>CM065728.1:29777248-29784748 GCA_033310375.1 Conus canariensis
AGGAGGTGGGGGAGGAGGAACTTTGCTTATTCTCTTTCTTTTCATTCATTTTTCTTTTTTTCTTTCCTTCCTTCCTTTCCTCCTTCCTTTCTTTCTTCATTCATTTGTTTATTTTTATTTCTTTCGACATATTACTTTCCAGATCCATTTTGTTATGGTTCCTGCTATTCTACTCCCATACAGTCCGTAGAGGTCTGATCTCAACTCGACCGTTCACTCCTGTTCTCATGTGATGATGGGCTCCGATCTCTTATCACACTGGGTCGTTCATATCTGTTCTCAGGCGGTTCATTTAACTCTGTTCATGTTTTGTCCATTCAGTTTCGTTCGAATCTAAACCCTTTCAGTTGTGTTCTGGAACTGACCGTTTCAGTTGTGATATAAACCCTTTCAGTTGTGTTCTTGAATGGTCCGTTTCAGTTGTGTTCTGATATAAAGCCAATCAGTTGTGTTCTGGTATAAAGCCAATCAGTTGTGTTCTGATAGAAACCCTTGGGGTTGTGTTCTGCTATGATCCCTTTCAGTTGTATTCTGATACAAACACTTTCAGTTGTATTCTGATACAAGCACTTTCAGTTGTATTCTGATACAAACACTTTCAGTTATGTTCTGATATAAACCCTTTCAGTTGTGTTCTGATACAAACCCTTTCAGTTATATTCTGATATAAACCCTTTCAGCTGTGTTCTGATATAAACCATTTCAGCTGTGTTCTGATACAAACCCTTTCAGTTATGTTCTGATACAAACCCTTTCAGTTGTGTTCTGATACAAACCCTTTCAGTTGTGTTCTGATACAAACCCTTTCAGCTGTGTTCTGATACAAACCATTTCAGCTGTGTCTGATACAAACCCTTTCAGTTGTGTTCTGATATAAACCCTTTTAGCTGTGTTCTGATATAAACCCTTTCAGTTGTGTTCTGATATAAACCCTTTCAGCTGTGTTCTGATATAAACCCTTTCAGTTGTGTTCTGATATAAACCCTTTCTACTGATGCATGGGTAAACCATTGACTTCCGGGAATAGGCCGGAGGACGTCCGGGAAAGACCGGAGGACACTGGGAAAGACCAGAACCAAGGGCTCTGTGGGCTGGCTCCCCACTTTGCCTTAAACATGTGGCTACTAAAAATAAAAGGAAAAGATGCTCCCAGGATTCACCGAAAGGGGGAGAGAATGATGAATCCATCGGTGCTCAACCAATCATGACTGCAAATCCCAAACGGACTATGAACAAGGACCAAATGGAATATCCATGTGTCTGTGGAAAGCGTTTCGCTACCACCCGTGGCATGAAGATCCACAGAACAAAGATGGGATGTGTGAAGACTCATCTGAATGAGCAGCAGCGCACTGCATCAGCAGATAAGACGTCGGAAGACCAAGGCCAGGATTTAAACCACAGTGCCAAGGACATCCACGCTGTTGGTTCGGATGAGGAATTTGCACAGGCCCTCGATGCCAGGCGCCTGAAACTCAACCTGCCACGAGCAAACGAAACTGAAGATTGGGAGAAACTGGATGCAAAAATCGTCCAAAGACTCGATGCACTGATAGGGAAAAGCACCCTGGAACACAAACTAGCCACATATGGGGACATTGTGTATGCCACATGTAGAGACGCCTATGGAGCAAAACTACCCAAAGAGAAAACACCTCCAAAGAAATCCAGACGCCAAGAAAAGATGGACAAGATCAGGGTCCAAAAGAAAAACCTCAAGATGCAAATGAAGACCGCACTGCCAGCTGAAAAACAAGGCTTGGAAAAACTGTGGAAAGACCTGAAAGAAAAACACAGTGCCCTCAGCAAAGCGGAATCTGCGAGGAAGAGGAAGAGCAAAAAGAAGAAGACACAAGAGCGCTTCTTCAGAGACCCCTTCCAGTTTGCCAGAACACTGTTTGAGCAGCCAAAATCTGGGACCCTAAGTGTGGACAAAGGAGTTCTTGAGCAGCATCTGAGGAAAACATACTCTGACCCACAGAGCAAAGCACCACTCGACATTCAAGGTCTGGTGTGGCCATCCAACCCTGAGGAACAGTTCAATGGCAAGCCTCCAACGTTGGCGGAAATCAAGAAGGTGGTCGACAAAGCCAGAGCCAAATCATCACCAGGGCCAAACGGAATACCTTACCAGCTTTACAAGAAATGTCCCAAGGTGCTGGAGTGGCTCCACAGGCTGCTGCGATCGGCTTGGAGAAACCAGAAGATCAGCGGCCAGTGGATGACGGCAGATGGTGTGTACATCCCCAAAGAGCAAAACTCAAGTGACATTAGCCAGTTCAGGCCAATATCACTACTGAACGTCGAAGGGAAAATCTTCTTCTCTGTCATGGCAGCAAGGCTGACCAAGTACCTGATGGAAAACAAGTACTTGGATGTGTCAGTCCAGAAAGGTGGCATCCCAGGCGTGGCGGGCTGTGTAGAACACGCCACAATGATCTGGGACGCAATCCAAAAAGCAAAAACAGAAAAGAGAGACCTGGACGTAGTGTGGCTTGATCTGGCAAACGCATATGGATCTGTGCCCCATGAGATGATACAGTTGGCTCTTGAGATGTACCATGTGCCAAAGAACATCCGCGACATGCTCAAGAAGTACTTCAATGGCTTCTCAATGCGGTTCTCTACCAAGGAGTACACAACAGACTGGATCAACTTGGAAGTGGGTATTGCAATGGGCTGTGCAATTTCCCCAATACTGTTCGTGCTGGCAATGGAACTCATCTTGAAAGCAGCAACAAACAACGCGAGACAAACAGACCTTGGCGATGGATACAAGATGCCTCCTCTCAAGGCCTTCATGGATGACACTACAGTGATTTCATCCAGAGAAGACGAGACACGTCATGTGCTGGAGAGGCTGGACGACATAGTTGCCTCATCCAGAATGAAGTTCAAGCCAAAGAAATCACGGAGTCTCTCACTGAGGAAAGGAAAAGTGGCCGGATCTGTGGTCTTCAGTGTTGCCAACCAGGCCATTCCAACAGTCACAGAAGAACCAGTCAAGAGCCTTGGAAGATGGTATGATGATACGCTGAAAGACACACAAAGAGCAAAAGAAACCAAGCAGATGGCGGAGGAAGGCTTGGAGACCATTGACCAGTGTGGGCTCCCTGGCAAATACAAGGTCTGGTGTCTGCAGTTCATGCTGATACCAAAGCTGCTATGGCCTCTGATGATATACGACATCTGCACCAGCATAGTGGAGGCAATGGAAGCCAAAATCAACAAGTTCACAAGGAAATGGCTTGGTGTCCCACCCTGTCTGACTGACATAGCGCTGTACTGTCGCCAAGCAAAGCTGAAACTACCTCTGAAATCCATCCTGGAGGAATACAAAGCAGGGAAGATCAGACTTCAAAGCATGCTGGAGGACTCAGGAGACAAGGTGGTAGAAGCAATTTAGCCCCAGCTGAAGACAGGCAGAAAATGGAAAGTTCAAGAGGCGATGGATTCTGCAAAAGAAAGTCTCAAGATCAGAGAAATAACAGGACACACACAGACCAACAGACAGGGACTGGGGGTGACCAAAACTGAATGGTGGTCAAAGGCCAAAGGAAAAGCCAAAAGAGACATGATGATTCAGGAGATGAGAAAAGAAGAAGACCAAAAAAGACTCCAAAAAGCAGTCCAGCAGAGCCAGCAAGGGCAATGGACAACGTGGGAGAATGCACTCCAAAGAAGTCTCACTTGGAATGACATTTGGCACATGGCCCCTCTCAGGATCAGCTTCATTCTCAGATCTGCATATGACCTTCTGCCCTCAAATGCAAACCTGGTGAAGTGGGGGAAAACAGACGATCCTGCATGCCCCCTCTGCCATGAAAAACAAACAGTGGAGCATGTCCTAAGCTCATGTAAAGTAGCCCTGGCTCAAGGAAGGTACACATGGAGGCACAACCAAGTGCTCAAAGAAATTGTACAAGTAGTCTGGGCTAGTACCAACACCACAAAAGGGAAAATCAGGACTCCAAAAGCACCCGCAACATTCTTCACGGCAGGAGGCAGCAAATCATGGCCAAGAACAACAGTGCCACTCGAAACATGCAGGCAGAGTCTGCTGGACGGGGCAGATGACTGGGAGTGCACTGCAGACCTCCCAGAATGGAAGAGTCACCCAGAGATCATCAGCAAGAGTGGCATGAGACCAGACATAGTAGTCCACTCTAAGTCAACCAAGCAGCTGATCATGATCGAGCTCACGGTGCCATATGAGAACAGAATGGAGGCAGCTCAAATCTACAAGACTGAAAAGTATGCTGATCTGGCAAACAGCCTGAGGAGAGAAGGCTATCAGGTCAAAGTCCTCACTGCAGAAATTGGAGCTAGGGGGTTTGTAGGAACGTCTGCATACAGCCTCATGAAACAGCTCTCAGTTGCAGGGAAGGAAAAAACCAGAGCCCTGAAAGCAATGGCAGAAGCGGCAGAGAGGTGTTCAAGCTGGATCTGGTCAAGGAGGAACAAAAGTGAACTTCATAAGGCTTAATTTCCCTACAAATATCAGGTGTCCCTGTGGCTCAGTGGTTAAAGCGCGAGTCATTAAGTGGAAAATGAGCATGTCCAGAGGGTCATGGGTTCGAATCCCAGCCATGGCTCGTCCCAAGATGGGAAAAAAAGGGGCAGCAGAGGGACATCCGGAGTCATGAACCGGGTGTGGCCCAACCCCCCTAGAGTGTCAGGAGATAAGGGCCGAAACACTTGCTTGAAGGGGGCTTCTCTTCTGAGGACTCTCTGCTGCCACGCTCTCCACGAGTTTCTTTCTACCTTTCAGCTGTGTTCTGATATAAACCCTTTCAGTTGTGTTCTGATATAAACCCTTTCAGCTGTGTTCTAATACAAACCCTTTCAGTTGTGTTCTAATATAAACCCTTTCAGCTGTGTTCTAATATAAACCCTTTCAGCTGTGTTCTAATATAAACCCTCTCACTTGTGTTCTGGAATGGTCCATTTCAGTTGTGCTCTGATTTAAACCCTCTCAGTTGCATTCTAATATGTTCCATTTCAGTTGTGCTCTGGAATGGTCCATTTCAGTTGTGTTCCGATATAAAGCCTTTCAGTTGTGCTCTGGAATGGTCCATTTCAGTTGTGTTCCGATATAAAGCCTTTCAGTTGTGCTCTGGAATGGTCCATTTCAGTTGTGTTCCGATATAAAGCCTTTCAGTTGTGCTCTGGAATGGTCCATTTCAGTTGTGTTCCGATATAAAGCCTTTCAGCTGTGCTCTGGAATGGTCCATTTTACTTATGTTCTGATATGATCCCTTTCAGTGGTATTCTGGAGTGATCGGTGTAGTTTAACTCAGGTGTGTCTGCTTTCATAAGGTGCGTTCAGTTCTGGTCAGATATGGCCAGGTCTCTTCTCTTATCTATAGATCAGGATCAGCTCTTCTTTTTTCATAAGGTCCGTTCAGTTCTGTTCAGGTATGGTCCGGTTTCTTCTCTAAGCTATAGATCAGTTCTGTTTCCATGTGGTCCGTCCAGTTTTTTTTTTCTACTGGGGTCCATTTAGTTTTTATCTTTGTGGTTCGTGCATTTCTGTCCTGTTCAGCTGTGTTCTGATAGGGTCCATTCAAATCTGTTCTGTAGAGGTCCACACACTGACAATCTGATGTGGTTCATGCAGATATTTTTGAAATGGTACGTGCCGTTGTGTTCAGGTCTGCTCTGATATATGTCTGCTTATTTTTATTCCTTTTTGGATCTGCCAGGTGTTTTCTTGTGCAGATCGTTCAGCTCTGCTCTGATATATGTCTGTTTACTTCTGTTCCTTTTTTAAAAAAATCTTTCAGCTGTTTTCTGATGTAGACCGTTCAGCTACCTTGTGATATTGTCCGTTTACTCCTGTTCGAGACTGTTCAGTCGTTTTCTGATATAGGCTGTTTAGTGGTGTCATGATATTGTCCGAGCATTCCTGATCTGATATCGAACACTCAGCTGACGTTCTAACATTGTCCGCGTATTTATGTTTTGATATAGGCCGTTTAGTTCTCTTCTAAAATGGATAGTTCTGTGCCTCCTTGATGTGACCCTTTCTGATATTGCCTGTTCAGTTATAGTTTGAATATTTATATTTTTCCTTTCTACTCTAACATAGTCCCTTCAGCTGTGATCTGACATAAACTAATCGTTCCTCCTCTTATGTGGGCTATTCTCTTGTCTTCTGATATGGGCAATTCATTTCTGTTCAACAATGAACAGTTCATTCCTGTTCTGATATTAGAAAGAAATCATTTCTCGTATGATAGGGACCATTCAGGTGTATTTTGACGTGCTGTTTCAGTATGGATCACACAGTCCACTCTTTTTTTTCCTGAAGAACCGAACGGTCCACGTAATGTTGAAAATAAATGCACAGCATAATAGCACAACTGGACGTCGCCCGTCAGAACAGAATTTTTCTGAGTGTTGTTCTTGTTTGTTCTGATACGATCCGCTCAGCTGTATTGTGATACGGTCCATCTAGATTCCAGATCTGCTCTCAGAGAGAGAGAGAGAGAGAGAGAGAGAGAGAGAGAGAGAGAGAGAGAGAGAAGGGGGCTGGGTCGGCCATCCCAACTTCAGCTTCTTTCTATTCATCTAGCACTTTAAAATTCAACGTAAACAAGGTCTTGAAAGGGAACAGGTCAGAAGTACATCTTTTGTGATGATGCGCTGCTCTTACCCTTTTCTTTTACCACCGTGAACAAACACAGCTCCAAAGGGAAAAATTCCCATATTGCAAAACCGTAAATATTAACACGACATGGAAGAGGAATCACTCCAACTGCCTCTGGCACAGTATATATCATGGAATACCGTCTCTTAGTGTTCGGGTATGTAGCAGCCTGAGATTCATCTTGCATCAAAGAACAGCACACAGACAAACACGTCCACACTTTCCCCATTGTAATGGATCAAACAGTCAGAGAATTCTGCACGAACACCAAACTTCCCAAAGTTTCTTAGACTCTTTAAGTGTTGTTCGAGTCTGCAGCCATGAAATATTTTGTGAGACAGGCGCACGTCTTGACCATTGAACAAATATGTGTTTTGATTGCATAAGTGGGAATAAGTGCATCTCGGAAGGAAAAAAAGATGAATGGCTGAAGAGTATGGGTATAGAGAAAAAGTAGGCTGCTATTTGCAGACAGCATGTGTGATCTAGTTTTTTCCCATTCGTATCTTTTGAAAGGTGAGCAAGTTCGAGGGAGTGCAGGTTGAGGGTGAATTGAGAAATTTCTCCACGTACTCTGAGTTCGATCGACTCTGGGAGAGGAAGAGGGGGGGGGGGGGGGGTGTTGCGGTTCTGGCATCGCGCACATAAATCTTACACTTTGTGCAAGGGGTAAGCATACCTGGACCTTATGTAACCACTTTGGTGTGTGTGTGTGTGTGTGTGTGTGTGCGTGTTGCGTGTGCGTGTGTGTGTGTGTTCGTGCCTGTGTGGTGTGGTGTGTTTGTGTCGTGTGTGTGTGTGTGTGTGTGTGTGTGTGTGTGTGTGTGTGTGTGTGTCTGTCTGTCTGT
>CM065728.1:29786427-29796427 GCA_033310375.1 Conus canariensis
TTCTTTTTTTTCTTCTTTTCTTCTTTTTTTCTCCTCAAAAAAAAGGGGGTGGGGGTTGAAGGGGGATGCTTTAAAAGTTTAATTTATGGGTAGTTTTTTTTTCTTTTTCCTTCTCCTCCCCTCCCCCTTAAAAAAAGACTGATGAAGGGGGATACTTTGATAAGTTTGAAGTTAGGGGGAATAGGATGGTTTCTTCCTTCTTCTTCTTTTTCCCTTTTCTTCTTCTTTTTCTTCTTTTCTCCTCCCCCTCCCCCTCCTCCCCTCCTTAAAAAAACGGTGATGTAATTCATGATTTTGATGAAGTGTGTAAGTTAGGGGGATAGGTGGTTTTTCTTTTCTTCTTCTTCTTCTTCTTCTTTTTCTTTTCTTCTTTTCTTCTTCTTTTCTTCTTCTTTTTTTTCCCCTCCTCCTCCTCTAAGAAAAGAGCGGTGAGGTAAAAGGGGGTGATGACTTTAATGAAGTTTTGTAAGTTGTGGGGGGAGGGTTTTTCTTCTTCTTTTCTTTTTTTCTCCCTAAGAAAAAGCGGTGAGGTGAAGTGGTGATGCCTTTGATAAGTGTGTGAATTTAGGGGATAGGAGGTTTGGGGGTGGGGGGGGGGTTTGAAAGCTACGACACCTCCTTACCCTGGAGTACTTTTCATCCGTTGTGGTTCTGTTTTTTTTGATTGGGGTTTAAATTTTGCAGTGGGGAAAAGGGGCGGGTCGATTCCTGGGAGGAACTTTGGCGGGTGCGGGTCTCAGTCACTGTTTGCATGACTTTGACGGCGCAGAAGTTTCGATTTGGGTCGTGGTGGCGGTGGCGGTGGTGGAGGTTGTGCGGTGGTTGGGCTGTGGAGGATCTGTGGTGGGCTGTGATTACGTAGTGTGTGTGTGTGTGTGGTGTGGTGCGTGTGGGTGGTGTGGTGTGTGGTGTGGTGCGTGCGTGCGTGCGTGCGTTGCGTGCTGCGTGCGGGTGTTGTGGTGTGTTTTGTGGTGTTTGTGTGGGTGTGTGTGGTGTGTTTGTGTGTGTGTGTGTGTGCACGGCGCACGTGCATGTCATTGTCTGATTGTGTGGTGGTGTGTGGTGATGTTGTTTGTGGTGGTGATTGCGTTTGTGTATATGTAGGGGTGTGTGTGTTGTGTGTGGTGTGTGTGTGGGTGGTTTTGTGTGTGTGTGTGTTCACATGCAAGAAAAGAGAGGAGAGAGAGAGAGAGGAGGAGGGGAAAGACAGAGCGTTGAATAACTGGTGCACCCACCATCACTGCTGTTCAAGTTGGTGGAGCATTTCCCCCGAATTCATTGGCTCCGTTCGCGTCGGAGGAAGACATTAAAAGCCAGCGACTGTGGTTCAGGTTGATACTTGGACAGAAACGGTAACAGGACATTAACTTTCTCATCAGTTTCAACCCTTCTTCCCTCTTCTCTCTCTCGCCCCTCTCTCTTCTTTCTCTCTCCTTCCTCTCTCTCTCTCTCTCTCTCTCCCCTCTCTGTGGTTGTGTGTGTTGGTGTAGTGAGTGAGTGAGTGTGTGTGTGTGTGTGTGTGTGTGTGTGTGTGTGTGTGTGTGTGTGTGTGTGTGTGTGCGGCGACAACATGTGTATGGAAAAAGGATGAAGGCACGTCTGCGCACAATATATGTATGTATGTATGCATGGATGGGTGGATGGATGGATGGATGGATTTATGCATGTATGTATGTATGAGTTATGCGTGGGGTGTATTTATATATAATATATATATATATATATATATATATATATAGTAGATAGATAAATACATTTTATATTTATGTGTAAATACATTTATATTTATGTGTATGTATGCATGAATGAATGTGTGTGTTTGTGTGTATGTATGTTTGTATGTCTGTATGTATCCATAATGAATTTTTTGTATATTTGCAAGTATGGATGTTTTTTATGTATGTTTGTATTGTATGTATGTTTGCGTGTATGTATGTATGTATGTTTGTATGTATATATGTATGTATGTTTGTATGTATGTTTTTGCATGTATGTCTGATTGTACCTTTGTATGTATGCATGCTTGTGTGTATGAGTATGCGTGCGTATATATATATATATTTATATATATATATATATACGCACGCATATCATGTATGTTGTATGTATGTATGTATGTATGTGTATGTATGTTTGTATGTATATTTGCATGCATAAATTAATGTATATATGTTGTGTATGTATGTATGTTTGGTATATATATGTGTGTATGTATGTATGTATGTCTGAATATATCTTTGTATTTATGGTTTTTTTATGTATGTTTGTATGTTTTATGTAATTTATGATTGCATGCATGTCTGTAAGTGACTCTTGCTTTCGTGTGTGTGTAAGTGTTTTGGGTGTGTGTGTGTGTGTGTGGGGTGTGTGTGTGTGTGTGTGCGTGTGTGTGTGTGTGCGCGCGCGCGCGCGCGTGCGTGCATGCGTGCGAGTGCATGCGTGCGTACATGTGTGTGTGTGTGTGTGTGTGTGTGTGTGTGTGTGTGTGTTTGCTCTCTAAGCAGTTTTAAATCGATTTTTTGAAACTATATTAGCAGTTTAGAGAGGAGGAAAATCAAAGAACGAAATTTCTGACGCATGGCATTTAAAAAAGAAAGAAAAAAAATGACGAGGAGGTGGGGGAGGAGGAACTTTGCTTATTCTCTTTCTTTTCATTCATTTTCTTTTTTTCTTTCCTTCCTTCCTTTCCTCCCTTCCCTTTTTTTCTTCATTCATTTGTTTATTTTTATTTCTTTCGACATATTACTTTCCAGATCCATTTTGTTATGGTTCCTGCTATTCTACTCCCATACAGTCCGTAGAGGTCTGATCTCAACTCGACCGTTCACTCCTGTTCTCATGTGATGATGGGCTCCGATCTCTTATCACACTGGGTTCGTTCATATCTGTTCTCAGGCGGTTCATTTAACTCTGGTTCATGTTTGTCCATTCAGTTTCGTTCGAATCTAAACCCTTTCAGTTGTGTTCTGGAACTGACCGTTTCAGTTGTGATATAAACCCTTTCAGTTGTGTTCTTGAATGGTCCGTTTCAGTTGTGTTCTGATATAAAGCCAATCAGTTGTGTTCTGGTATAAAGCCAATCAGTTGTGTTCTGATAGAAAACCCTTGGGGTTGTGTTCTGCTATGATCCCTTTCAGTTGTATTCTGATACAAACACTTTCAGTTGTATTCTGATACAAGCACTTTCAGTTGTATTCTGATACAAACACTTTCAGTTATGTTCTGATATAAACCCTTTCAGTTGTGTTCTGATACAAACCCTTTCAGTTATATTCTGATATAAACCTTTCAGCTGTGTTCTGATATAAACCCTTTCAGCTGTGTTCTGATACAAACCTTTCAGTTATGTTCTGATACAAACCCTTTCAGTTGTGTTCTGATACAAACCCTTTCAGTGTGTTCTGATACAAACCCTTTCAGCTGTGTTCTGATACAAACCATTTCAGCTGTGTTCTGATACAAACCCTTTCAGTTGTGTTCTGATATAAACCCTTTTAGCTGTGTTCTGATATAAACCCTTTCAGTTGTGTTCTGATATTAAACCCTTCAGCTGTGTTCTGATATAAACCCTTTCAGTTGTGTTCTGATATAAACCCTTTCTACTGATGCATGGGTAAACCATTGACTTCCGGGAATAGGCCGGAGGACGTCCGGGAAAGACCGGAGGACACTGGGAAAGACCAGAACCAAGGGCTCTGTGGGCTGGCTCCCCACTTTGCCTTAAACATGTGGCTACTAAAAATAAAAGGAAAAGATGCTCCCAGGATTCACCGAAAGGGGGAGAGAATGATGAATCCATCGGTGCTCAACCAA
Source organism: Conus canariensis (assembly GCA_033310375.1). Classification (NCBI taxonomy): domain Eukaryota; kingdom Metazoa; phylum Mollusca; class Gastropoda; order Neogastropoda; family Conidae; genus Conus; species Conus canariensis. The sequence goes on from CM065728.1 coordinate 29,790,241, forward strand.
TCATGACTGCAAATCCCAAACGGACTATGAACAAGGACCAAATGGAATATCCATGTGTCTGTGGAAAGCGTTTCGCTACCACCCGTGGCATGAAGATCCACAGAACAAAGATGGGATGTGTGAAGACTCATCTGAATGAGCAGCAGCGCACTGCATCAGCAGATAAGACGTCGGAAGACCAAGGCCAGGATTTAAACCACAGTGCCAAGGACATCCACGCTGTTGGTTCGGATGAGGAATTTGCACAGGCCCTCGATGCCAGGCGCCTGAAACTCAACCTGCCACGAGCAAACGAAACTGAAGATTGGGAGAAACTGGATGCAAAAATCGTCCAAAGACTCGATGCACTGATAGGGAAAAGCACCCTGGAACACAAACTAGCCACATATGGGGACATTGTGTATGCCACATGTAGAGACGCCTATGGAGCAAAACTACCCAAAGAGAAAACACCTCCAAAGAAATCCAGACGCCAAGAAAAGATGGACAAGATCAGGGTCCAAAAGAAAAACCTCAAGATGCAAATGAAGACCGCACTGCCAGCTGAAAAACAAGGCTTGGAAAAACTGTGGAAAGACCTGAAAGAAAAACACAGTGCCCTCAGCAAAGCGGAATCTGCGAGGAAGAGGAAGAGCAAAAAGAAGAAGACACAAGAGCGCTTCTTCAGAGACCCCTTCCAGTTTGCCAGAACACTGTTTGAGCAGCCAAAATCTGGGACCCTAAGTGTGGACAAAGGAGTTCTTGAGCAGCATCTGAGGAAAACATACTCTGACCCACAGAGCAAAGCACCACTCGACATTCAAGGTCTGGTGTGGCCACCAACCCTGAGGAACAGTTCAATGGCAAGCCTCCAACGTTGGCGGAAATCAAGAAGGTGGTCGACAAAGCCAGAGCCAAATCATCACCAGGGCCAAACGGAATACCTTACCAGCTTTACAAGAAATGTCCCAAGGTGCTGGAGTGGCTCCACAGGCTGCTGCGATCGGCTTGGAGAAACCAGAAGATCAGCGGCCAGTGGATGACGGCAGATGGTGTGTACATCCCCAAAGAGCAAAACTCAAGTGACATTAGCCAGTTCAGGCCAATATCACTACTGAACGTCGAAGGGAAAATCTTCTTCTCTGTCATGGCAGCAAGGCTGACCAAGTACCTGATGGAAAACAAGTACTTGGATGTGTCAGTCCAGAAAGGTGGCATCCCAGGCGTGGCGGGCTGTGTAGAACACGCCACAATGATCTGGGACGCAATCCAAAAAGCAAAAACAGAAAAGAGAGACCTGGACGTAGTGTGGCTTGATCTGGCAAACGCATATGGATCTGTGCCCCATGAGATGATACAGTTGGCTCTTGAGATGTACCATGTGCCAAAGAACATCCGCGACATGCTCAAGAAGTACTTCAATGGCTTCTCAATGCGGTTCTCTACCAAGGAGTACACAACAGACTGGATCAACTTGGAAGTGGGTATTGCAATGGGCTGTGCAATTTCCCCAATACTGTTCGTGCTGGCAATGGAACTCATCTTGAAAGCAGCAACAAACAACGCGAGACAAACAGACCTTGGCGATGGATACAAGATGCCTCCTCTCAAGGCCTTCATGGATGACACTACAGTGATTTCATCCAGAGAAGACGAGACACGTCATGTGCTGGAGAGGCTGGACGACATAGTTGCCTCATCCAGAATGAAGTTCAAGCCAAAGAAATCACGGAGTCTCTCACTGAGGAAAGGAAAAGTGGCCGGATCTGTGGTCTTCAGTGTTGCCAACCAGGCCATTCCAACAGTCACAGAAGAACCAGTCAAGAGCCTTGGAAGATGGTATGATGATACGCTGAAAGACACACAAAGAGCAAAAGAAACCAAGCAGATGGCGGAGGAAGGCTTGGAGACCATTGACCAGTGTGGGCTCCCTGGCAAATACAAGGTCTGGTGTCTGCAGTTCATGCTGATACCAAAGCTGCTATGGCCTCTGATGATATACGACATCTGCACCAGCATAGTGGAGGCAATGGAAGCCAAAATCAACAAGTTCACAAGGAAATGGCTTGGTGTCCCACCCTGTCTGACTGACATAGCGCTGTACTGTCGCCAAGCAAAGCTGAAACTACCTCTGAAATCCATCCTGGAGGAATACAAAGCAGGGAAGATCAGACTTCAAAGCATGCTGGAGGACTCAGGAGACAAGGTGGTAGAAGCAATTTAGCCCCAGCTGAAGACAGGCAGAAAATGGAAAGTTCAAGAGGCGATGGATTCTGCAAAAGAAAGTCTCAAGATCAGAGAAATAACAGGACACACACAGACCAACAGACAGGGACGGGGGTGACCAAAACTGAATGGTGGTCAAAGGCCAAAGGAAAAGCCAAAAGAGACATGATGATTCAGGAGATGAGAAAAGAAGAAGACCAAAAAAGACTCCAAAAAGCAGTCCAGCAGAGCCAGCAAGGGCAATGGACAACGTGGGAGAATGCACTCCAAAGAAGTCTCACTTGGAATGACATTTGGCACATGGCCCCTCTCAGGATCAGCTTCATTCTCAGATCTGCATATGACCTTCTGCCCTCAAATGCAAACCTGGTGAAGTGGGGGAAAACAGACGATCCTGCATGCCCCCTCTGCCATGAAAAACAAACAGTGGAGCATGTCCTAAGCTCATGTAAAGTAGCCCTGGCTCAAGGAAGGTACACATGGAGGCACAACCAAGTGCTCAAAGAAATTGTACAAGTAGTCTGGGCTAGTACCAACCACCACAAAAGGGAAAATCAGGACTCCAAAAGCACCCGCAACATTCTTCACGGCAGGAGGCAGCAAATCATGGCCAAGAACAACAGTGCCACTCGAAACATGCAGGCAGAGTCTGCTGGACGGGGCAGATGACTGGGAGTGCACTGCAGACCTCCCAGAATGGAAGAGTCACCCAGAGATCATCAGCAAGAGTGGCATGAGACCAGACATAGTAGTCCACTCTAAGTCAACCAAGCAGCTGATCATGATCGAGCTCACGGTGCCATATGAGAACAGAATGGAGGCAGCTCAAATCTACAAGACTGAAAAGTATGCTGATCTGCAAACAGCCTGAGGAGAGAAGGCTATCAGGTCAAAGTCCTCACTGCAGAAATTGGAGCTAGGGGGTTTGTAGGAACGTCTGCATACAGCCTCATGAAACAGCTCCAGTTGCAGGGAAGGAAAAAAACCAGAGCCCTGAAAGCAATGGCAGAAGCGGCAGAGAGGTGTTCAAGCTGGATCTGGTCAAGGAGGAACAAAAGTGAACTTCATAAGGCTTAATTTCCCTACAAATATCAGGTGTCCCTGTGGCTCAGTGGTTAAAGCGCGAGTCATTAAGTGGAAAATGAGCATGTCCAGAGGGTCATGGGTTCGAATCCCAGCCATGCTCGTCCCAAGATGGGAAAAAAAGGGGCAGCAGAGGACATCCGGAGTCATGAACCGGGTGTGGCCCAACCCCCCTAGAGTGTCAGGAGATAAGGGCCGAAACACTTGCTTGAAGGGGGCTTCTCTTCTGAGGACTCTCTGCTGCCACGCTCTCCACGAGTTTCTTTCTACCTTTCAGCTGTGTTCTGATATAAACCCTTTCAGTTGTGTTCTGATAAAACCCTTTCAGCTGTGTTCTAATACAAACCCTTTCAGTTGTGTTCTAATATAAACCCTTTCAGCTGTGTTCTAATATAAACCCTTTCAGCTGTGTTCTAATATAAACCCTCTCACTTGTGTTCTGGAATGGTCCATTTCAGTTGTGCTCTGATTTAAACCCTCTCAGTTGCATTCTAATATGTTCCATTTCAGTTGTGCTCTGGAATGGTCCATTTCAGTTGTGTTCCGATATAAAGCCTTTCAGTTGTGCTCTGGAATGGTCCATTTCAGTTGTGTTCCGATATAAAGCCTTTCAGTTGTGCTCTGGAATGGTCCATTTCAGTTGTGTTCCGATATAAAGCCTTTCAGTTGTGCTCTGGAATGGTCCATTTCAGTTGTGTTCCGATATAAAGCCTTTCAGCTGTGCTCTGGAATGGTCCATTTTACTTATGTTCTGATATGATCCCTTTCAGTGGTATTCTGGAGTGATCGGTGTAGTTTAACTCAGGTGTGTCTGCTTTCATAAGGTGCGTTCAGTTCTGGTCAGATATGGCCAGGTCTCTTCTCTTATCTATAGATCAGGATCAGCTCTTCTTTTTTCATAAGGTCCGTTCAGTTCTGTTCAGGTATGGTCCGGTTTCTTCTCTAAGCTATAGATCAGTTCTGTTTCCATGTGGTCCGTCCAGTTTTTTTTTTCTACTGGGGTCCATTTAGTTTTTATCTTGTGGTTCGTGCATTTCTGTCCTGTTCAGCTGTGTTCTGATAGGTCCATTCAATCTGTTCTGTAGAGGTCCACACACTGACAATCTGATGTGGTTCATGCAGATATTTTGAAATGGGACGTGCCGTTGTGTTCAGGTCTGCTCTGATATATGTCTGCTTATTTTTATTCCTTTTTGGATCTGCAGGTGTTTTCTTGTGCAGATCGTTCAGCTCTGCTCTGATATATGTCTGTTTTACTTCTGTTCCTTTTTAAAAAAATCTTTCAGCTGTTTTCTGATGTAGAACCGTTCAGCTACCTTGTGATATTGTCCGTTTACTCCTGTTCGAGACTGTTCAGTCGTTTTCTGATATAGGCTGTTTAGTGGTGTCATGATATTGTCCGAGCATTCCTGATCTGATATCGAACACTCAGCTGACGTTCTAACATTGTCCGCGTATTTATGTTTTGATATAGGCCGTTTAGTTCTCTTCTAAAATGGATAGTTCTGTGCCTCCTTGATGTGACCCTTTCTGATATTGCCTGTTCAGTTATAGTTTGAATATTTATATTTTTCCTTTCTACTCTAACATAGTCCCTTCAGCTGTGATCTGACATAAACTAATCGTTCCTCCTCTTATGTGGGCTATTCTCTTGTCTTCTGATATGGGCAATTCATTTCTGTTCAACAATGAACAGTTCATTCCTGTTCTGATATTAGAAAGAAATCATTTCTCGTATGATAGGGACCATTCAGGTGTATTTTGACGTGCTGTTTCAGTATGGATCACACAGTCCACTCTTTTTTTTCCTGAAGAACCGAACGGTCCACGTAATGTTGAAAATAAATGCACAGCATAATAGCACAACTGGACGTCGCCCGTCAGAACAGAATTTTTCTGAGTGTTGTTCTTGTTTGTTCTGATACGATCCGCTCAGCTGTATTGTGATACGGTCCATCTAGATTCCAGATCTGCTCTCAGAGAGAGAGAGAGAGAGGAGAGAGAGAGAGAGAGAGAGAGAAGAAGGGGGCTGGGTCGGCCATCCCAACTTCAGCTTCTTTCTATTCATCTAGCACTTTAAAATTCAACGTAAACAAGGTCTTGAAAGGGAACAGGTCAGAAGTACATCTTTTGTGATGATGCGCTGCTCTTACCCTTTTCTTTTACCACCGTGAACAAACACAGCTCCAAAGGGAAAAATTCCCATATTGCAAAACCGTAAATATTAACACGACATGGAAGAGGAATCACTCCAACTGCCTCTGGCACAGTATATATCATGGAATACCGTCTCTTAGTGTTCGGGTATGTAGCAGCCTGAGATTCATCTTGCATCAAAGAACAGCACACAGACAAACACGTCCACACTTTCCCCATTGTAATGGATCAAACAGTCAGAGAATTCTGCACGAACACCAAACTTCCCAAAGTTTCTTAGACTCTTTAAGTGTTGTTCGAGTCTGCAGCCATGAAATATTTTGTGAGACAGGCGCACGTCTTGACCATTGAACAAATATGTGTTTTGATTGCATAAGTGGGAATAAGTGCATCTCGGAAGGAAAAAAAGATGAATGGCTGAAGAGTATGGGTATAGAGAAAAAGTAGGCTGCTATTTGCAGACAGCATGTGTGATCTAGTTTTTTCCCATTCGTATCTTTTGAAAGGTGAGCAAGTTCGAGGGAGTGCAGGTTGAGGGTGAATTGAGAAATTTCTCCACGTACTCTGAGTTCGATCGACTCTGGGAGAGGAAGAGGGGGGGGGGGGGGGGGGGTGTTGCGGTTCTGGCATCGCGCACATAAATCTTACACTTTGTGCAAGGGGTAAGCATACCTGGACCTTATGTAACCACTTGTGTGTGTGTGTTGTGTGTGTGTGTGTGCGTGTGCGTGTGCGTGGTGTG
>CM065728.1:29808927-29816427 GCA_033310375.1 Conus canariensis
CGCCTCACCGTCCATCCATCCAATGACAAACACCGTGAATTCGCCAGTACTGGTGACCGCGACGGAATCAAACCAAGACCTTAGACGTGGAGGGGCAGTCTAAACTGAGGTCAAAGTGAGAGCAGGGCATGAAGGGCCACAGAATTTGAGAGCTTTTTCATGCTGATCAATGAGGATGAAAATGATGAAGATGATGCTACAGATTTCCATTCAAGTCTGAGACTGCATGACTGCATGTGACTCTACACTTACTTTCAAAATAAATCCCGGTGTCTACCAGACCCGTGAGGTACATACATCTTCAGTGGTGGTAAGAAAATAATTTAAGCAACACTCTCAGAGACGCATCTTTTAAGTGGATTAAACTGTGTGGTTCCAGTCTTCCGAACGGAGCCTACAGCAACCTCGTCCCTTGGTAGGAGCATGTCAGGGCAGAAAACCCCCACAAATAAATGGCTCTAATGGGAATTGAACCCACGACCTCGCAACCGGGAGTCTGCGACACTGACCACTTCGTCACTGCGGTTGATCAGACTGAGACATTTGTTATCTACCTTCATTTCCCCTGCTTGTTATTTCCAATGGTTCGTTTTTCTGTTGTTTTTTTATGGTTGTAAATCTTTTACCCTATTTCCCACAAATCAGACCTTTCAAGATTAACATAAAACAGTGGAAAACACGCTGATCTAATAAATCAAAATATGATTAAATGAGTGAGTGAATGAATAAATAATAGAATACGGAAATGAATAATGTGACGATTATGAGAAAGTGGCAAAACTGATTACAAAAATCCAACTTAGCAGGCGAAAAAATGGTTTGCTGATGCGGTAACAAAAAGACAAAAACTGTTGTCAAGACCCAAACCGAGTTATCGCTCTGACAGGAGAGAATCGACCGGTCAATTCCTCTCTGAAATAGCCGAAAACAAATATGAAAGGAGGGAGAGCAGAGAGGGGAGGAGAGAGTTGGGATGAAGGGTGAGATAATACAAAAATAATAAGATAAAACCTATATAATGAATGTAGGTGGAGAGTACTAAGTTTTCATCATATAAGAGATAATGGTAAATGGGGAAATAAAGGAAGAAGACATGACAGAAAAAGGGAAAAGCAAACAAACTAATGAGAAAGAAAGAAAGTAAGAAAGAACAAAAGAAAGAAGGAAAGATCTCCAAACAATTGCCAAACCAGAGCTACCAAACTACTCATAAAACTTAGCTTCATTGTGGCAGAGAGCGATCTTCTAATGAAAGAATGAATAGATAATCATAAACCCAACTATGATAGAGAGAGAGAGAGAGAGAGAGAGAGAGAGAGAGAGAGAGAGAGAGAGAGAGGGAGGGAGGGAGGGAGAGAGAGAGGGAGAGAGGGAGAGACAGAGAGAAGGTAAAATACACACGCACTCGCGCGCGTCACACACACACACACACACACACACACACACACACACACACACACACACACACACACACACACCACACACACAGAGTGAGAGAGAGAGAGAGAGGGAGGGAGAGAATGAGAGAGAGAGAGAGAGAGAGGGAGGGAGGGAGAGAGAGAGGGAGAGAGGGAGAGACAGAGAGAAGGTAAAATACACACGCACTCGCGCGCGTCACACACACACACACACACACACACACACACACACACACACACACACACACACACACACAGAGTGAAGGAGAGAGAGAGAGAGGGAGGGAGAGAATGAGAGAGAGAGAGAGGGAGTGCTAAATAATGAGGACAAAAATCAGGAAAACTAAAGGGGAAATCAGAAAGTAGTTAAGCTATGTCACAAAGAACTCTAGTCTACAAAAAGTAGGAATTGCAGTTCGAAAAAAAAGGTTTCTCTTTTTGTTTCTTTCTTTCTTTGTAATGGTGGAGGTAGTTTTTGTTGTTGTTCTTCCTCTAGACAGTTAGTGTCCTGTATTGTCGTAGATGCCTTTTGCACCTCTACATTTTCTTTTTTTCAAACTTTTGAATAATTGCAATTTACTTGATTTTTCTCGTTACATTTCTATGTACCTAATTGAGTGTTTTTCTTAAATTTCTCTTTTTTCATATGGTTTCTCTCTTTTTGTTTGATTGATTGATTTGTTTTGTTTTGTTTTTCTCGTCCCTTCATCGATCCATCTGAGCAAAGGGTTGCACACTCTTCATCCATTTCTCTTGTTTTTTGTAATTGTTAATCTTTTTTCTTGTGTTCCTTGTTTATGTCGTTTAACTCTTACTCCATTTCCATGAAACAGACCCCGAAGACTAACAAAATAAAATGAAAAAGAAATGTAAAAGTAATAAATCAAAAGATGAATGAATAGGTGCTGAATAAATAAATAATATAATAAGGAAAAGAATAAAGCGACGGTTAAAAGAAACTAGTGAAGCTGATTAAAAAGATTCACTATCACAGACGATCCTGGGGTTTCGGGTTCCAATCTCCGCCGGACCGTTTCGGTACAGGGGAATTTTTCCCTCGGACTTAACATTGATTCTGACTCCATTTCCCATACAGTCCTTCGAATGAGACTATAAACCGAGGTTCCGAGGTGAACGCACGCATAACATCTTGCACAAAGGTAAAATCCCATCACCAACTTTCGGAAGAGAAGGCCAGTTTGGCCGTTGGTATGGATGACACGTTACACATAGCATGCACCATCCCAGAAGTTGGGGTATGGCTGCCTTAATGGCGGAATAAAAAAAACTGTCATACACACAGACCTCCACTCCGTTTGTTGGGTAGATGGTATTAATCCTTGCCTGCCTGTACAGAGTGTCCGCAGGAGTATCAGCCTGCGTACGCGGAAGGGAAGAAACAAAGACAGACGAAAAATGAGTTGTGCTGATGCAGTAGCAAAAAAGACGAAAACTGTTGTTAAAACCCAAAGTGAGTTATGGCCCTGACTGAAGAGAATCAACTTCATCAATCGCTATCAAGAATAGCTGCTAACAAAAATGAGGAGGAGAGAGCGGAAGTGGGAGGGAGATGGGAGGGAGGAAAGGTGAGATCATACAGGAATAATCAGACAAAATCCTTACGACGACCGTTAAAGGTTAATATAGAAGCAAAATTTGTTTGTCATTTTAGAGGAGAATGGCTTAAAAAAAGAAAGAAAGAAAGAAAGAAAAAAGAAAGAAAGAAAGAAAGAAAGAAAAGAAAGGGGAAAGCCGAAAGAACGCCAAACAGTGATCAAACTTAAATTAACAAAACCAATTACAAGATTTGTCTCCATAGTGGAAGAGATAATCCTACTGCGAAACTGTGTATTGACCTTAAGAAATACATTTGGGATGACCTTGTCATAAAAAGAAGAAAGAAAAGGAAAGTCAAGAAAGAAAGAAAACATAGCCGAAGGAATAGGTAAGGGAAAACATCAAAAATAGAAAATGAAAAAAGGAACAACTGTCAAATAGATAAATAAGTAAATTAATAAATAAACAGATCAATTAATGAATAAGTAAATAAATAAATAAACAAATACATGAATAAAAAGACCGAGATAGATTAAAAAAAAAAAGACAAAGAAATTAGCAACACAGAAAATTTTAGAGCTAATGTTTTGAGGTTAGAATAAATAAACTGTGAAAAGAAGGAACAAAAGCAAATGCTAAGGAAGAACAACAATGGTCAGGTACAAAAAAGTAAAGAGCGATAAATAGGCAATTCTTTATTGCAATGAAAATTAACAATGCGCCCTTCCTCCCCTTTCATCCCCATCTCCCTTATCTCCAGCTCTCCCATATATTAAACCACCACCATCACCACCACCACCACCGCCACTACCATCACCACCACCACCACTGACAACGACAACAACAACAACATAAACAGGAAATAGTAAAAAATCAACACACACACGCACGCACGCACGCACGCACGCACGCACGCACGCACGCACGCACGCACGCACGCACGCACGCACACACACACACACACAGAGAATCTCTCAAACTACTTCATCTGTTTGATATATCATTTTCTTTACAGGTATGGGATGAGAAATATAGCTGATGAAACTCTTAATTGAAAACAGAAAAAGACGGAAGGAAACAAAGACACAAAAAGAAAAGAAAAGAAACGAAAGAAAGAAAGAAAGATAAAACCATGGCAGACAGAATGCAGTAAATGAACGAACATCAATATCAAAACATTTCACTGAAGAGGAGAAAACCTGTCAATGGGACTGAAAAATGGACGTCAAGAAACATCAACACGCTGGAGCTGGACTCGTTGACCCTATGAAATGAGATTATTTGTCATGATTTTTTTTTTCCAGACACCCACACAAAGGCTTGTTAAACTTAGGTCAGGAAGATCGTGTTGCAATTGCTTTCAGTATGGAAAGCCAGTGATTGAATTGTTTCAATGGCCTGGAGGTTTGTTACTTGTATGAAATCAGATGCCTCTATTCGTCTGTGCGCAATTTCTCCACCCCTTTCTGCCTTCCTCCGCCTCATCCCATCCCTTTTTTTGTATCTGTATTTGTCATTGCTCTCTCTCTCTCTCTCTCTCTCTCTCTCTCTCTCTCTCTCTCTCCTCTCTTGTCTCTCTGTATTTGTCATTGCTTTTTTGTTTTCTCTCCCTCTCTCTCTCTCTCACACACACACACACACACACACACACACACACACACACACACATACACACACACACACATACACCACTTAGCTTCTGTTTACCTAACTTTACATTTGAAGGGTGTTTCTTTTTAACTCTAGATAAGCATTACGTTCCAGACGAACCATTAAGCGAAGGATTAGCCTGGCAGTCTCTCCTCAAGAGTCTAAGCAAGATCATTTTAAGAAAATATTGTTATCTCTCAACTTACGTGTTATGTCAATGTTTTTGTCCTATCGTTTTTCTTCAACATGAGCGTGTTGTTATATCATTGCTGTTATTCTTGTTGTTTTTTATTATTATTATTATTATTATTATTATTAATGTGTGTGAGTGTGAGTGTTTCTCCTCAGAAGTGCCCTGTATACCATTCTGTGTTAGAATTATTAGTGACAGATGTGTTGTGTGTACACCCTGTGCAATATTTCGTTTGATTTTAGTATCGTTGCAGGTACCTTCTTTTCTCTGGTTGTCCCTTTCTTCTCTTACTGTTTATTTCTTTAACATTTCTGGCTTTCTTTCTTTTCTTGTTATTCATATTTTAATATTTTTCTCTTATTTTCTTATCTGCCTATTTTTTCTTTTTTTATCTGCCCCCCCCCCCCCCCTCCCTTTTACTTTTTTCTTTATGTTTCAACTTTTTCTCCATGTCCAATGAAACTAACTCTTGAAAATAAACAGAATAGAAAAATAAGAGGAATTTGAATCATGGATACATTAATGAACTGGTGCATAAATAAATAAAAATGATTGAATAATAGAAATTAGAAACAAGTAAATCCTGAATTAGGAGGAAAAACTTGGTATAATAGAAATTAGAAACGAGTAAATCCTGAATTAGGAGGAAAAGCTTGGCAAAATTGACGACAAAGATTGAATTTCACGACGAAAAATTTGCATTGTTGACGCTATAACAAAAAGACAACTATTGTTCAGACTCCAATTGAGTTATAGCTCTGACGGAACAGAGTCGACTTGATCAATTGCTGTCTAAAAATAGCAGAAAACAAACATGAGACAGGGGAGGACAGAGGGGAGGGGCTAAGGGAGCAAGGAAAAGATCATACAAAATAAACGGATGTTTTTTTTTAAATGACCAATATTAATGGAGACTGAGGTAAAAAGGTAAGTAAAGAAAGGCAAAATGAGAGAATGAGGACAGAGAAAAAGATGAAGGCCAAACAGCGATGAAACCAGAAGTAACAGTATCAGTCGCAACATTTAGGTCCACGGAGACGACGTTAGCTTTTTTGTATTGAAATGATGAAAAGATAAGCATGACTTGTAATGCAGAAACTGAGTGACTGGCCTACGAAAATTATACCAAAAAAAAGAAAAAGAAAGAAGAACAGAAAGATAGATAGATAGATAGATAGATAGATAGATAGATAGATAGATAGATAGAGAGAGAGAGAGATAGGTAGATAGATAGATAGATAGATAGTAAAGATAGATACATAGATAAGAAGCAAGCAAGCAAGCAAGCATACACGGATGAAGAAAGTACGGAAGAATTAAGAAGATCACAAAATGAAAAAAAGAAATAGAATGAATTTTATTTGTGAAAAATGGCAAAAGATGAAAAAAGTAAAACTACCGTGTTCAGGCTAGAAGAGGAAACACGAAAAACAGAATGAAGCAAGACAAAAGGTAACCAGGGAAGCTCAAATCTGTCAGGGGAAAAAAACAAAACAAAAATCCAAAATGAGAAGCAATTAATGAGCTGATGTTTATCATCACACACTTTGCGCTATGCCTCTCCTGCTCCCCTCTCCCCCCATCCCCCATCCTCCTCCCAACCTTCTTTTTCACTCCCCCTCAGCCCCATCTCAAAAACAAATAATCAAACGAACAAATAAACAACACCGGAAAAAAACAACAACAACAACAACAACAACAACAACAACAACAACACAGTATAAGCCTAGGGCTTGTTGATGCTCATTTGTCCTGATTATTGTGAAGGTATTCTGTTTATTTGTTCCTTGAATAAAAGTTATTGAATCCACCAACAACAAAATGTAGGAAATTTGATCTCTTAAACGAGCCCATGTAGATGATATTTTATTCCTTCCACAGACATAGACCGATAGATATGATGGGACCGATTAGTTAATTAACAGATAAAACAAGTTCAAAAGGGATGAAAAAAAATAAAAGGAGTTTCAAAGAAGGAAAAAAGAAGTAAAAGAGAAACAAAATTATATGATAGGTAGGCGAAGACAGTAAGTCCAAGAAAAGCAATATCAACTTCACTCATTTAATTTAAAGAAGGGGGAGGGGGGGGGGGAGGGGGGGGGGCGGGGACTGTCTTTCAAACTGAAAAAAAAGAACGCGAAGAAAATGTCGCCACGATGGAAATGGACTAGCTTATCCTTTAAAATAAGATTAGATGTCAGGATCACTAACTAGATTTAACACAAAAAAAAAACAAGATGCAAAGCATATAAACGTACTCCCAGTTTATCCTGAATAAGCGTGAGATATTCCATAAAGAGGAAAAACCGTCTTGGACTGGTGTAACCGTTAGTAATGGCTATTCTGGTAAACATCGGCTATCGTCTGTGACCTAAAATGAACATACTTACAAATTTTCAGAAAGATCGGCCAAGTACTTTCTGAGATTTTCCATAAAGAAGAAAACCATTATGGGCCGTTGGTAACGGCTCTAACGGTAAACTTAAACATCGGGCATCATCCGTGACCCATAATGAACATATCTACAAATTTTCAGAAATATCGGCCACGTACTTTCTGAGATATTCCACAAAGAAGAAAAACCGTTACAGGCCGTTACAGCCGTTAGTAACGGCTATAACGGTAAACTAAAACATCGGGCATCATCCGTAACTCATAGTGAACATACCTGCTAATGTTCAC
>CM065728.1:29826427-29828927 GCA_033310375.1 Conus canariensis
TGTAAGACAGGAAGAAACAAGTGGATAAACACACAGGCAGACAGACTGACAAGCACACACACAGTGAGAGAGAGACAGACAGACAGACAAACAGACAGACAAACAGAGAATAAATTCATTACATTAGATAATTGGTTAAACCAAATGACAAGAAATACTGCAAAGAAGGAATTCGGCTATTTACAACATGGGTGAATAAAGTAATATGAATTAAGAAGAGCACATAAAGGAAAAATGTATAAGTGATGAATTTTTTTTTAACTGACAACACATAGAAAAGCAGAGCTTAAGTATTTAAGATAGAAGGGGAACCGATTAAAAAAAACTAATTGAAGCAATAAACAAAGACATTAGGAAAGAACAAAAGCGCCAGGGGAAATAAAGTGAATGAAGATGAATAAACTACTGTTTATCATCGCAAACTTTCTGTTGTATCTCTACCCTACTCCCCACCCCCTCCTCCTCTACCCCGCTCCCAACCTTCTTCTCAACTTTACAGTCTCAAAACAAACAAACAAAAATCAAGCAGCAAACATATAACAACAATAATATACACCAAGTTAGATATCTTTAACGAGTCCATCTGGTAAACATCTCATTTCGAAACTTTGATAGGACCACTCGGTTAGTTAACAGACACAAAAAGTACAGAAGGAGATGAAGAAACACACAAAAAGAAATCAGAAAAGAAAACAAGTAAAAGCGAAAAAAAATCTAGTGAAAAAGCGAAGGCAAACAGCCCAATAGCAGCAATACCAACTGCAGTTATTTACTTTAAAGACAAGAAACTGTCCTTGAGACTGAAAAAAAAAAAACGGAATGTAAAGAAAATGTTGACACGATGGACATGGACTAATTGATCCCTTAAAAATCAGATTATTTGTTAGGATCACTAACTAGGTTTTAAGACAAAAAGCACAATATAGTGATGGAGACAGTTGATTAGAAATTACAAACTCTGTGTTTCAATCGCTTTTGCTGTAGACAACCAGGAACTGAACGGATTTATGACCTGGAATTTCATTACAGACATGAAATAGAACGGTCGTATGTCTGTGTGCTGTATCTCTATCTCTTTAATTTCCTTACACACACACACACACACACACACACACACACACACACACTCACACTCACAACACACACACACACACACACACACACACACACACACACACACACACACACACACACACACACACTACAAGAACGGCTGTCAGGATGCACCACAGTTACCGGACGTGTTCGGACGTTCACCCAGACTGCCAGTCTAAACAAAAAGAAAACCAGAAAATCCCCAGGGAGGAAAGGCAATTTAAAAGGGGTTACACAAGTAATCTGTCAATGGCCGACATTCCACAGATTTCGGACAGTGTGAAAAGAGACAGAATCACGTGGTGAGTTTCTCAAATATCTCATTCTTCTGCGTTTTGATTAATTCGGTTTTCAGCTGTTGTGTCTCTCCTTGTCCGTGAATCTGTCTCCATGTTTTGTTGTCTTATTCTGTCTCTCGTTGTCTCTGTAGCTGTCTCCGGGCTTGCTGGTGTGTCTGTCTCTTGCTGTTTTGTCTTTTTGGCTGCCTGGCCGTCTGCTGTCTGTCTCTCTCTCTCTCTTTCTCTCATTCTCTCTGTCCTTCTCTCTCTTTCTCTCTGTCTTTCTCGCTCTCTCTGTCTTTGTCTCTGTCTCTCTCTCTCTCTCTCTCTCTTTCTTTCTTTGTTTCTTAATCTCTCCGTCTGAGTAGATAGATATAGATAGATAGATAGATAGATAGATAGATAGATAGATAGATAGATCTATATACCTCTGTTTAGCTACTTTCATCACAGAGAGAGACAGAGACAGACAGACAGAAGGCCAGAGAGAGAGAGAGAGAGAGAGAGAGAGAGAGAGAGAGAGAGAGAGAGAGAGAGAGAGAGAATGACTTTATCGCTGCAGATAACTGGTTAAACGAAACGACAAGAAGTGCTGCAAGGGAAGAATTGTGTTATTGACGAGATCAGCTAATGGGGTGATCGGGCACTTACCGTGCTGTCGTAAGGAGGAAGATATACACAAAGATCAAGGACAGGATGATCCTTTCACTGTGGTTACACACCTAACATATTTTCTCTCTCTCTCTCTCTCTCTCTCTCTCTCTCTCTCTCTCTCTCTCTCTCTCTCTCTCGTCTCGCTCGCTCGCTCGCTCTCGCTCTCGCTCTCATTCTCTCAGAGTGTGTACGTGTATGTGCGCGTGAGTGTATGTATTCTTGTTGTCGTTCTTGTTGTTGTCCTTCTTGTTTCTTACCCTTGACAAAAAGTGTTCTCTATCGATGTAGATGCGCTGAGCACATCTCTTACAGAATTGTTTTCCCCGATTTTAGCATTTTTACATTTTACACAAATTTTCTCGTAGCTTTTTTTTCTCTATTTGGCTGTCCTTCCTTGACGTGTGTGTGTGTGTGTGTGTGTGTGTGTGTGTGTGTGTGTGTGTGTGTGTGTGTGTGTATAGAGAGAGAGAGAG
>CM065728.1:29836427-29843927 GCA_033310375.1 Conus canariensis
CAAAAGAAGAAGAAGAAGAAGAAGAAGAAGAAGATGATGATGATGATGATGATGATGATGATGAACAAAAGAAGAAGAAGAAGAAGAAGAAGACGGAGGAGGAGGAGGAGGAGGAAGAAGAAGACGAAGAAGAAGAAGAAGAAGAAGAAGAAGAAGAAGACGAAGACGAAGACGAAGAAGAATGAGTTATTCGTTCAAAAACAGCTCGATTTGCAAAGCTTATGATATATTTGCTTTTCATTTCCTTGTTGCATGTATTTTCTTGAACGGTTTATTTGTGGGTTGGGTGAAGAGCACGGGGAAAGGGCATGACCTCAATTAATGGAAACGAAATCCAAGCCTCACCTCTTGACCTCTTGGTGTGTGTGTGTTCCCCTCACTCGTCCCATGTCCCTGTTACATATTCTTTGACTCTCAGACAGCCTCAATCTGTCTCTCCTTAGCATGTGCACCTTCTGAATCCCTATGCAGAGAATTCATACCCCCTCCCCCCCCCCCCCCCCTATTTTTTTTTTCTTGCTTTCGTTCTTTCGTTTCTGCTTTTTTTTTTTTACTATTTATTCTTCCTTCTTGTATCTTCCTTTTCTGTCTCCAGTATTTCTGTTCTTTGTTTTCTTTTCGTGTACGTTTTTTTTGTTGTTGTTCTGTCTTTCTTGTCTTTCTTTTTCTTTCTTTGCTTTCTGGGTTTTTTGTTTGTTTTTTGTTTGTTGTTGTTTTTTTCTTATACTTATTTTCCCAGCATTCTTTTCTCTGCTTCCTTTCAACTGTCACTGACTGTTCCTGGACAGGGCAGTTTCATTCATCCTTTCTTCAGTTTTCATCTTAATGTTTCTTTTTACCTTTCTTCTTTCTGGCCGTCGTTCTTGTATATCCCTTTTGCTTCTCTTCCTTTGGCCTAATCTTATTTCGCTTTTGGAGTGCTTTGTCTTTCACCTTTTTTAATGCGCGCTTTTTTGTTTTTGAGAAGAGTACTTTTCTTTCGCTCTGTTTCTGTCCATAACTTTTTGTTTTTGTTTTAGTGTATGTTCATTTTCCTATTTCTTCCAGTTTTGTCGATTTTTGTACTTCTAGTGTCTTTTTCTTTCAAATGTGTTTCCTTCTTTGTTCTTTATTGTTCTGTCTGCTTCCCTAACTCATTCACGTCTTCCCTCCCCCTCCCTCCCTCCTTCATTAACTTCCTCTCTCCTTCCCTCCCTCCCACCCTTGCTCCCCCCCCCCCCTCCTCTCCTTTCCTCTCCATTGCTTTTCTGTTACTCTTTCCAAGTTTCATCTTGCTTTAACCTTTCCTCGAGAAGTCTGGTACTAAACAAAGAACGATAATTTATGTGCGTTTGGCGGGTTTTGTGATTGGCTGTATTTCTTTTTATCTTTTAAGATGCGAGGATCAATCCTTACACACACACACACACACACACACACACACACGCACACACGCACGCACGCACGTACGCACGCACGCACGCACGCACACACACACACACACACACACACACACACACACACACACACACACACACACACACGCCACACACACACACGCACACACGCACACACACATAAGGACACACGTACGCACGTACATACAAACGCGCGCGCGCGATCAGAAAGAAAGATGGAAAGAAAATGAAGATAAAATTGGGGGAGGGGGGGGGGATGAAAGGACTCCGTCAGGAAGCAGTCATTAATCAATAGAAAGAAAGAAACAACAAAAATAAGATCAGGGAACGAGGAGGGGGGGGGGGGGGGGGAAGTAGAAGATAAACGAGAAAAATAAAACCAGACGAAAAAAGTGAAAGAGGATGTAGAAGAAAAGAACGTCGAAGAAAGAAAAACTGAGACTGAAAAGGAGGACAGAATATAAAGTAAGTGGAAAAAAGACAGAAATAATGAATGAAAGAGAGATATGAAGAATGAATGAAAGAAAGATAGGAAGGAAGAAAGAAATGAAGAAAGGAAGAGAGGAAGGAAGAACAAAGAAATAAAGATGTAGGGGATGAAAAAGAAAGAAATAGGAAAGAAACGTATTCTCTGCAACCATACAGAATCAGTGAGTGCAGAGGCATGAGAAAGACGCTGTTGCTGTCAAAGCGGCAAAGAATATGGCAGCAACGTTCAAAACAACATCAGACGGGGAAAAAAGACACAAAGATCAGAGAGGAAGAAATGAAGCTTGGATTTCGTTTATATTAATTGAGGTTATGCCCCCTGTCCGTGGTCTTCACCTCAAATAAATACAAGGACATAAAAAGCAAGCATCTCTTAAGCTTCGAAAAACCATGTGTTTTTCGAACTGTTCTCTTCTTCCTCTGCTTCTTGCTCTTTTTGTTCTTCTTGTTCTTGTTCTTGTTCTTTTCTTCTTCTTCTTCTTCTTCTTCTTCTTCTCTTTATTCCTCCCCCCCCCCCCTCTTCTTCTCCTTATTCCTCTCTTGTTCTTGATTTTGTTTTTGTTCTTGTACTTCTTCTTCTTCTTCTTCTTCTTCTTCTCCTCCTCCTCCTCCTCCTCCTCCTTCTCCTTCACTTCTTCGCCACCTTTTCCTCTATCTCTTTCATTTTTGCACCGCATGCTCATTAATTTGGTTAATCTATTCATCCTATTTTCCCCATCAAATGGGTTTACTACGTCCTCATCTCATTACCGTAAGATCAGTAAGCATAGCCATTTTCACTCCTCGTCCAATCTTCGTGTAATTCTGGCATAAGCGGTCATAACACTCCTTGCTCTAGTTGAAAGCCCTCTCCTTTTATCATATATATATATTGAATGAGGCGATAGCTTGGTGGACACAATGTTGACAGCGTATTCATAGCGCTATGTCTTGATGTGATTTTTCTACAGCAATTGGAAAGGGATGACTGGGAAGGAAGAGAGGGTAGGGTGGCGCTAGTAGAGAGGAGTGAGAGTGAGAGAGAGAGAGCAATGCGCGCGCGCGCGTTTATGTGTGTGTGTGTGTGTGCGTGCGTGCGTGCGTATGTGTGTGTGTGTGTGTGTGTGTGTGTGTGTGTGTGTGTGTGTGTGTGTGTGTGTACTAAAGTAAGCAGCTTTTGAGCGAGCGAATAGGGAATTAATGAGAGAGAGACAGAGACAGAGGCAGAGACAGAGAGAGAGAGAGCGAAAAGACTGAATGGACAATATAGACAGACATATAGCTACAGGGGCAGAGAAAGAAATGAAAAAGGAGTATAAGGGCTTTCATTAAAAGTACATGCACGTACTCTAGAAACAAAGAAGAAAAAAATGTGTGATGATGTGTGGCATGCCAAGCAGCTTTATCATTCAAACAAATCTGAAATTTCTGGCGAAATGTTTATAATACATAAAAAACCCTTCTGAAAGTTCAAAAACATAGTGCATAAGAAACTGCAAAATGTAGTCGTCTTTCAAGTATATTTGAGTATTCTGCAAAGGATGAATTATTCTCTCCCCCCCCCCCCCCCTTCTTCTGTTCTGAACAGTATTGTCTTATTCACACACAACACACACACACACACCACACACACCACACACACCACACACATACAGAGAGAGAGAGAGAGAGAGAGAGAGAGAGAGAGAGAGCTGATGCACAGCTTCTTCAATGATTAAAAGCTTTAAATCAAGTAAAATGTCATATCATGAGAGAGGCAGGCAGAGAGAGAGAGAGAGGGGGGGGGGGAGGTTAAATAATAAATGACTGGGGGGGGGGGGGGGGTTTGTCTCCAAGGGAATAACGAATTCATTTCATCTTGACCGAATTTTTCAACCAGTCGGGTCAACTTCAGGATTACATTAAAACTGAACTGGACAAAATCATAGATTGCAACACAGTGACTAACTGATTTAAAGAAGAAGAAGAAGAAGAAGAGCAAGAACAAGAACAAGCAGACTAGGCAGAAGAAGAAGAAGAGAAGATGATGATGATGATGATGATGATGATGATGATGATGATGATGACAAGAGGAAGAAGAAGAAGAACAAGAAGGAGGAGGAGGAGAAGGAGGAGGAGGAATTGGAGGAGGAGGAGGAAGAGGAGGAGGAGGAACCATTTTAGTTTGTTTGGTAATTTCCCAAAAGACTGTAAAAAAAAACAGTGTATCGGCTAATTCATAACTAAGCAATTAGCGGTGAAAAGTCACGGCCACTGACTAATGATATCACATCAAATCTAGGGTCCGATCGGACGGCTTCCATGGATGACTTCTGACATGCGCACAGCAACCATTTCAGCTGTCCAGACAGATCGTGAATAATTAGACCTCTTGGCGAGCGGCATGAAATAGCTCCATTAACCCCGCTGCTTAATTTGACAGTTTCGCCAGAACACTGCCAGATTGATCCGAGCACTCAGCTGGGAAGAGTCCTGTTCTGGGTCATTTCTCTGCTCTGGGTTTTTCTAATGGACTTCTTGATGAAACGAGGAACGCACTAGAAACCACGGGGAAATAAAGAATGAAAGATGAAAACTCACTGTCCCAGTCTCCGTCTGTCTGTCTGTCTGTCTGTCTGTCTGTCTGTCTGTCTGTCTGCCTGTCTGTCTGTCTGTCTGTCTGTCTCTCTCTCTCTTTCTCTCTCTCTCTCTCTCTCTCTCTCTCTCTCTCTCTCTCTGTGTGTGTGTGTGTGTGTGTGTGTGTGTGTGTGAGAGATAGAGAGAGAGGGAAAGAGACAAACAGACAGATAGACAGAAAGACAGGCAGAGAGATATTGAGAAACAGAGAGAGATACAGGGAGATAGAGAGACAGGGGAGAGAGAGAGAGGAGGGGGGAGAGAGAGAGAGAGAGGGGGGAGGGAGGGAGGGAGTGAAAAGGAAGAGCCAAACAAAACAATATACCAAAAGAAGAAAAATGGATGAAAGAATTATAAACGTCGACCAAATTAAAAGAGGTACAAAATTTAACAGACACAAATAGAAAGGATGAAAGAAAAACGTTCTCAACAAAAGCAGAGCCATACCGACAGAACAAAAAACACTCTTCTCAGAGATAGATAAGTACATATGCAAAAGAAACGACAGACAAGAATACATTTTAGCAGAATATAAAGGAAAGAATATTTCTGTTAAAATCAAAGAAAAAGCAAAATTAAGAGGACAACTGGCAGACAAAAACAAGCGAAAATGGAATAAAAAATCAAAACTGCCTGTCAGGGAATAATACGAGTAGGTGGTAAAAAGAAAATGGGAAAAGAAAATAGAAGGGGGGGGGGGGGATTAACTAAAATGAGCGAAAGAGAAAAAAAAAGTAAAGAAGGAAAGAAAGAAACGATGGAAGGAAGGAAGGAAGGAAGGAAGTAGGAAAGAACTCAAGAAAGGTGAAGAGGGAAGGGTTGATGATTCACAAGGATGACACAATGGGGGAGATCAAGAAGGAAGGAAGAAAGAAAGAAAGAATAAAAGAAAGAAGGAAAGAAAGAAAGACTGAAAGAGATGTGGAAAGTAAGAAAGAAAGAAGAAAGAAAGGAAGAAAGGAAGAACGAAAGAAAGAAAGAAAGAGAGAAAGAAAGAAACAGAGAGAGAGAGAGAGAGAAGGAAAGAAGGAAGGAAGGAAGTAAGGAAAGAAATTAAGAAAGAAAGAAAGAAGGATGAAGGGAGGAAAGAAGTTATGAAAAGAATCTAGTAGAACGAAAATGTTCTATGCACAGAGACAGAATCGGTACCTGCACAAACATGAGAGAAAGACTGATGCTATAGCAGGAAAAACAAAATATATAAACAATATCCAAAGGACCATTGGACCGGTGACAGGACATAATGCCAGTGGTGAAGACATGAGTCTTCGATTTCTGTTAAATTAATTGAGCTTTTGCATCTTCTGTTTATCCGAAATAAACCATTCCATGAAATAGATACAAGAAATCGAAAAGCAAATATAACACGAGATTTAAAAATCGATATATTTTCCGAACATAGCACTTCTTCTTCTTCTTCTTCTTCTTCTTCTTCTTCTTCTTCTTCTTCTTCTTCTCCTCCTCCTCTGCTCCTTCTCTCTCATTGCTTCTTCTTCTTCTTTCTTTTTCTTTTCTTCTTCTTCTTCTTCTTTCTTTCTTTCTTTCTTTCTTTCTTTCTTTCTTTTTTTCTTCTTAGTCTTCTGCTCCTCCTCCTCCTCCTCTTCCTCCTCCTCCTCCTCCTCCTCTTTCTCCAACTTTTCATATCGTCGTCCTCTCCTTTTCCCTCCTCACCCTCTCCTCAGTCTTCCTCCTGTATCTGCCCCCTCCACCTATGTCTTCTTCTTTCTCCACTTCTCCTCCCCTCCCTCCTCCTCCTCCTCCTCGTTCTGCTCCTGCTTCCTCTGTTCCTTCTTCTTCTCCTCCTCCTGCTCTTGTTTCTTCTTTTTTTTTTTAACCTTCATGTTTTCGTTATCCATTTATTTCTGAGCTCAGTCTTTAGCCTATCAGCTGGCCATGCTTCTTCGTCATCCGAATAATCCAAAACAGTAAGCACCAGCCTTGTTTTTCATCCCGTTTCCAATCTTCTGGTCATTCTCGCACCAGCGGTCATAACTCTCTTCGTTTTCCTTGAATGACGTCCCTTTTTCTCATTCATATGGAGTGAGGTGATAGCATGCTGGACACGGCGTTGACAGCGTAGTCATAGCAATCTGCCTTAATATTCTCTGAGCGATTGAAGAGAGAAGGGGGGAGGGGGTGGGGCGAGAAAAGGAGAGAAAGACAGACAGACAGACAGACAGACAGACAAACAGACAGGCCAGCAGGCAGGCTGTTAGGTAAAAAGACCATGAAGGTCCAAGCTAACCACTAATGTTTTGTTGTTGTTGTTGATTTTGAATGGTTTTTTTTTTCATTGATAACGTCTACATTTGAAATACACTATTACTGAAAAGCATTAAAAGAAAAATGATAAAGTAAGAATACAAAGTAAAAAAAAAGCAATGACAGCTCGAATTTTAGAACATGATTTGGAGGAAATAGCCCTCATGTGTTTGAAAATATCTTGAACGTATTCGATGTTAAGTATAATACATGAAGTGGTGTATATTAATTTTTGTTTAATTGCGCCGGCTAACTAATGACTAATCAATCAGTGATGAAACGTCACGGCCAGGATTTAATGACATTACTTTAAATGTAGACTCTGGACAGTTTACTTTTAAAGATCTTTGACATGAGCGTGGCGGCCAATTAAGCTGTCTGGACAGGTCATGTGTCATTTAACATCTGGGGCTGGTGACATGAATCTGTTCCACTGGCAGCTTGATTTTACCGATTAGTGAAGATTCAAAGTGAGGTGTCCGCAGGCGGAAATGAAGACCTAATTTTAAAGAGAAATTATAATTATTCCGTCGGACAAAAGAGGGACAAACAAAGTGTTCTGTCTTGTAGTTTATTCGTCCCTTTTGTTCGGCGAAATAGTGATAATTTCTCTTTAAAATTGGGTTAGTTAGAATAATGCCCAGATTGATTAGAACGTGCAGCGGGGAAGTGCCCTGTCCTGGGTGAGTTCTCGGCCATCGGTTTGCCGTACTGATTTCGTTTTGTTTGTTTTATAAAACAAGCTTTGTTAGGCACT
>CM065728.1:29848927-29853927 GCA_033310375.1 Conus canariensis
ACTTCTTCTTCTTCTTCTTCTTCTTCTTCTTCTATCTGACTGTCTGTCTGTCTGTCTGTCTGTCTGTCTGTCTGTCTCTCTCTCTCTCTCTCTTCTCTCTTGTGTGTGGTGTGTGTGTGTGTGTGTGTGTGTGTGTGTGTGTGTGTGTCTGTCTGTCTTTCTGTGTCTGTGCCTGTCCGTGTGTTTGTGAGATAGACTGATGCGCTTGTGTTTGTAAACCATTGTGGATTGGTCATTGATTCAAGGTAAAGCTCTCTCTTTTGTCTTTCTTTTCTGTTTATCTTCATTTGATTGTTTATTTGCTGATTGGTGGGCAGAATTGTACGTAGGCAATTTCCATTGCCTAATTCTGTCCCACTAAAGAGTCAATCAATTGTTGATCAATCAATCAACCAATCAGTCAGTCAGTATTCATTATCATCTGTTTGTACGTCTTCTCCTCCTCCCCACCCTCATCCTTTTTCTCCCCCTCCTCCTCCTCCCTCTCCTTCTACTGCTCTTCCCCCTCCTCCATCTTTTATATATATTTTACTCCACCCGTTTTTTTTTTTTTATTATTCATTTAATCATCTGTTTATCTATTTGTTTGTTTATGTATTTATTCATTTATCTGTGTTTTGTTTTATTATTCATTTATTCATCTATTTATCTATTTGTTTGTTTATGTATTTATTCATTTATCTATTTATTTTTATTTGTCCTGTTCCCCATCGACTGGCCATGCCTCATCCACATCTCATCAACTCAAATCAGTAAGCACTGACCTGTTTGTCCTCTCTCCAATCTTCTGGCCATTTCTCGCTCCAGTGGTCATAACCGCCCTTGTTTTATTCTGGAGAGCCCTCTCCCTTTATCATTCCTATTGAATGAGGTGATAGCTTGGTGGGCCTGGCTTGACAGCATATTCATAGCACTCTGCCATCATAGGAATTTTTTAACGATGAGAGAGAGAGAGAGAGAGAGAGAGAGGAGAGAGAGAGAGAGAGAGAGAGAGAGAGAGAGAGAGAGAAGAGAGAGAGAGAGAGGAACCAAAACGAATAAATGAGTGAATAGATAAATAATAAATAAATAAATAAATAATAAATAAATAATAAATACACGAAGAAAGAAAATTAATAATGATAGTGCTCTTTTGGCACCAGCGAATGGGGATACATTAAAGGGAGAGAAGACGGTAAGGGGAGGAAAGGATAACATTAGATTTAGAACAAACAAATAGATGCATAAATGTAATGACAGGGAGCCTGTTACATAAAACTGTAAATTACAGCGCATCAACTTGTGAAAAAAAAATCTGCACACAGAGGAGAAGAGAGAGAGAGAGAGAGAGAGAGAGAGAGAGAGAGAGAGAGACAGACAGACAGACAGACAGACAGACAGACAGACAGACAGACAGACAGACAGAGAGACAGAGATGATGTTTGACTTGCCAGGTAATCGTATCTGTTAAAAAAAGGTACAAAAATTGCTCGCAAAATGTTGTATTACATACAAAGTTTCTGATATTAATCACATCATGGCATGCATATAGGCACTGTAAAAACATGTGTATCAGTTTGAAATTTCTGCATGGGTCATTCATTCCCTTCACTCAACCTACCCCCTTTTTTGTTTGATTGTTTGTGTGCACGATGAGAACTCATTGCAGGACTTGGCTGTTCAGTTCCATGCAAACATGACCTTCTTTCTAAAGCTCATTCCCCCGCTGAAACCCTTCCAATTTAACGACGTCACGTATTATGCGCAATCAGTATGTATGAGTGCCTGTAGGGGTGACATCCATTTCGCTTTGCAGAGAGCTGATCAGGTCTGCCAAGAGCGAAAATACTCTTAGGTGCTGGTTTGTGAACCTTGAATTTCCATAACGATTCTCTCATGATGTGAAATATAGTCATTCAAATAATATGAGCAAGACAATGGGAGAGAAGAAGGAATAAAATGAAGAGAAACGTTTATAAGCAACACACATACATTATTAATATTGCACCACGCAACTACACAAGATAGACGTAGCATATTCTCTCTCTCTCTCTCTCTCTCTCTCTCTCTCTCTCTCTCTCTCTCTCTCTCTCTCTTACTTTCTGTCATCTGGAAACTTGTTTGATTTTTTGTATGATCGCCTAACATTAAGGGTTGTCGAAAGAATTGAATCTGATCCTTTACCTCTTTTATTGTGTATTCGAATGCAAACAGAAAAAGAATGTATTAGTCGCAGGCCTATTATAGAAAGTGCTCAATTTATAACTAAGTATTGTTGGAAAGAAACCTATGCTGAACGTTTCAGTCTTGCCATGAATTCACATCATGTTCATCAGAAATTAGAAATTGCAGAAGCTCTTGTATATAGAAATGTAAATGAATCTCTGAACATGTTTAATCAGATTGTTAAAGAGCAAGCCAGTCACATGGAAAGAAAGATACAGGTAGATAAAAAAATCAAAGAGAAGGGTTGGTTCGATCATGAATGTAGACGAGCGCGACGTGAAGTACGAAGCTTGCTGAGAAGGTTTAGAAAAACGTTAGATGTAAAGATTAGAAAAAGACTTTGCATTGCGAGACGTGAATATAAAAATCTAAATAGAAGAAAACAAAAAGATCGTAACGATTCGTTAGTAAATGAATTGGTAAATTCTGTAAAAAGTCAAAAGGATTTCTGGGACACAGTACACAAGATTTCGAAAAGGAAATCCCAGCCTTCAAATGATATATCTGTAAATGAATGGTTTGATCATTTCAAAACTGTCTTAGAAAAAGACGAAACAGAGATAACTGAAGGTATCTCCATTGAAGACAATGATGAGAATGTAATTGATAGGCCAATAACTAAAGAAGAAGTTTTACATGCCATTAGAAAACTCAAGAATGGTAAGTCTGCTGGACCGGATGGACTTATAAGTGAGTTTTTCAAAAATTCCGGTGAGTTTGTTGTTAATTTCCTCGTAACATTATTTAACCATTTATTTGAAAATGGAATTTATCCGAAAAACTGGACAGAATCCATAATTATTCCTTTATTTAAGAAAGGTAATGTTAATGACGTAAACAACTATAGAGGTATCTCTTTATGTGACGTAAGTAGTAAGTTATATAGTTCAATTATTAATAACAGATTACTAGAATGGATTAGCCAGAATGATATTACAGGTGAGCACCAGGCCGGATTTAAGAAGGGATATTCAACGATTGACCATATTTTTACTTTATTTGCTGCTATCCAAAAACAATTTGCCTATAACAAAAAATTGTATGTTGCCTTTGTGGATTTTGAAAAGGCATTTGACTCTATTTCTAGAAAGTTGTTGTGGCCAGTTTTGATCAAGAACGGAATCAAGGGTAAGTTGTATCGCTGTGTTAAAAGTATATATGAAGAAGTAAAGGCAAGAGTAAGATCTGGGGCATCATTGTCTGATGCGTTAAAATGTACACGTGGGGTTAAACAAGGAGATGTTTGTAGTCCCGTTTTGTTTTCACTATTTATAAATGAACTGGCTTTGGAAATAATTGAGAATGGTCTTCATGGAGTTACGTTCGATTTCATAGAACTGTTTATTCTACTTTTTGCTGATGACATTATTTTATTGTCTATAACAGTAGTCGGTTTACAAAGGCAGTTGAATAGCTTATATAATGCTGCAAGTAAATTAGAACTAAAAGTAAACATGGACAAAAGTAATATTATTGTTTTTCGTAAGGGTGGATATTTGTCAGCGAGTGAGAAATGGAACTATGGAAATGAGAAAGTTCAGGTAGTAAATGCATATAAGTATCTTGGAATATATTTCTCAACAAGACTTAGTTTCAGTTTTGCATGTCAAAATATAGCTAACAAAGGAAAGAAAACACTTATTCTCTTATTTCACATCCTGTATAAACTAGACTGCAATGCTTTCAGCGTGTTTAGTAAACTATTTGACTCTCAGATCCAGCCAGTGTTACAGTATGGTGCGGAAATATGGGCTTTTGAGAAAACTACGGAAATAGAAAAAGTACATTTGTTTGCATTGAAACGCTTCCTTAATGTCGACATTCGAACGCCAAATGACCTTGTTTATGGCGAACTAGGTAGATACCCTATTTACCTCAATTCATATGTGAAATGTATCAAATACTGGCTGAAACTGACAAGAATGAATGAAGACAGATTGCCTTTTAAAGCGTACAAAATGTTATTTAAGTTAGATGCCAATGGTAAGAAGACATGGGTTACAAATGTCCGCCACTGTTTAAATTCTTATGGATTTTCATTTGTTTGGGATAATCAGGGTGTTCAAAATATATCAGGTTTTCTAACATCTTTTAAGCAAAGAATCATTGATTGTAGATGGCAGGACTGGCATGATCACATATATACTAGCGATAGATTTTCTTGGTACAGGTTGTTTAAAACCACTCATTTGAAAGAACCTTATATTGAATTGAAAATGAATAGATACATTAAGAGCGCATTGACCAAGTTTCGATTTGGTGTGTCTGGTATTGCTTGTCATTGTTTTAGATATAATGTCAGAAATGAAAATATGCTTACCTGCCGTCTATGTAACATCGGTAAAGAAGATGAAGTACACTTTTTATTCTGCTGCCCTGCCCTGAGTGATCTTACGGTAAAATTTATCCAGCCAAAATACTACAAGGTTCCATGTATTTTTAAATTAACTTTGCTAATGTCAACTAGGAATGAGACCACATTAAAAGATTTAACTATGTACATTTACCAAGCTCTCAACAGGCTGCAAATCGTGAGCTCGTAGAATGGTATTTTTCAATATATTTCAAGAAAAATGTTATTTGGTTATTGATTATTGTATTCGTTGATGTCATTGGATTCTTTTTATTGTTTAGTTCAGTTTATGTGCATCCCCCTTCAGTAAGGGGCCTAGGCCTTTATCTGAATAAAATTTTGAGTCTTTTGAGTCTTGAGTCTCTCTCTCTCTCTCTCTCTCTCTCTCTCTCTCTCTCTCTCTCTCTCTCTCTCTCTCTCCGCCCCCCAAGAGCTGTCAAGC
>CM065728.1:29868927-29881427 GCA_033310375.1 Conus canariensis
ACGCACGCACAGAGAGAGAGTGAGAGAGAGAGACAGACAGACAGACAGACAGACAGAGAAAGAACCACAGACACTGACTGTTTGAATTTCAGTTTCGTATGTAAATATTAATGCGTGCATGCTACGCCATGTACGTCGCACAATATCAACCAGGTCATGGGGCCACAATATGCAGCTGTCACAACTGGATGGAAGGAACACACTAAGGACAGGTTCCGGAAGAAGGTCTGATGGACAAGACTTATGAGTAGCAGATGCCAGAGCAAGACATTACCCCAACCCACAGTTCCGACTTTGGAATTGACACTGACACATAATTTGTATATTGCATTAGGTTCGTATAGTTGTCATGGGTACAAATCACAACACAACAGCGACGGAAACAAACTTGTCAAAACACATACATAACAGTGATGACTGATGATTACCACTAAAAAAAATCGGGGTATAGCCTAAGAGTCAAAAGATAATACAGACAGAGAAACAGACCTGCTGTGATTTGGTGTCATTCAGCATCAGTCAGAAAGGATGGATCACTCTACCCTAGCCAAGTTGTAGTTCAAAAGATAAATGCAGTCAGAAACATGCGGGCTGGCTTTCGTTTCTTGAGAATGGACGGCCAACCCACATAGCATCAGAACTGCAAATTGCCCCAAAGCTTCCGATGTTCTCGCTAAAAAGACAGACATGCATACATAAGTGCTGGTCTATGAAGGCCAGAGCAGAGTGGACAGTTGATGAAATAAGGCAGCAAATTAGTCAGCAAACTTTTGAAGCCTTATTTTTTTTCTCGTTCATTTATTTATTTTTATTCCGTGAATGCCAGGAGCCAGGAGAGATGCTTGCAAATGGATGACATTTCCTTCCAGCGCTATCTCTTTTCGTGCCCTCGGTAGCGCCTGAGTGGCCCTGATCAGGAGAAAAAAATTTCATTAGGCAGTTCCTTGTACTTGCTCTGCCAGCGCTTGGCAGCACGGAGAGGCGATGTATAGGGCAGAAAGTGTGTGCCGGGGAGAGGACAGCGGCTGCAAGAGAGAGAGAGAGAGAGAGGAGAGAGAGAGAGAGAGAGAGAGAGAGAGAGGGTGCTCTTCTGGTCCCCTTAAAAGTTTCGGGAATGAAGGAAGGTCACGTTGTTGATGAAAGTTTCAGCTGCTGTTGAATGTATTTTTTTCCCCACAGAAATATCGGTGAGGTGAAATTATTCAAAGGCACTCTGTGACATTATGGAAATTCCAGGGGATATATTTCTTGGTTTGAAATTGCTTTCCAACAACTTGAGATTGCTGGTTGGTTGGTTGGTTCTTCTCTCTCTCTCTCTCTCTCTCTCTCTCTCTCTCTCTCTCTCTCTCTCCGGTGCGTGTGTGTGTGTGTGTGTGTGTGTGTTGTGTGTGTGTGTGTGTGTACGTGAGTGTGTGTTTGTGTGTGTGTGTGTGGGGGGGGGGTTGTATATGTATGTATGTGTGCACATACGCGTTTTGGCTTAGTTGCTTTTTATGTTATAGTCTGATAATAGAAGCTCTATGCTACTTTTTCAGTTTAAGTAAGAACAGAAAAAGGATCCCAAACAGGAAGTGTGGCATACTAGCTTCAGCGGATTTGTATAAAGGGTAAAGACACGTTCACCATTATTGAAATAAGGACGCAGGTCAGTCAGCTCACTTGTGGTGACAGTCTTGCCTGTCCTATACATACTGTGAGCCAGGAGATAACGCTTGCAAATGGATGGAATTCCCTTTCAGCTGTCTCAGATTTTTTTCTCCTCTTGTGAAGCTTGCGTGGCCTTCATTAGAAGAAAAAAATGCAAATTTCATGTCGTCGGTCTTCTTATGTCAGTGATAAGGAGTCTGGAGAGTGTATGGATGGACGTGAAGGAGAAAGAGAATGATTGAGTGAAGGACTAGGCTGTTTCAGTTGTTTTGTTCTAGGTGTGTGTGTAGGGGTGGGGTAGGGGAGTGTGTATGTGTGTGTGTGTGTGTGTGTGTGTGTGTGTGTGTGTGTGTGTGTGTGTGTGTGTGTGCTGTATTTTTGTTTGTTTGTTTGTTTCGTTTTTGATTTGTACTTTATTCTTATGAATATAGATATTTCATACTTGTTTCTTTTGTTATTTTATTTAAGAAAGAAGGAAACACAGACATGTTAGGACTGGTACACTATACAAAGGCCAAAGCAAAGTGCAGATCTCATGAATGAAAGGAGGCAATCAGGCCGCCAAGTTCTGGAGACAGGTTTTCGTATCCCGTCAATCATATGAGCCAGGGGACCATGCATACAAATGGATGACATTTCCTTTCAGCTCTTTCTCATTTTGTGCCCTCTGCGACTCATTGGTGTTCTCGTTAGCAGATAAAAATGTGCCAGCCACTACTTTGTCCCTCCTCTGTCAGCGCTGGGAAGTTTGAGCAGTTTGCCATGGAGGAAAGAGAAGATAGGGAGAGGAAAACGGCTGTCAGAGGGATAAGACTATGTATTCTTCTGGTCTCTTAAAAGCTAAGAGAATGAAGGAAAGTCGTGTAGTTGATGAAAGACTGAGCTGAATAATTTTCCACATGAAGACTGGCAAGACAAATTGTTTGTAAAAACATGTGGTGACATATCTAAATACCAAATTATATGTCTATTGCTTTGAAATTACTTCAAAAGAGCTTGCGTCAAAGAGGGCGGAGGGGGGAGGTGAGCTTTTCTTCCTTTTTTATGCCATTGGTGTGTGTGTGTGTGTGTGTGTGTGTGTGTGTGTGTGTGTGTGTGTGTGCGCGCGCGCGCAAGTATGTGTGTGTGTGTGTGTGTGTGTGTGTGTGTGTGTGTGTGTGCGTGTGTGTGTTTGTGTACGTGTGTGTGTGTGTGTGTGTGTGTGTGTGTGTGTGTGTGTGTGTATGTGTGTATGTGTGTGCGCGTGTGTGTGTCTGTATATGTGTATGTGTGAATGTGTTTCTGTGTGTGTGTGTGTGTGTGTGTGTGTGTGTGTGTGTGTGTGCAATTTGTTATGTGCGTGTGCATGTGTTTAAGTGTGTGTGTATGTGTGTGTGTGTGTGTGTGTGTGTGTGTGTGTGTGTGTGTGTGTGTGTGTCCTTCCTTCATCCATCCTCCTAGTCCTTTCTCTCTCAACCAGTACGAGCCCATCGTTCACGTTAACTTAGCCCTGCAGAGATTGCCAGACACGAAGACATGCACAGCAGTGCAGTGAATATTTCATTTCTGGTCCACATACACTTTTATCCTAAGACCTGCTGGTTGCACAGATTGATCCATCAGTCGCAAATTAGAAGTGCTTTGCATGAACGACAGAATGCATGTTGCAGCGTTCCAGTGCAATTTGATGTCCGAGAAACATGTAAATCAGAATGTGGGTCATGTTATCCCAGCATGTTCCCTCACCTCCTCCTCCTCCACTTTCAATCAGCCCTTAAAGCAAATGCTTCAAAAATCAGACATCAGAGAAATATGTTTTCATATCCTTACTTTCAGATATAACGATTTAAATTAAATGATAAGTGGAAATGTTCACTAATGTGGTGGAAATTCTGCTCAGGTTTTCTTGAAAGAGAGAGAGAGAGGGGGAGGGAGGGAGGGAAGAAGACAGAGAGAAAAAGAAAGAGGCAGACAGACATGCAGACAGACAGACAGACAGACAAAAACTCATCTGTGAGTTTTAGGGGAGAGAGAGAGAGAGAGAGAGAGAGAGAGAGAGAGAGAGAGAGAGAGAGAGAGAACTGACAGACAGCCAGACAGGCACACACACGCAACACACACACACACACACACACACACACACACACACACACACACACACACACACACAAGAGAGAGAGAGAGAGAGAGAGGAGAGAGAGAGAGAGAGGACTGACTGCTTGAATTTCAGTTTCGTACGTCAATATTACTGCGTGCCATGTACGCTACACAATATCAACCAGGTCATTGAGCCAAAATATGCAGCTGTCACAACTGGATGGTAAGAAAAGTTTTTTGGAAGAAGGTCTAATGGACAAGACGTGTGAGTAGCAGATGTCTGAGCAAGACATTACCCCAACCCACAGTTTCGGCTTTGGAATTAACACTGACACAGAAAGTTTCATATACCATTGGCGTTAGCTTCGTATAGCCTGTCCTGAATACAAATCACATTACGGCATGCGGAAACACAATGTTCAGTACAGGCATAAAAAGACAAAATGGGAGTAGAGCCTAAGTGTCAAATATTGATACAGACAGAGGAACAGAGCTGCTGTGATTTGATGTCATTCAACATCAGTCAGTAAGGACAGATCACCCTACTCTGGCCAAGTTGTGCTTCAAAAGACAGATGCAAGCAGGAACATGTGTGCTGGGTTTCGTTTCTGGAATATGGAAAGCCAACCCACATAGCATCAGAACTGCAAATTGCCGCGAAGCTTCCGACTTTCTAAAAAGACAGACATGCATACATAAGTGCTGGTCTATGAAGGCCAGAGCAGAGTGGACAGTTGATGAAATAAGGCAGCAAATTAGTCAGCAAACTTTTGAAGCCTTATTTTTTTCTCATTCATTTATTTATTTTTCACTCCGTGAATGCCAGGAGCCAGGAGAGATGCTTGCAAATGGATGACATTTCCTTCCAGCGCTATCTCTTTTCGTGCCCTCGGTAGCGCCTGAGTGGCCCTGATCAGGAGAAGAAATTTCATTAGGCAGTTCCTTGTACTTGCTCTGCCAGCGCTTGGCAACACAGAGAGACGATGTATAGGGCAGAAAGGGTGTGCAGGGGAGAGGACAGCGGTTGCTAGTATGAGAAGAGACATGTGCTCCTGTCGTCCCCTTCAAAGTTTCGGGAATGAAGGAAGGTCATGTTGTTGATGAAAGTTTCCGCTGCGGTTGAATATATTTTTTTCACAGAAATTATTCAAAGGCAATTGATGACATTATGGAAAGTTCTGCCAAGTTCTGGAGACAGGTTTTCGTATCCCGCCAATCATATGAGCCAGTGGACCATGCATACAAATGGATGACATTTCCTTTCAGCTCTTTCTCATTGTGTGCCCTCTGTGACTCATTGGTGTTCTTCGTTAGCAGATAAAACTGTGCCAGCCACTACTTTGTCCTTCTTCGGTCAGCGCTGGGAAGTTTGAGCAGTTTGCCATGGAGGAAAGAGAAGATAGGGAGAGGAAAACGGCTGTCAGAGGGATAAGACTATGTATTCTTCTGGTCTCTTAAAAGTTTCGGAAATGAGGGAAAGTCGCGTAGATGATAAAAGATTGCGCTGCATGATTTTTCCACATGAAAACTGGCTAGACAAATTGTTTGCAAAAGCATGTGATGACACATAAATAATACCAAATTACACTTGTGACATTACTTCAAAAGTGCTCGCGTCGAGGAGGGAGTTGGAGAGTGTTTTTTCTGTCATTGGTGTGTGGAGTTGGTGATGTGCGTGCGCGCGCGGCGCGCGCGCGCGCGTGTGTGTGTGTGTGTGTGTGTTGTTGTGTTTGCGTGTGCGTGCGTGTGTGTTAAGATTAAGAGAGAGGGGAGAGAGAGAGAGAGAATCTGTGTGTATGAGTTTCTTTGAATGATTCTCCGTGTGTGTACACGTGCGTGTGCGCGCATTTGTGTGTGTCTGCGCGCGTCTCTCTCTCTCTCTCTCTCTCTCTCTTCTCTCTCTCTCTCTCTCTCTCTCTCTCTCTCTCTCTCTCTCTCCATGTGTATGTGTGTGTTGTTTGGTTGCATTTCTTTATGTTGTTTTTGACCTTGTGACTGCTGGTCACTGTGACATTTTTGTTTTTCGTGATTTCAATAAATAAATTAAATTAAAAGCTAGCTAGCAATAAGATTTGCATATTAAGATTAGCCGGTTTAGGCCAAGGAAATGTTAAATGTTATAGAAATGAGGGAGCAAGCGAGTCTGCCAATGTCTGGAGACGAGTTTTACGTATCGTGTAAATCCTATGAGCCGAGATGTAATGCTCGCCTCATGTGCTTTTGGTAATACTTGAGTGGCCCTGTTTAGGAGACAAAAAATGCATGGGTCATTTCTTCGTCCTTCTCCTGCCAGTGATTGGCAGTGTGAACAGAGAAAAGACGTGGAAGACAGAAAATGACGTGGAGCAGGATCAGTCTATGAAGTATAGATGAGCATATGTTCCTCTGGTAATTAAAGGTTTCACAGATAAAAGATTATGTAGTTTTTGAAAGATCCAGATGCTGTTGAATAGGGTTCAGGGGGAATTAGTTAAAATCCCCGTTTTATGACAGCAGGAAATCAGAGCTGAGTATTTTTCACATGAAATGGCTTCCCAAGGGCTTGCTGACGTCAGAAGAAAAGAGCGTACAGTCCATAACACAGAGCAGCGACTCAGTCTGCAGACTTCTGGAGACACGTCGTTCTGTCCCCTCAAATCTAAAGGCCAGGAAATAATGCTTGCGGATGAAGAACATTTCCTTGCAGCCCTTTGTCTTTTTGTGCCACTGGTGAGGCTTGTGTGACCCTGGTTAGCAACAAAAATGCGTTAGCCAGCTCTTCATGCTGCCTCTGGCAGTGCGTAGCAGCCTAGAGAGTGGATGGAACACAGTGGAGGAAGAGAACGAAGAGGAGAAGGAGGGGGCTGTGAAAGGAAGACCAACCTGTAGTGTTTTTTTTTCCGCTCTCTTCGTAATTTTGGGAATGAAAGAAGGTCGTGGGGTCGATGAAAGACTCATCTGCTGTACAATTATACTCCTCTTGGAGATGGTGGGTTGGATTATTTTCAACAAAAATGTTTGATTGCATATTCAGATTCAAAGTAATTCATTTCTTACTTGAATTCACTTTCAATAATTCGGGCTGATCGGTTAACTGGTTGCTTGCTTAGTTGGTTGATTGGCTGGTTGGTTGACTGGTTGTTGGTTGGTTGGTGTTGTTGTCGTTGTTGTAGCTGTTGTTGCTGTTGTACGGTACATATAATGTTATACGTATGTGTGTGCGTGTTTTTTTTGTGTGTGTGATGTGTGTGCGTGTGCGTGTGTGTGTGTGTGTGTGTGTGTGTGTGTGTGTGTGTGTGTGTGTGTGTGTGCTTGGTTTTTGCTGATTTTGTTATTGTTTTGTTTTGTTTTTGTATTTCTGTTTAATTTAACCATTGGGGAGTTGATAGACCTGTTGAGAAATGCTTGTGAGCAGATGGAAGAATCTGTGAGGACAAGTGTTTTGTTCGACTCGTAAAGATCATGCAGCTGGCTAAAAAAATCAACTGCCACTGCATACAGTTCCATGGAAAGATTGCAGAAACTATTTTGAAGATCTAATGAAAAATACACATTTCAAATGATATATTTCTTGACTTGAAATGAATTTCCAGTGGCCTACTTTAGGTACTTGGTTGGTTAGCTCATGGCATGCGTGCGTGTGTGTGTGTGTGTGCGTGTGTGTGTGTATGTGTGTGTGTGTGTGTGTGTGTGTGTGTGTGTGTGTGTGGTGCGTGTGTGTATGTGTGTGTGTGTGTGTGCGTGTGTGTTTCTGCGCGTGCGTGCGTGCGTGCGTGCGTGCGTGCAAGCGTGCGAGCGTGCGTGCGTGCAAGCGTGCATGCGTGTGTGTGTGTGTGTGAGTGCGTGTGTGTGTGTGTGTGTGTGTGTGTGTGTGTGTGTGTGTGTGCGCGCGCGTGTGTGTATGTGTGTGTGTGTGTGTGTGTGTGGGTGTGTGTGTGTGTGTGTGTGTGGTTGTTTACTTTTTTAAGGTCATATTAGTCCTATTTTAGCAGGTCTTTGCTTCATATTTGCAAAGCATCATTATTGTTACTATTACCATTATTATTGTTGTTTTTGTCGTAGATGCTGCTGCTGTAGTGATCGTTGATGTAGTTATTTTTGTTTTCAATAAAATCAATCATAGACAAAGACTTTTGTACTGATTCCAGCAGATGTATCTGAAGGCCGAAGAAAAATGTACCAGTGATGAGTGCAGACAGAAAATCAGTTTGCGAACTACTAGAGACAACTCTTCTTGTCCAATGCACCCAGAGAGCCAGGAAACGAATACAAGCAAATAGATGACACTTCCGTGTTGCCGTGTCTCGTTCTGTGCTCCCCATACTACAGTTGTCTTCATTAGGAGAAAGAAAAAGTGATTAAGCCGCTTCATTGTCTTTGTGCTTGGCAGCTAGAAGTGTAAATGAGCGTGGAGGAAAGAGAATGATGGGGAGGTAAGAAAAGGTTATGTCGTCGATGATAGATTCAGCTGTCCTAGAATAGTATTCCAGATACAAATTGGTGAAGTGAGTATTAATTGAAAGTCATTTGATAACTGACAGGTATTTCAAATAATATATTTCTTGTTTGCAAACTATGTCTCAAGGACTTGTTTTAGTTGTTGGGTCGGCTGGATTTTGTGAGTGAGTGAGTGTGTGCGTGTGTGTGTGTGTGTGTGTGTGTGTGTGTGTGTGTGTGTGTGTGTGTGTGTGTGTGTGTGTCCGATGTTACTGTTCGGAGCTAGCGTTAGTTTTTCCCCAATATTCGTCTATTCTTTCTTTTAATGAAGATTTTAGAAAAAGGAAATAGCAGTAAGCAAAGAAGAGAAGCACGTTCAGATCTGCAGACATACATAGAGGCTAAAGAAGTGTGTACAGTGGATGCTTTAAAAGCAGGAAATCAGTCGCCAACTTCTGTAAACAAAGTCTTCTAGTCCTGGGAATTCGATGAGCCTGAAGACTATGATTGTAAAGAGATATCACTTCCCTGCAGCCCTTCCTTCCTTCGTGCCCTAGGTAGTGGATAGAGAAAAAAAATACCTCCATTGGTCTAGTTGCAAAGTGAGGCGACTGCAGGCGGAAATAATTCAACGCTCATCTTGCGCCGAATTGGATGAAGATATGTGATTGCTCGTTCACTTTCGTTGTCCTGAGTGTTGTGTATCTTGCCTGAAGAAGACCTAAAAGGTCGAAACGCGTCGTGTTTGTCTTGTAATTCGTTCGTCAACTTTTGGGGGCGGAGCTTTAGCAACGATTTTTTTTTCAAATTTCCTCTATTGGTTATTTCTTTATTCTTTCAGTGTTAGTACTTAGCAGCCTGGAGAGAGAGAGAGAGGGGGGGAGAGAGAGAGAGAGAGAGAGAGAGAGAGAGAGAGAGAGAGAGAGAGAGGGGAGAGATGGAGAGAGAGAGGAGAGAGAGAGAGACAGAGACAGAGAGAGAGAGAGAGAGAGAGAGAGAGAGAGAGAGGACTGGACGCGGGTTGGAAAGAGAGTGACGTGAGAAAGACTAGGTTGAAAGCGGGAGAATAACACATTTTCCTCTAGC
Organism: Conus canariensis; assembly: GCA_033310375.1. Taxonomy (NCBI): domain Eukaryota; kingdom Metazoa; phylum Mollusca; class Gastropoda; order Neogastropoda; family Conidae; genus Conus; species Conus canariensis. The sequence goes on from CM065728.1 coordinate 29,878,153, forward strand.
CTGTTACAGTTTCCGGAAAGTCCTGTAGTCGATGGAAGATTCTGCTACTGATGAATGATGTTCCACAGAGAAAATGGTGTGGGCAATCATTCAAAAAACAAAGACGTGTGGTGACGGATTCCCCTGACGACTTAATTCTTGATTGAAATTAGTTCTTCAGAGCGTGGTTTGATTTTTGTAGTTGATTCTCTCTCTCTCTCTCTCTCTCTCTCTCTCTCTCTCTCTCTCTCTCTCTCTCTGTGTCTCCCTCCTCCCTCTCTCTCTCTCTCTCTCTCTCTCTCTGTCTCTGTAGTGTGTGTGTGTGTGTGTGTGTTGTGTGTGTGTGTGTGTGTGTGTGTGTGTGCGTGCGCGCGCGCGCGTGTGGGTGAGCTCGCGCGCGCATGTTTGTGTGTGCGTTTGTCCCTCTATGTATGTATGTGTGTGGATGTAAATGTATGTGTGAGTGTGTGTGTGTGTGTGTGTGTGTGTGTGTGTGTGTGTGTGTGTGTGTGTGTGTTTGATCGGTTGTTTTATTAAGATAATATTAGTTTTAAAAAATCATTCCACGTTTTATTCATAGTTTTATCATGAAAATGAAACAAAACATGGGCAAGCTACAAAACAAACATGCTAACATCAGCGGACGGGTACAAAAGCCCAAGCAGAGTGCACAGCTGAAGAGTCAAGGCAGCAAATCAGGCTGCTAACTTACGGAGACATTTCTTTCTACCCCGTGAATCCCATCAGCCGGATATAATGCATGCAAATGGATCACATTTCCTTCCGGGCTGTTCTATTTTTGTGCCCTCGGCGACATCTGAGTGGTGCTGATTAGTGGGGGAAAAACTGCATTAGCCATTTCTTCCACCTGTCTCTGCCAGTATTTGGCAGCGTGGACAATTACTGAATGCGAAGAAAAAAATGGAGGGGAGAGGGAAGGCTCTGTAAGAGGATGAGGACTGTGTGTTCTTTTGGTCTCTTATACGTTTCAAGAATGAACTTTGGATCAAATGCCAAAACACTGAAAGTCCACCAAGGAAGACTGTCCATTAATAAATAACATATAGACTCGCATGACCTGCGAATGATGTGATTACTTTGGGGTGAAAAAATTGGGGCGGGGGGGGGGGGGGGAGAGGATGAAGGCCCCAACTATTTACCCACAAAAATCTGATAAGGCTGTTTTGCAATTATACAAAAATACTTTTTGAATATCATTCTTGATACCGGATGAACATGAAACGCGTTTCTTTTCCTCTGCGTTTGAATTCCCTCAAGGACTGAATTTGATTTCGTTCACGTGTAGAATATTCGTTGATGGGCGTGACGGAAGAAAGTTCAGGATGGATTATTGACATTTTTTTTCATCAGTAGTGGTTTTGAATTCCATGGAAATAAATTGAAAGCCACAGAGTACATAGACAAACGCATCATGCGACTGACCCAAAGACGTCTCATTTCTGCTGAAAGTAAGAGTGCTTAATATTCTATCCAAGAGAGAGAGAGAGAGAGAGAGAGAGAGAGAGAGAGAGAGAGAGAGAGAGAGAGAGAGAGAGAGTTTATTGTGTTTAAGCACATAGCCCATTCACAACTGGGAAAGGGGAGAAGCGGGAAGGGGGGGGGGGGGAGTCAAAATCGACTGAATTAATCATAACCATCACATGATTAAAGAACATTTGTCGCAACGTGGGAGCCATATTGCAATAATGAGGCGTTTAACATGAAATGTAGAACAATTATTATAAGTGAGCAGCAGTCAAGCTTTGTTTGGGTTTTTTTTTTTTTTTTTTTTGGTTTGTTTGTTTTTGTTTTAGTTTTATTACTATTTTTACGCTGTATCCACATAAGGATTTCCTTCCTCGCTAGCGCTGAAACGGTAAACAATCTTCTTTGTACTCAAGGGAACTCCGATGATTTATGGCTTTTGCATTGTTTTTCAAACATAACATTATTGCTGGCCAATATCATGTCCATGATCTTCCCGCAATGTTGGACTGCCTGCTCCATGAGCTACGTTCTGTGTGTGTGGACCGTGTCGTGTTTACTGGCACACCGCAGAACCCATCCCTAAACACCCGTCAGACTCGTCAACATGTTCTCATCTCTGCATTCTCAGAACCAGAGAGCACTGGCACTGTCTGCGGGTATCTGTCAAATACTGAGTTTGCCGTTTCACTTTGCCCACATTCGCCAGCACAGAAATTCGTGTTGTTTCCTATTATGTCTTACCGCCGTTGTATTTTCCCTTACTCTACAATCAACTTGGAGGGGCTGGGAGGAAGAGCGCAGAGGGGCATGAAGGTGAACTTACTTTCTGTTATTGAGTCCCTGAATTTCTGTACGCCTCGGCTTTTCTTCTGTCATTGGATACTTGTGATGGACACTTTCTCCGGTGTATCATTGTAAGTTGTATGAGGAGGTTGGTTTGCTGGTTTCAGTCGGAGCACAACCTACGGCGTGGTTCTCTGTGCCTTCTATTTTGAACGCAGACAGTGACATTTCCTGTATAAGAGTGTGGAGAACACTTTGTAAAGGAGACGGTAGATCATGCACAGCTAACTTTGGCAAACTTGTTTTGCTTTGTTGTTAAAAAAGCCGTACTGCTGGCAGCCAAGCAAGGTAAGCTATGGAGAGAGAGAGAGAGAGAGAGAGAGAGAGAGAGAGAGAGAGAGGTGGATGGACAGGTAGATGTGTGTGCGAGCGTGTGTGTGTGTGTGTGTGTGTGTGTGTGTGTGTGTGTGTGCATGCGCGCGCGCGCGCGCGCGTGTGTGTGTATGTGTCTGTGTGTCTGTGTGTCTGTTGTCTGTCTGCACGTGTCTATGTGTCTGTGTGTGTGCGTGCGCGCGCGTGTATGAGAAATAACGGTCAAATCTCAACACCATCGACAGACAGGGAAATGGGTGATAACTGTCCAAACCTCAACTTCGAAGATAACGAACAATCTTGCACAAAATAACATCACTCAGTACTGATTGAAGGAAAGGAGAACAAATTGGGGGACGGGGGAGGAATGTTCATTTTCAGTTCCATAGTGGCAGCATAAAAACCATGTGAATCCTTTTTTTCAGACATAGAGTCCCTCTCTCTCTCCTCTCTCTCTCTCTCTCTCTCTCTCTCTCTCTCTCTCTCTCTCCTCTCTCTCTCTCTCTCTCTCTCAGTTTTACAATCCCTTTCTGCTTCTCGCTGCTTCTGCCTAAGTCTGTCTATTTCGAAGTTTTTCTTTTCTTCTTCCTCTTCATTCTTCTTCTTCTTCTTCTTCCTCTTCTTCTTCTCTTCTTCTTCTCTTCTTCTTCTTC
>CM065728.1:29886427-29888927 GCA_033310375.1 Conus canariensis
AGTAACCATGTACGTACATAGAAAGGACTCTGTTACAATTAACTGTACATATCAAATCAAGATGGGCATGGACACATTTGCGTTATAGGTGGCCCTCTCTACATTTGTGACACACAAGATCAGATAAGGATGCTGATTGAAGCTCAAAGTCTTCGCCCACCTCAAACAATATGACAGATGGCCATACCCCTCACAGGCCAGTAAGAGGACTAGACTCGTCCAACATCACACCAAAAACCCAGACCGACAACACCTTCCGATTGGCAGCGAGGATGTAAATTCAGAGGTTAGGGGCTTGGGATTTGAACTCAGAATCCACCTGAATGGTCAAGCAACTAGGTGAGTCAGGTGCTTGCGGGGAAGACGATGACTGTAATCCTGCTTTCTTGTCCATAGAATTTCAGATACTACGGTTTTCCGAATCTTAGTTTGGAAATTGTACTTTTATGGAAAAAAATTGGTTAAGCGAACAGTTTGAAGCCTTTCTAAAATATTTTGCCACAAGAATGGCCAATATTTCTTGATAGTTAAAGTAAGAAAACCTGGCTATCACGTGACAACTGGTGTTTCACAACAAGTCAAGTGTTTACAAGGACAATGAAAATAGCTCACCCTTTGTAAAGTGATAGCCCACGTTGCTCTGAAAGAAAGAAGGAGTGCAAAAGGTAACATGAAAAATAAACATCACTATCTGTACACAGAGAACCAGTTCGCACCACAGTTGAACAACACATCCCAAATGCTCCCTCATATTCCATCTAATTGTGACATGCTACAATTGCCGCGGGATGTAAAGGCCAAAGAGTAAGGGGTTGATGAAAAGGGACATAAATCAGTCGGTTAACTTCTGGAGACTAGCCTTTATATTACGTGAATCTACGAGCTAAGGGGAATGAACGCAAATATCCAACCCTTCATCCTACCCACCGCTTAGCATGTGTGTTACTGTTAAGAAGAGGATTACAAAAAAACTGCATTAGCTAGCACCATGTCTTCCCATTACCAGTTTGAGTAGTCTGGGTAGTTATAGTGTTGATGAATGAAGTAGAGGTTTGACAGGGAAAGGCTAGGGGAACGAAAAGGTTGTGTTCCATTTCCAATAGGCGAGAAAGAGAAAGGAATGCACAACATGATCAGAAACTCACCTACTGCAATCAGCATTACCACAGAAGAATGGATTAATCGATGTGTGTAGAAGAGGTTTATGTCCAGCATCCAGCTAGTTCTTTTCTTAAGATAATTTCCAATAGGACTGATAACAGGTTTTAATGCCAACAACTTTGGCTTGGTCTCTTCATGTTTATTTTCAACAAAGGCCTACTTTCAAAGAAACATGTGTTCTTTATCAATAAAACTTCAACAATTGTATCAAATAGGAGGAAAATCGTTACAACACGAAACTCCACCTTACAGACACAAACGTATTCGTTTCATTAAATCTCGTTTTCTAATGAAAGTAAGTATTGGTATATGGTTTCCTGGCACATACTGGCAAAGTTCGAAGGAGAGTGTTTAGCTTATCTAATGAGAACTTAGATCATTCTCCGAGGTGCCATGTAAAATTTCTACCTCCTGTAATACTTCACTAGGAAAAAGGATATTTCAACATGCATCCCTCTCGCTGATTCTTAGTCCCTTTTTACTTTCAATCACTGCATGACTCTGCAAAGAAAGAAGAGAGGATTTAAAATATTCTCTTTTTTCAACTTCAGCCATTAAGACATTCTTTCGAGTCAGATGGATCAGGAGGACACACAATGAGAAATGAAGATGATGAAAGAGAAATGACTAAGTCATGTTCTTTCATGTGTGTAACAGCAAAAGCAGTGAAATAAATTGTTGTACAGGAATGTGGTAATACATATATATATATATATATATATATTTTTAATAAAAATATTTTTTAAAAATGAGCACCTTCAGATTTTTTAAGGACTTTTTTATATTGTTCATAATATATATTATATATATATATATATGTGTGTGTGTGTGTGTGTGTGGTGTGGTGTGTGTGTGTGTTTATCATCACTCACACACATACACACACACACACGCGCGCGCGCGCGCGCGCGCCGCGCGGACGGACGGACGGGAAAAGAAGCCGCCATGAAGAAGCAGGAGAGAAAGAAGTAAAGAAGGAAAATATCAGGATGAAAAATACAACGAACAAGAAGAGAGAGAAAGGGAAGAGAGACAGAGAGACAGAGACAACCAGAGAGGGACACAGACAGACAGACAGACAAAGAAGAAGAGAGAAGAAAGAAAGAAAGAAAGAAAGAAAGAAAGGAAAACAAGTTTAGGAACAGAAAAAAATGACATGAAAAGATACGAACCGAAGAAGGAAAAGACGAAAATATTTCTGAATATTGGAGGAGCCTGAGATTCGTATTTTTACCACTCGAGTTTAGCCTCAGGGATGTCTTTCTTTATTCATTTTATCCTAATTACTCTATTTTTTTTTTTGCTTTCGAGGAGAGTAATTTTTGATGGGAGCGGCGGA
>CM065728.1:29893927-29901427 GCA_033310375.1 Conus canariensis
CTGTCTGTCTGTCTCTATCTTTCTAACACACACACACACACACACACACACACACACACACACACACACACACACACACACACACAGCGCGCTTGCGCGCACGCACGCACGCACTCACTCACTCACTCACACACACACACACACACCACACACACACACACACACACACACACACACACACACACACACACGTGCGCGCGCGTGCACACAGAGAGAGATAGGAGGGTAGAATAGATGCGCGAGCGCGCGTACACACACCCACACTCACACACACACACATACACACACACACACATACACACACACGCGCGCGCGCACGCACGCGTGCGCACTCATACACATAGTGCGCGCACAACACAAACACACACACGCGCGCGCGCGTCCGCACCCATTTGCACATATACTCATGCCACACACACACACACACACACACACCACTGACTAAGATAAACTGCTCGATAGGGGACAACATTTCTCGTGAACTTTTCACATTTTATCATTCTATTTAAACAAAAATATGACACTTTGGTTTTCGTACGAGTCTGCTACTTAGTAACAAACACATTTGATATGAGCTTCTGTTTATGAAAAAAAGACGTTAGATATTGATAGGTTCGAAATGTACAATTTTAGAAGTTTAAACTAGCCAAATTTAACCAGCCAGAAATATACCCAAAATGTTCAATGTCACGGTACTGAATCAATGGGTAGTAGAAGAGGATATGGTAACTGCAGAGAACCATTGCGTTTCTTTCTTTTATACAGGTTGATATACTGTCGTGCATGTATTTGAAGTGGCATTCAATGTCAACTGAGAAGTGTGCATTAGATGCTGCAAGAGCGCAAATCAGTCTGCAAACAGTTAGATATTTCTACTGCGTGAATGTAATGAGAGAGAGAAAGCATCGTTCTATTACACGCAGACACACAGACACACAGACACACACACACGCGCGCACGCACGCACACACACACACACACACACACACACACACACACACACACACACACACACACACACACACACACACACGCATGTGGTTTCAAAAAGGAAATCATAGTCCTTAAATCAAAGATTCAGTTCTCATTCGGCCGTTTTCCAGGACAGCGTAAAAGACGTCAAGTGATATATGACTAACACACAGCTTATGCCTTTCCCACAACGCATGGATGTGAAGACATTTTCCCTCTCTGAGTACCTTTGTTTCGTTGGTTTATTTATTTACAGAAAGGAAAAAGCCATCAGTCGACATAATTATTATTATCTTGTTAAAACTGTTGTGCAGAATGAAAATGGCATTACAGGTTTGAGGTGATACCTTCCGATCGAATAATAAAAGGGAAGTGGATTGACACAAGAATGTTGGGTGCAAAATTCACCAACTCAAGAGTGGAGGGCCAGCCCGGAACCACTGCTTCCCAAGTTCTGATTGAAACAACATCACCATCAACAGCAACAACCACAACAACCACAACAACCACAACAACGACGACCACCACCACCATCACCACTACGACCACGACAACAGCTAAGATGCACACTAGTTTGAAATAACTTGGAGCAATGAGGGCAAAATCAGTTTCTACATTGCTGAAGATCGACCCTCCTACTACGTGCCTCCTGTCAGCAGAGAAAGATGCTCGCAAATGGATGACATCCCCCCCCCCCACCCCATCCGTCCACTCTATTCCCAACCCACCCATCCTCGCACCCGCCTTCCGCATTTGCTTCCCTTTGTCCTGAACGATGCCTGAGTGGCCCTAATCAAGGAGAAAAACCACATTACTCACTTCCTAATGTTTCCAGTGCCACTGTGTGGCCTGTCTGAGCCTGGGTGGATGGAGTGGGGAGAGAGAGTGATGACAAGAAGAGTGAAGCTATCGCACGAAGGAGACCCCCCCCCCCCCCTCCCCCGCGAAAAAGGCGCCTTTAGTTTCTGAAACGCTTTGCAAATGAAGAGAAGTCATGAATTCCCCAAATGTTCAGCTCTTCTTCAATACAGAGACTTACAAAGCAGTTCATTATAACAACAAACAGACACGTTGAATGACATACGTCCAAAGATGTCCAGCATCCAGCCTAAAAGTCCTCTTTAAATTGTTTCCAATACCAACACAAGACAACACAACACAACACAACACACACACACACCCCCAGCACGCGCGCGCGCGCGCGTGCACGCACGCGAGCATGCGCATATATCTGTAGATGTCCAGAGAGGCCAACTCAGAGTACATGCTATGGGCCTATGTCCTCTGTGACCCGTCTAGGTCGAAAAGGATATTTTCCAATCTATTGCATCATTCTCCTCTGGCCTTTTTAAAACAATGATTTGTGATTGAACGGCAATGAAAGTGGGGACAAAAACTGAATTAGGCCGTTTGTCTGCCCGCTTTGGAGTTTGCGCCCCAACTTTAAGTCTGATGGATGAAGAGGGAGGACATTGAGAGATGAGAGTGATGTGGAAAACGGGTTGCTCTCCATCTTTCAGAGATTATATGGACAAAAATAAAAACCGGAAAGAAAGACCTTAAAGGTAAATAACTGAATAAGAAGGTGTTTTTTTTTGTATATTTCTGTTTTAACGTACGTGTGCCTATACAGTTTAAAGCTGAATATGTCGAAGAGATCTTTTAAAAAGAAAAAAAAAACTCCAGCACCAGAGGAAATTCTAGCACATCTGTACGGACTTCATGAAGGCGTTCAACAGAGTCTGGCTGGAGCTGCTATGGGCCACATTGTTGAAATTTAATATTGCTAACCAACACCATCCAACAACTGTACTCCAAAGCGACCATTGCGCTGCTTACACATGATGCAATTGGAGAGTGGTTCCCTACAGCTGGAGTTTGTCAGGGCTGCCTTCTTTTGCCCAGATTTTTAAATAAACTCGTGGAAAGAATCGCAACTAATACATTTGAAGATCATGCCAGCATAACCAGAATTGGAGAAACGAGCCATTACGAACATTTGCTTTGCAGGCAATGTCAATGACTTAGCAGGCAATCAACAAGAATTTGCTAAGCTCGAGAAAACACTGGACTAGAAAAAGGAGCGCGCCATGGCATAGAAGTAAGCGAGAAGACCAAGTTGACGACCAGCCACAACACCGCCATCACTACTGACATAACTTTCCATGGACTGACACTAGGAACTGTTCAACATTCACTTTTATGGGATTAATCATTACCAATGAAAAATCAAAACCAGAAGTCATCTCAACGGCAGCAAAGAGAACATTAGCACTGTGCCCACAACAGACGGACAATGATCTCTCCATGAAACACAAGATCAGGGTCTTTTCGTGAATTCTTACATTGGTTAATTGTTCTAAACACACGAGGCATACCTCTCACAGCGGATCTGAAAAAAAAATTCAAGCCATAGAGATGAGGTTTTATCGCAAGATGCTAAACTGCAATATACTTATCATAGTTATCATCATTGAAAAAGGGCGCCAAACTAACAGACAGCGTCGGACCAGCTACGAAGATCTGATAGTCAGGAAAAGAAAACGACATTTGAATGGCCACGCAATAAGATCCCATGGCCTTGCTGAAAACAGCCCTCCGGAGAACTGTTGAAGGCGGGGGATGGAGGGGTAGACAGGGAAAACGATGGACTGACAACAATGCAGAATGGACAGGAAACCATTTGCGGACACCCAGGACTTGGCACACAACTGGCAGAGCTGAAGGAATTTGGCGCATGTTTCTTCTACAGTGTGATGTCTCAGGTATTCTCCACGGAATAATGGAAGAGAAGAAGATGGTGATCACACACACACACACACACACACACACACACACACACACACACACACACACACACAACACACACACTCACTCGCCCGCGCGCCATACACACACACCACACACACACACAACCACGCACACGCACGCACACCACACATCTCTCTCCATCTCTCACTCACTCACTCCTCTCCCTCTCATCCTCTCTCCTCATCTCTCTCACTCTCTCCTCCTCTCTCTCTCTCTCTACTCTCTCAGGTACTACGTATGTGTGTTTTTGTATGAACCCATGAACACAGACTCTATATGAATGTTGTGCTATGCGATATTTGAACATGGTGTACTTAGAATGCTTGAGTGTGAGTGAATTATAATAAAGCCTATGATTTGGCCTAGGAGCAAGAACTATGTATTATCATCATCATCATTATCATCATCCTCCTCATCATCAATTGTAGTAGTACATTTTTATTATAATTATGATTATTCTTATGCGTCTGTGTTTTATTGATATACATCTCTCTTAGTTAACTCAAATCATCAAAATTGCTGGTGTCAAGCGGTTGGCAACCGAGGCCAATACTCTCTGTCAGTGAAATGGTATGTGTCCATTTTCTGTAATCAGCTATAATCTCATGAATAATGCATGTGATTATTGAAACATTGATTCTTCGTCCTGATTTTATGTTATACTAAACGGTCCTCTAAGTTTTGTTTGTAATGGATTAAAATATGAATCTCTCTCTCTCTCTCTCTCTCTCTCTCTCTCTCTCCTCTCTCTCTCTCTCTCTCTCTCCCTCACACACACACACACACACACACACTACACACATCTACACACACACACACACACACACACACAACACACACACACACACACACACACACCCTCCCCCTACCCCCCACCCCCCCACCCCCCACGTGTACACATCTCTGTCTCACCGGTATCGAAGTACCAATTCTAAATTAAACTTTCATGGACGGTGATTTTTTTTTCCTTTGTACATTAAAAAAATCTGCCGTGGTTTGTTAAAAGCAAATCCACCACCATTACCATTCCATACATGAATAAGCAAATAAATAAATAGATAAATGAACAAATAGATAAAAATGTAAATGAATAAATAAATGAAATAAACAAAATTAATAAGAGGAAAGAGTTGATGAAAGAAGTTTAAAGAATAATAAGAACAAGTAAAAAAAAAAAACAACAAGCAAAGATGAATATGCTTCTGAATACCGGATGATCCTGAAGTGTTCTTTTTGCCCCGCCAATATAGCCTCAAGGATACCCAACTGATCTCTTCTTCTTTTCCCTCACACGAGTTATCTTTGATGGGAGTGGCGGAAGGGAGTTCAGATTGATTGGCGTTTTTTTGTCGTCACTGCCGGTTTTTAAATTATACGGAACGAAATTGAAAGCTGAGAAAGAAACAGAAGCACGAGTGCGCCACTGCTCTCTCTCTCTCTCTCTCTCTCTCTCCTCTCTCTCTCTCTCTCTCTCTCTCTCTCTCTCTCTCTCTCCGTCTCGCTGTGAGCGCGCAGGTGCCAGTTACGTGTATATATGTGTGTGCGCGTGGGGAAGAGAGAGAGAGAGAGAGAGAGAGAGAGAGAGAGAGAGAGAGAGAGAGAGAGAGGTGCGCGCCAATTACATCAGAAACATACACACATGAACATGCGCACGCGCAAGCATGCGCTCACGCACACGCATGCGAGAGAGAGAGAGAGAGAGGAGAGAGAGAGAGAGCACTCTCTCTTCTCTTCTCTCTCTCTCTCTCTCTCTCACACACACACACACACACACACACACACACACACACACACACACACACATGAAATGTCTTGTCATTTGGACAAAACCGTGTAGGCAGGCGGTTCATTTGCCAGAATGCGTTCTCGTATGGGAGCGGAGACCTATGTATGAGGCACACGGTCATTGCCGGGGAAGACATCAATGAACTGGGGCACTGCTTTTTCCTGGTTCTCCTTGCCTGAAAAGCGGCCGCTCTGTTCATCTCGAAAGGCTGTTGGCCCCGATGGCACGTGGCATCTTCTGCCGGAACTGTCAAGGACATAATATCCCCCGCTACATACCCGTTAGGGCTCTCTCTCCTCTCTCTCTCTCTCTCTCTCTCTCTCTCTCTCTCTCTCTCTCTCTCTCTCTCTCTCTCCTCTCTCTCTCTCTCTCTCTCTCTCTCTCTCTCCTCTCTCTCTCTCTCTCTCTCTCCTCTCTCTCTCTCTCTCTCTCTCTCTCTCTCTCTCTCTCCTAGCTGTGTTAGCTCTTGAGGTAAGCCTTCAGTGTGCCTTTGCATTTGCCCTTTATACGAGGTCAACACTGGTCATATTGCCCCTGCATCAGCTGGCCGTACTGGAGCGTTTGGGGCACCTTGCTGTCCTTCATGCAGGTGGCATGTCTTGCTCATTGCAGCTGACCTTTCATGAGTTGTCCCCGTAGGTATTCCGGGGGCTCCCTTAGTACACACAGCTAACTGACCCTCTGGAGTTTAATTTCTGTGCTAGTAACTGTTTCTTTCTTGGCATTCTCTTTGACTTTGCCTTTTTAATTTTTTTTACATATTTTCTAAACTACCCCAACTGTAGTCTATTTTTTGATGCATCTGCGGATTGTATTCCTGTCTTTTGCTTCTGAAACACTTTTACATTTATTCCCGGTCACAATGAGAACAATGCAGGTTTTGTTCTTGTTGTTTTTGCTGTGGTGGTGGTTGCTGTGGTGGTAGCTTTTGTTGTTGTTGAGAAGAGTTAAAAAGAAGGAAGTGAAAAAACAAAAATAAACAAATGTGGGGGAGGAGGGGAGGGGGCAGTTGTCATACACTTTTTCTGGGTTGTTACTATGTCTCCATTCGACTGAAGGGGTTAAACACATGGATGAGATTGGACTTTGTTTCTCTGACATGTTCTTTGTATATATGTTCCCATTACAAATGTACTTAAAAGGGAGAAAGCTTAATTTGATTTGCGCATGTCTACATACACACGAACACACACAGACACGAACACAGACAGACTCACCACACACACACACACACACACACACACACACACACACACACACACACACATATATACACACACACACACACACACACACACACACGCACACACACACTCACTCACGCACGCACACACACACACACACACACACACACACACACACACACACACACACACACACACACATGAATATATGAAATAAGAAAAAAAGAAGAAAGGGAAAAAGATGAATACACAAATGCATAATAAACAAGTGTATAATGGCATCACATATAGGAACAGACGGGGACAAGTTAACAAGGAATCCATCTGTAATTACCTGCAGCAAAAGAAAATGGAGGGAACGGACACGAAAGAAGAGAGAAAATTCGGCTAGTTTATTCTGTGTGTCACAAACCAGGAAGCTCTCTCACTCTCATTACGCTAACAAGTTCTCAATCCGATTTAATCATCGATTAATATAAGCAACAAACTTTAAAACAACACAAAATAGGGGAAGGAGAGAAGGGTGGGGGATGAACAATCCCAACATTGGTTTTTTTTTAAGCTGGAACAATAGAAGATCCTAGCTTTCTAGTTCAAATCCCCCATTTTCGTGAGTAATTCAACATGCCCATAAGATAAAATCACCCTAAAAGAAATATACTGAAGGCTGAGGGGATACCTTGAAACTATGTTTCCGTTAAGTGTTTAATAGCATTTCTTATATGGAATTTAGTCTGATGATAAATC
>CM065728.1:29911427-29916427 GCA_033310375.1 Conus canariensis
TGCCGTTTTCAGTCGTGATACTTTGAAACTTTTTTTGTTGTTGGTCACACTGTCTGTTACCTTTTCGTGTTAGCTGATGTATCCAAGATAACAGATTGAACGTGTCTCTTCATTTTGAGTACTCACCATGCTCTTAGCTCATTTCTTTACATCACTTTCCTCAGTTTCCGTTTTCTGTACTTCACTGGTCCAGCTGGAAGTCCATCTGAGAGCGACGTTTCACGCATGTTGCTGGCAGCACCACAAAACCATAGGTGATGTTCAATGTTAGATATGGGTGGACTGCAGACACTGCTGAAAACCATGACGACTGAAAAGTGTTACCCAGGGGACAAAAGTCTCCTGTACAGGGCAAATACAAAACCCAACTCCTCTCGGGCATAAAAGAAATGGTTCTGTTTAAAATGCGGATCCCAATGATGCCAGTCCTGAACCTGTTGATTCCCATTGCTTTCAGTGGAGGATTCTGTAGCTCTGTTTCAACGTCGTCCATTTTATTCCCTCTCTCCTGTTCTCCTCATTCCAACCGCATCCCCTTATGTGATGTTCAAAAGGACTGAAGACTTGTTCGTCTGCCTTTGTTTTGTTGTTCCCTTGTGCGTTTATTTCCGTGTTTCATTCGTTTGGCTCTGGTCCCACCAGACGAAGACTAACAGGTCACAGCTTGCTGTTTTTGTGTTTTTTTGCGTTCTTTTGACAGCTCAGTACTCTTATTACTCTTATACATGATTTTGTCAAAACTGTACATGAAAATAAGTAAAAATGTTCGCTAGCGCTGCAGTAGCTTGTCTTTTTTTGTAGACGTGTAGATCCTGAATGTGTGTGAGATGTTTCCAGGCTCGTATTCGCTGTCACTGACATCAGCTCTCAACTATTAGCACTGTCCAAGAAGTGAAAAGTTCGGGAGGCAGCCTCTGAGATTTTGGCAAGAGTGTGTGTGTTCTTAAGATTATAGAAAATCGCTTGTAACGCCATTTTGGTCATAGTTTTAATTAAAATGGACGTGAGATAACCTGATCATTTTTATGAACGGGAGATTATGAATTATTCGCAGGTTTGTTATTTCATTTATGAAGTTAGTTCAAAGATGAATTACAGTAGCTGCAGAACTAATCTGCTATCACATCTCAGCAAGCTAAAAAAAATTGCGTAATTTCTTCAAACACTGACAAAGCGTCAGGATCCATAGTGTTTTAATGCGAAGCTCAACTGAGAAAAAAAAAATAAGCACAAGAAATGCAGAACTTTTTCACCCTTTTCAAGAAACGCGACGAACTTTAAAAATCATTAACTTGAGACTCGGGAGCCGTCAGTAAGCCATCGAAGCACTGGACTGTTTCATTCGCGTCAGTACAGTCTTCTTATCACAAGTACGGCTGGAATCACGGAAACTCGCAGCCACTGGAGATTGACGTCCCGTCCGAATTTCGGCGACAAGAAGTAGAGTGCAGTCTTTGAGAGTCCCGGCAGGCAATGCTTTATAAAGGACTGCGGGCAGCACATCTGGCAGTTTAGAACACTATAGGTGAGACTAGACCAGTTCATTAATTCAAATTTATTGATAATCGAATTCGAATTTATTGATGATCGAGTCGTTTCTTTGTGGTCTCTGCAAAACTCGACTTTACTGAATTCTTTGAAAACGCGAAAAAACTTAAATATAGTTCTGCAGCCCAAATCGCTGGAAACCTCTAGAATAACTGGAGATTTCTCAAATTATTTTCATATGAGTTTCATCTTTTCTTTTTCAGAACTAAACGTCAGGCAACTGAAAATATATTAGCAATTTTACCTTACTACTGTCCTTTGTCCTTCTTTCCCCCAAAGCATGATCATGTAAACACGAAAACAGAATAGGTTCTAGGAGTGTTTGTTATTGCACTAACTCGGATACGCGCACATGTCAAGTCAAAAAACTTTATTATCTCCAAAGAGAAATTAAGAGTGGCCATAAAAACAACAAATCACATATCACGAATCACACCCACCCACTCACACACACAGAATAATACACATACACATATATATATATACAAACAAGCTTTCTGAACCGGATCTTATTAAAAGATCAGTTTTGAATCGGGAGTTTGATGAATTGGGAACGAAACTGTTTTTAGTTCTGTTTGTTTTGAATGTGTGTGTGATAGTGTGTGTGTGTGTGTGTGTGTGTGTGTGTGTGTGTGTGTGTGTGTGTGTGTGTGTGTACGGGTATGCGTGCGCGCGTGCGTGCGCGCGCGCGCGCCTGTATATATGTGTGTGTCCTTGTGTGCGTGTCGTGTGTGTGTGTGGGGGGGGGGGGGGGGGTTGCGCGCGCGCTTCTGTGTGTGTGTGTGTGTGTGTGTCTGTGTGTGTACGGGTATGCGTGCGCGCGTGCGTGCGCGCGCGTGCCTGTATATATGTGTGTGTCCTTGGTGTGTGTCGTGTGTGTGTGTGTGTGTGTGTGTGTGTGTGTGTGTGGTGTGCGCGCGCGCGCGCGCGCTCGCACCCGTCTGCGCGCTTTTAGAGAGCGGGTGAATGGAAAATCGTATCGATGAAGGAGAGGGTCAGGCAAACTTTTTGGAGGAGAGGAATGGACTTAAAAGGGAGGGGGGGGGGGGGGGGGGAGCGGGGATCGTGCGGGGAAAGTTGATATCTGTGGGTGATTGCACACTTCCTGCAGCTCTGTTACTGAGAACTCAACCAAGCATGCACATAATATCTGTGAGCAAAACATGGCGTTGGTGTTCCACGCTCATCTCCCCCCACCCCTAGCCCCACACCCCTTTTTGGTCATTTTTTTCTTCATGTCTGCCAAGCTATTCTCTTCTTTGTCCCTTCTGTTGAGCTGTAGCCTTAGTCCGCAAATGCCACCCCTGACCCTCCCTTAATGACTTCTTAATTGATTCATCTGCATACAAATTCACTTGAAGCTGCAAAACTTGAAACGATCCCTTCTCTCCCTCTCTCTCTCTCTCTCTCTCTCTCTCTCTCTCTCTCTCTGTCTCTCTGTCTGTCTCTCTCTCTCTCTCTCCTCTCTCTCTCTCTTCTCTCTCTCTTATTGCATTATTCCAGACAGGTAAGGAAGGATAGTGGCAGTCAGTCCCACTCTGACACAGGCGCTCAGTCTTTTCTTCTTCCTCTTCTTCTCTTCACTGGCTTCAATCTGCCAAGGGCATCACTAAACACCCAACTCTCCCGCACCCTCCCACAGCTCCCTCCTGTCCCACCCTCCTAATGCCTTCGTCATTGGATCATTTGCATACAAATTCGCGGTGGTGCCGTGCGATGCGCTTTGGAGAGACTGCCGTCCCTAGTTTCTATCGTTTTACTTAATCATTTTAGGTTTTTTATTCCATACGGGTCATTGAGGCGAAAGGGCGAATACCTTCCCAGTTTTATTCAGTTTTCTTCTGTTGTTTACTTATTTGTTTATTTGTTTGTTTTTTGTTTGTTTTTGATAAGATAAATCAATCTTGTTTCACGGAAAGAGACACTGGAGACAAGAGGGAGACTCAGACGGTTAGGGTGAGAGGGATGAGAGATGGGTAGGGTGTGAGGGCTTTGTACGAGGTTGAGGGGACCGAGTTTACTCGAGGAGACATGCTGGTGTTACTATTTGTAGTATTATCTATTATTCATATTGTTCCCTTCCATAAACCTCCTATTGTTTTCTTTTTGTTCTGTTCTGGTTTATCCATTTTTCTTCTTCTTCTTCTTCTTCTTCTCCTCCTCCTCCTCCTCGTCCTCCTCCTCCTTCTGTTACCTCTTCTTCTTCTGTTACTACTATTTTTCCTTCTTCTTCTTTGCTCTTACAGCCCTGATATGGCCCTTTGCGATCGGCTGAGCTATACGCAACATTACCTTACCTTACCTCTCTGCTCTTCTTCTACTTCCCCCTCCTCCTCCTCCTCCTCCTCCTTCTTACTCTGTCATGACCTTCTTCTTCATTATTTCCACCTTTTCTCGTCGTTTGAATTAAGATGGCTTATCTTCAATTCTTACTGTAAACTTGTTAAAACTTATAAATACCTATCTTGTTTTCCTTTTGACGCAAACAAATTATCATCTAATCTTCAGCTCAAGCCTTTGCCATTTAGGTTGAACAAATAGTTTCTTTGAGAAGATGCCGGGTTGTCGTTCAGATATGTGTAACTTTCTCTCCTAGTCTCTAATTTCCGTTGAGTTCAATTAGACAACTGATTCCATGAACTGAACTTACGTGTGATAAGTTTAAATCTTTTCGGATTTGGCAAAATATGTATTATATAAATAAATGTTGTACACTGTTCTGATTATAAAAACTGTTATAATATATCTTAGCGGAATGTATAGTATCACAAGACTGAAACGGAAACGGTGTTAACAAGAAAAGCAAATGTCATTCTGTTTCTTCGTTTATTTATTTATATATTTATTCGTTTATTTCTTTATTTCTTTATTTGCTCCCTGCTGAGGAAGTTTTGTGCTTTATATCAGGGTAGATAACACATGAAAATGTATCATTATACACGACACAGAGTTTAAAGTCGGTCAGTTTGCTGATAACGAGTTATGTAGTCTGCTGTGGTGCTGTGTCCATGTTCATTGTTAGGATGAAAAAAATCAGCAAGCACACCCAGTTCTGTTTTTTTTATGCATTAATCTTTCCAGATAACGGAAGTTGTCTTGGATTTTGCAAATATTCATCACATTAAACCCAACTCGAGAATGATCTGCTTCCATTGTTTCCCTTTCGATATTTTTTCTAAAAACTCCTCGCCTGATTCCTTGCGTCACTTACGAGTGTATATTGTGTACCATTTGTTTTGCAGTCTTACAGTTTGCATCATGTAGAAATGTGTTCATTTTAATAATTTTACCATCAGTACTCATATGTTTGCTCCAAAAGCTGATTACGTTTTTCATGACCGATATCTTCGCTGTCTAGTTCTCTTCTGAAGCCGAGTCCTGAGTAATGTCAATCAAATGTAGTCCTAATGTTTCTTCTGTGTATTCCTAACACTTTTGTATCCGCGTGCCCG
>CM065728.1:29918927-29933927 GCA_033310375.1 Conus canariensis
TTCACATTTTGTACAAATTAGATTGTAATTCATTTAGTGTTTTTACTAAGCTGTTTGATTCACAAGTTCAGCCAATTTTGCATTATGGAGCTGAGATCTGGGCTTTTGAAACAAGTGTAATTATAGATAAAGTTCATTTGTATGCATTAAAGCGCTTCTTAAATGTTGACACCAGAACTCCAAATGATATGATTTATGGAGAACTAGGTAGGTATCCAATTTATCTAAATTCGTATGTTAAATTATTAAATATTGGCTGAAACTGACTAGAATAGATGAATAATATATAGGATACCTTTTAAAGCGTACAGAATGTTGTTGTTTCTAGATGAAAAGGGTAAGAAGACATGAGCTTCCAGGGTACGACAGTGTTTAAATTCTTATGGGTTTGGATTTGTTTGGGATAACCAGGGTGTACAGAGTGTACCTGGGTTTTTGAAATGTTTTCAAGAAAGGATTATTGACTGCAGATGGCAGGATTGGCATGGTCATGTCCATCGTAGTGATAGATTCATACAGTACAGATATTTTAAGAACACTCATGAATTAGAACCATATATTAATGTAAAAATGAATAGATATATTATGAACACATTGGCTAAATTTAGATTTGGTGTTTCTGACATTGCATGCCATCGTTTAAGATATTCCAGCCCTGCCAACGTTGAATTGGTTTGCCGTCTATGTGGTTCAGCAAGGGAAATGAAGTTCATTTTTTGTTATGTTGTCCTGCACTACATAACCTCAGAACAAGACTTATCCAGCCAAAGTATTTCATTGAACCTTGTCTTTTCAAGGTAATATTACTGTTGTCAACAAGAAACGAACGCTTCCTTTCAAATTTGGCTGTATATATTTATGAAGATCAGAAAAGACTGCGAGCGACTACCTAATATCCCAATTATGGATGTGCTTTAATAAATGTCGTGAATTTATTTACATTTTTTTCCTGCGTGTACCTTCATTTGCTTTGTTTGATTGTATGTATGTCCCTTCAGAATGGGGCCTTGGCCTTACATCTGAATAAACATTCGCATTCGCATTCTCTCTCTCTCTCTCTCTCTCTCTCTCTCTCTCCTCTCTCTCTCTCTCTCTCTCTCTCTCTCTCTCTCTCTCTTTCCGCCAGTCAACAATCCAGCCACTGGTCCTATGTCAGCCAACTAGGCAGGCAATTATTCCTGCGTCAGTCAACTGACCAGCTGTTTCTTCTTCACTGGGAATCACTCAGGAGGCCAGGGTTGTTTGGTCTGTCAACTGGCCAGCAATGTTGAATATGAATGATTCTTTCCCCCTTCACTGGCAACATGGCGGGGAGGCGAGGTCAGACTGGTTGCTGTTGACATTCATTATGCAGCAGAAACATGCTCCGCGATGACACGAAGCAAGCCAGGCGGTCTTGAGTCATTCTTTGCTGTAGGGGTTGCTCTTTTTGTTTTCGGATGAACATTGGGGAGAGAGAGAGAGAGAGAGAGAGAGAGAGAAGAGAGAGAGGGGGGGGGACACACAGACAGACAGAGATTAATAGACAGAAAGATAGACAAACAAATAGACAGACAGACAGATGGACAGACGGACAGGCAGACAGAGACAGAAAAACAAAGAAATGGATAAAGACCGCCAAAAATTGTCAGATATGTAGAAACAGAATGACAGAGAGTGGGAGAGACAGACAGACAGACAGAGAGACAAATATGCAGACAGAGCTGAGAAACAGAGACGGTGAGAGAGAAAGAGACAGACAGCCAGAGACAGAATCAGACAGACAGAGAAAGAGAGTTCGAGAGAGAGAGCGAAGGGGGTTTGGGGGCGAAGGAGAGAGGGAGGGGGTGGGGGGGGGGGCTAACAGGATAACCCAGTATGTGTTCTCTCTACCACAGGGCATTCGGAGAGGTGGGAAGATTGTCCCTGTGGACGTTTATGATCACCTCGCCACCCACCGTTTACAGAAGCTTTAATTCCCCCTTTCCACCGTGCCAAAGATTATCATGCTAGCAGGTTACCAGGGCTCCAGGCAATCCCCACATAAGGCTGCCTCCCATGGCAAAAATTGAGAGCAAGCTTCGGCAACCAGCTTGCTTTAAACAAAAACCAAAAAAGCTTTAGCCGCTTGACCACTGCTGTAATAATCAAATCATTGCGTGCTGATATCATCAAGCCAACCGAAAAGCCATTTAAGTACTAAGAGCTAAGGGGTAGCGTGTCTTATCCTGGTTCACCTACACCTAGAAAAGAGTCTGAAGGCCAGAGAGAAACCTCTTGCATAGGATCATTTTATGGCGTTGTCATGAATTATTGACTAGCTAGACGAAGAAAGGAGATCTCTGTACAATTTTTTGGTGTCATGGTTTGTGGGCCTCCTTAGTGTTCTCCTGCCTGAAATACCAGACACGACGAGACTAAGATTCCCATGAACAATATGGCAAGCCTTTTTCATACAAATTGGATAATCTGCTTTTACACCCTGTATGCGCGCAAATGCACGCATATACACACGCGCGCGCACGCGCGCACGCACACACACCAACACACTAACACGCAAAAGTGTCTACTCCAAAATTAGCTAATTTGCATCATAATGAGTTGTAAGGCCCTACACATATAAGTGTGTGTGTGTGTGTGTGTGTGTGGTGTGTGTGTGTGTGTGTGCGTGCGTGCGTGCGTGCGTGCGTGTCTGCGTACGTATGTATGTACACATGTTCATATGCACTTATGTATGTATCCATGTATACATGCATGTAGGTATGTTCAAATATCTAAAAGAAAAAAAAAATCGGTACACATCTCACAAACCAACCACTAGGTGATCACCCCTGAAGCCTTATAAACAATCCATCAGAAAACACAATACGAAGGGGAATCATTTCAAGCTCTAGAGCAGAAGCAGAGAAGCGTGTCCTGTAAAAACCCGACCAGAGCAGCGTCAGCCACGGCGTTGACGGCCACGGGAGGATTGTCTGGCGCAGAGGGAGGCGAGGGTCCAGTGGGTGCACCAGGCAACTGGATGACAGACACTTGGAGTGGTTGGGGCTGAGCGGTGACGAATTCTGGTAGGGGTCACGTGGACCGGGACAGGTTGGTGAACAACAGCAGGCTGTGTCAGTGCCATGATGCAAGACGTGGACGGCTCGTGTAGGACAGCTCTGATAAACTGAACAGGTTTCCCCACATACAGCTGCAAAGAACAGAGGTCACCGGATGATTCGAGTGACTAACGTACACAAAAAGACACCACGCAAGTGTGGCTTCTGTCTTCACAGCATGTCCTTCTGTAAGTGCTTACACGACAGCGACTACTTTGGGAAAGCAGTTAATGTGCATTAAGGAAATGCAGGTCGAGCTCACTGATGCTTCCACAGCTCGCTGTTTTCGTCTCCAGCAATGTTGTTTTTTTTCACCACGTCAAGCTTATGCAGCGGGTACGGAAGTGGTAAAACACCTTTTTCTCTGCCCAGGTCTGTGTGCGAGGTCCAGACCAAACAGACGGCCATGGACGATGTATTCAGAACCCTGTAAATACAGTGGACCACTCCTAGTCAATTGAAGTACGTGGTTTTTGCCGGTCATTCGGATGGGCCTCAGTTTTGTATCAGTTTTTTTTCCCCTTTGTCTGTCAGTTCGGTACAATACATTTTCGCTAAACATGTATCGCCATGATAACACTAACACCAACAGAGGGGAGAACTGTATTCATAGATATTCAATTGAACTTGATGCAGATTGAGCTACACTGACGTATCAGCGAACCTTCAGAAAAATCGGCTCTGCTGTCATGATACCGAATATCAACATCAGTGAAACGCGGATCATGACGTGCGTTTAAGTCCGTCTTTAGTTGTATCTCCAAATATTTTCATTAACCAAGTGTCTTCGTTGACAAAGTTTCGTGCGTCGTAAAACTGTTTAGGTCCTCAGTAGCGGCGTTTCATTGTGTAAAGAAAGTCTTACTCATCTCTTTCTAATTCGAGATTTGATAGGAATCACAATCGTGAATTTAGCTCATAAGCTCACGCCTAGTATCCTATCTTCACGTCATAATATGATTTTAAAAGGACAATGTGAATCGGCTTTGAACATGAACGCCGAACGTCTGAACAGAATTGAAAACACATAGTGTGCAGATTCTTGGGTCTTTTCTTTGTTTGTTTCATTTTCTTACTTGTTAGTTCATTGCTTTGTTGGTTGCTAAGCTGGTCTGTTTGGTTGTCTCTCGGGTCGTCCGGTCGGTTGGTTGGTTGGTTGGCTGGTTGATTTGCTGATCGATTGTTTGAATGGTTCTGAACGCAGAATCAGCAATGCTTAGCAACCTTTTGTTTAAGAAACTGCGTGATATCAATCTTTTTATTTTGCAACATGATGATGATGATGATAATGTGTATTATTTTTACTATTATTTTTTTTACTATTATTATTATTATTGTGGTTGTTGTTCTTCTTCTTCTTGCTGTCGTTGTTGTTGTTGTTATTGTTGTTGTTGTTGTTCTTCTTCATTTGATTATGATTATGATAATTATCATCATCATCATTATTATTATTATCATTATTATTGTTGTTGGTGCCATTATTATTATTATCATTATTGTTATTATTATTATCATTAATATTGTTACCATTATTGTTGTTGTATTTGCTGCTGCTGCTGCTGCTGCTGTCTCATAACAGGAGGTCGTAGGTACTGTTGTTTTGAAAGTATGGAGTACGTTTCTAGTTGGCTTTAATATTAGGAATGCGTCCGGTAGTAACAGCAGTCGCATCATTTAGTAGCTAACGGATCATCAGTCGTATTCAGATCCTTGCCTCACTAACATTCAGCATTACCATTACCATTCAGCGAGCCCCGGGTATATGCAGCAAGTCTGGTGGATGCTACTAACGCAGCAGCAGCATCACCCGTGGAAGTAATAACATGAGAAAGACCGGTGCTGTAACTGTAGTTTCAGAGTTCATAAACGCTACCTCACCATCCGCAAAGCCTTCGGGATGGAGAAAACCAGAGAAAATGTATCATGAACAAAAAAAGGCAGCCGTACAGAATTGAGGATAATGTTGTAAGCCTGACCTACTGGTGAATCCGTAGTACTGGTCAGACTTCTTTTTTTTTCGTACTTATCATCTCTGCCCGTTTCGCATTTGTGAATGTAGTGATGCTTTGGTTCTGCTTTACATGAGGTCTGGTTTGTCAGCTCTCCACGTTCCCTTGGCATCTTCTTTGTCCTGGACAATATAACCTGTGGGAGTCTTTCTTTGTAGTTCAGCGTGAGATGGCACAATACCTAATGCCAGACCGCACTCTGCCTTCACTTTCGCCTTTTTAACGAATCACCGGTAGTGACAGTAGTAGTAGTAGTAGTAGTAGTAGAATAGGAGCAGCAGCAGCAGCAGCAGCAACATTAGCTGCAGCAGGATTAGTAGTTCCTTGCAGCTGTAAGCAGCACAAGACAATCATTACAACACGGAAGCTGTGAGTTTGCAAGATCGTTTTTATTGTTATTATTGTTGTTGCTGCTGCTGCTGCCGTTGTTATTGCTACTGCTGTTGTTGCCGTGCTTAATGTTGTTGCACTTCTGTGTTATGTTTTGTCGTTGTTGCCACCGTTCTTTTTACAGTTACTATTACCACCGTTATTGCCTGGTGTTAGACGGTTTTATACTCTTCAATTTTGCTACAGCAGTAGTATTCACACTGTTTTCCTCAGCGTATTCGACCTAGGGAAAGGTGTTTTCTTTTAAACGACTTGCGGCATACACCTTTATGTACGAACACGATATCAGAGAGAGAGAGAGAGGGAGGGAGGGAGGGAGGGAGGGAAGAGAGAGAGAGAGACAGACAGGCAGAGAAAGGGAGAGAGAGAGAGAGAGAGAGGGGGGGGAGAGAGACAGACAGACAGAGACAAGACCAGATAGAGACAGACGGGGGGAGAGAGAGAGAGAGAGAACAGGGATGCAATGCTGAGAGAGAGAGAGAGAGAGAGAGAGGAGGGAGAGAGACAGACAAAGACAGACAGACAAACATATAGACAGACAGACAGACAAGAGACCGCCAGCCGGTAGCAGTCTAACATAAAACGACTGAAGAAAGAAGCAAAGACGAAGATAATTTAATAAGAATTGTTTTTGCTTCCTTTAGTCTAAACTACGCTCTATTATATTGATAAACAAAAATTAGTGAAATTATCTTTCAGGCATAGTTTGATTTTTTTTTGGTCGATTATTCATGCCGTTCTAGCAGACACATACTTTGAAATATAGAAAGAATCTGCTTTGAATCATATATATATATATATATATATATATATATATTCAATTATAAACAAAGCTTGCTCTTATGTCTTAGATTGAAGAAATAGGGGATGATAAGCATACATTTCTGCAGTGGTAGATCATTCTACCTAACTAACAGTATGTGCTTGAGTGGGTGAATGGGGAGAAATAAAATAAAATAAATGCTTCTCAAAATGAACCTTCAGCAAGCTTATAGTCTCCAAAAGGGAGACAGTCTCCAATGGGGAGGAAACCCACTAACATCTAACTCCTGGTCAGATACCGATATTTCGAAACCTGATTGTTTCTCCTCAGTGACCGCGGAAAGTGGTAATTTGACTCCTCTGCCTTTTCGGTTTTAAGAAGAATGCTATCCCAGAAAAGGCTGGTGTGCAATACCGTAGTATGTTTGTTGAGTTTTCAAAAAACCAACCAAAGGTACCACCTAAGAAGCAAAAGAAAATCATGAAAGAGCAAAACAAGCTACATTTTGTTGTGAAAAGTAGAAAATATAAAAAGATAACCTCTTAAGACACAAGTGCTGAGGGCCAGTTCTTGGAATGAATCCGCAAGGGACTAAATTACAATAAACTAAATCGGAAATGAAATGAGGCAGGGAACAGTAAACGATAAACAGTAAACAAGTTGGGTATTTTTTGCTCCGATAAGAAAACCTAACACAGAGTAACTTTTATTCAAGACTGGCACAGCCTTTTAAACTTGAATAAAGTCAGACAAATACATAGACGAACAATCTAATAGTGGGGGGAAAAAACAAGCGCAGACCAACAACTGAACTATCTTCATAGTAATGACTTGGCAAAGATTTGGACTTAAGGAGGGGGGGGGGGGGGGGGGGGATTTGAAGATGGAGAAACTGGGAACATGAAATTAAGAAAATATGTTACAGATATGAAAACTCTTCACTAGCTGCATAAGGGAACCATCGCAATCCCCTTTGAAGGCAGATATATTTGTATTGCCTGCTCCGAGGCCTTTCGTCCGCTGGGTTGGACTCATCAGGGAGACACGGCTGGTTGTGTCTGCGCTCCCGGCGTCAAATAGAGACACACCACAGTCCATAATACTGTGGTGTTCTCACCACCAAGGGTGCAAAAAAGAATCCAATAGCACCCCCAAAGCAGCCAGCGAAGAGTAGTAAATGAAACCAAACGTAAGTGTGGGGAGGGGAAAAAAGCCGCCGAAAAACTAAAGATATTATGCAAATAGTATAAAATGTAGGGGACAATCTTTGAGCCTACGCTTGAGGATCCACCCAAAGATGCAAGGGAGATCAAAAGACAAACACACAGACGGACAGAAGCAAATACAAATAACCTCAATTTAATCAAAACAAAATCGGAAATGAAATGAGGCAGGGAACAGTAAACGATAAACAGTAAACAAGTTGGGATTTTTTGCTCCCATAAGAAAACCTAACACAGAGTAACTTTTATTCAAGACTGGCACAGCCTTTTAAACTTGAATAAAGTCAGACAAATACATAGACGAACAATCTAATAGTGGGGGAAAAAACAAGCGCAGACCAACAACTGAACTATCTTCATAGTAATGACTTGGCAAAGATTTGGACTTAAGGAGGGGGGGGGGGGGATTTGAAGATGGAGAAACTGGGAACATGAAATTAAGAAAATATGTTACAGATATGAAAACTCTTCACTAGCTGCATAAGGGAACCATCGCAATCCCCTTTGAAGGCAGATATGTTTGTATTGCCTGCTCCGAGGCCTTTCGTCCGCTGGTCGGACTCATCAGGGAGACACGGCTGGTTGTGTCTGCGCTCCCGGCGTCAAATAGAGACACACCACAGTCCATAATACTGTGGTGTTCTCACCACCAAGGGTGCAAAAAAGAATCCAATAGCACCCCCAAAGCAGCCAGCGAAGAGTAGTAAATGAAACCAAACGTAAGTGTGGGGAGGGGAAAAAAGCCGCCGAAAAACTAAAGACATTATGCAAATAGTATAAAATGTAGGGACAATCTTTGAGCCTACGCTTGAGGATCCACCCAAAGATGCAAGGGAGATCAAAAGACAAACACACAGACGGACAGAAGCAAATACAAATAACCTCAATTTAATCAAAACAAAATCGGAAATGAAATGAGCAGGGAACAGTAAACGATAAACAGTAAACAAGTTGGGTATTTTTTGCTCCCATAAGAAAACCTAACACAGAGTAACTTTTATTCAAGACTGGCGCAGCCTTTTAAACTTGAATAAAGTCAGACAAATACATAGACGAACAATCTAATAGTGGGGGAAAAAACAAGCGCAGACCAACAACTGAACTATTCAAAGTATGACTTGGAAAGATTTGGCTTAGGTGGGGGGGGGGGGGGGGGGGGGATTTGAAGATGGAGAAACTGGGAACATGAAATTAAGAAAATATGTTACAGATATGAAAACTCTTCACTAGCTGCATAAGGGAACCATCGCAATCCCCTTTGAAGGCAGATATATTTGTATTGCCTGCTCCGAGGCCTTTCGTCCGCTGGGTCGGACTCATCAGGGAGACACGGCTGGTTGTGTCTGCGCTCCCGGCGTCAAATAGAGACACACCACAGTCCATAATACTGTGGTGTTTCTCACCACCAAGGGTGCAAAAAAGAATCCAATAGCACCCCCAAAGCAGCCAGCGAAGAGTAGTAAATGAAACCAAACGTAAGTTGTGGGAGGGGAAAAAAGCCGCCGAAAAACTAAAGACATTATGCAAATAGTATAAAATGTAGGGGACAATCTTTGAGCCTACGCTTGAGGATCCACCCAAAGATGCAAGGGAGATCAAAAGACAAACACACAGACGGACAGAAGCAAATACAAATAACCTCAATTTAATCAAAACAAAATCGGAAATGATTTTCTTAATTTCATGTTCCCAGTTTCTCCATCTTCAAATCCCCCCCCCCCCCCCCTCCTTAAGTCCAAATCTTTGCCAAGTCATTACTATGAAGATAGTTCAGTTGTTGGTCTGCGCTTGTTTTTTCCCCCCCACTATTTCATGATTTTCTTTTGCTTCTTAGGTGGTACCTTTGGTTGGTTTTTTGAAAACTCAACAAACATACTACGGTATTGCACACCAGCCTTTTCTGGGATAGCATTTTCTTAAAACCGAAAAGGCAGAGGAGTCAAATTACCACTTTCCGCGGTCACTGAGGAGAAACAATCAGGTTTCGAAATATCGGTATCTGACCAGGAGTTAGATGTTTAGTGGGTTTCCTCCCCATTGGAGACTGTCTCCCTTTTGGAGACTATAAGCTTGCTGAAGGTTCATTTTGAGAAGCATTTATTTTATTTTATTTCTCCCCATTCACCCACTCAAGCACATACTGTTAGTTAGGTAGAATGATCTACCACTGCAGAAATGTATGCTTATCATCCCCTATTTCTTCAATCTAAGACATAAGAGCAAGCTTGTTTATAATTGAATATTTCTTGCAGTCATTGCAACACCAAGCTGCTCTGTAAGTTGCTGGAATGGTGCTCGGTACTTATCCTTGGAATTTATTAGTTTATTGTAATTTAGTCCCTTGCGGATTCATTCCAAGAACTGGCCCTCAGCACTTGTGTCTTAAGAGGTTATCTTTTTATATTTTCTACTTTTCACAACAAAATGTAGCTTGTTTTGCTCTTTCATGATTTTCTTTTGCTTCTTAGGTGGTACCTTTGGTTGGTTTTTTGAAAACTCAACAAACATACTACGGTATTGCACACCAGCCTTTTCTGGGATAGCATTCTTCTTAAAACCGAAAAGGCAGAGGAGTCAAATTACCACTTTCCGCGGTCACTGAGGAGAAACAATCAGGTTTCGAAATATCGGTATCTGACCAGGAGTTAGATGTTAGTGGGTTTCCTCCCCATTGGAGACTGTCTCCCTTTTGGAGACTATAAGCTTGCTGAAGGTTCATTTTGAGAAGCATTTATTTTATTTTATTTCTCCCCATTCACCCACTCAAGCACATACTGTTAGTTAGGTAGAATGATCTACCACTGCAGAAATGTATGCTTATCATCCCCTATTTCTTCAATCTAAGACATAAGAGCAAGCTTTGTTTATAATTGAATATTTCTTGCAGTCATTGCAACACCAAGCTGCTCTGTAAGTTGCTGGAATGGTGCTCGGTACTTATCCTTGGAATTTATTAGTTTATTGTAATTTAGTCCCTTGCGGATTCATTCCAAGAACTGGCCCTCAGCACTTGTGTCTTAAGAGGTTATCTTTTTATATTTTCTACTTTTCACAACAAAATGTAGCTTGTTTTGCTCTTTCATGATTTTCTTTTGCTTCTTAGGTGGTACCTTTGGTTGGTTTTTTGAAAACTCAACAAACATACTACGGTATTGCACACCAGCCTTTTCTGGGATAGCATTCTTCTTAAAACCGAAAAGGCAGAGGAGTCAAATTACCACTTTCCGCGGTCACTGAGGAGAAACAATCAGGTTTCGAAATATCGGTATCTGACCAGGAGTTAGATGTTAGTGGGTTTCCTCCCCATTGGAGACTGTCTCCCTTTTGGAGACTATAAGCTTGCTGAAGGTTCATTTTGAGAAGCATTTATTTTATTTTATTTCTCCCCATTCACCCACTCAAGCACATACTGTTAGTTAGGTAGAATGATCTACCACTGCAGAAATGTATGCTTATCATCCCCTATTTCTTCAATCTAAGACATAAGAGCAAGCTTTGTTTATAATTATATATATATATATATATAAAAATATGTGTGTGTGTGTGTGTGTATACATACATACATACGTACATACATACATACGTATATATACATACATACAGATATAGATATATATGCATATATATATGATTATGTGTGTGTGTGTGTGTGTGTACCTCTAATTCTTCACTCTCTCTCTGTCTGCCTGTCTCGCTCTCTCTGACTCGTCTCTCTGTCTCTGTCTGTCTGTCACACACACACACACACACACCAGCACGCACCCGCACACACACACACACGACGTACACACACACGCGCACGCACGCACACACACACACACATATCCACACACACACACACACACACACACACAACACACACACACACACGACGTATGTACATGTACACAAATTTCGGAAACTGGAATCTCTCTTTTATAGGCTTAAAGTTAACGCTCTTCGTACAAAATTCCACAGAAATTTACAATGCGCTTGTGGAACAGTCGACAGTTTCAATACTCTGCATTTTCTTTTTGATTGTTCCTATTTTAACTCATCTCTCTCCAACTTCCGACAAAAAGATTCCCAGTGCATTTTCCAGAATCTTCACGCCTTTTTTACATTTGTAAATTCGTTGATGTTAAGCCCAGTTGGCTCGTTTGTGTAAATATTTCTAGTTTTTTTTTTTTTTTTTATTTGTAATTTATCTTTTAAATTGTTAAATTTAGAACAGTATTTTCTTTTCAATTGTCAAAGTCGCACACGCACACACACACACACACGCACGCACACACACACACACACACACACACACACACACACACACACACACACACACCAACACACATACATATATATATATATATATATATATATATTGAGAGAGAGAGAGAGAGAGAGGGGGGGGGGGGGCAAGAGAGACGCTGTGATGCAGGTAGACAAAGCGAAATGCAAGCAGTCAGCCGTCACAAAAAAAAAAAGAAGAAAAAAACGTGCTTACTTCATAATGACAGTGAAATCGGCTTGGATGAAACGTCCACCTCTCTGCCTGTATAAATGTACATGTAAATCCTATTGAAAACAGTCTCCGTTCCTGTATAACTGTACATTTAAATCCTATTGAAAACAGTCTCCGTTCCTGTAGAACTGTACATTTAAATTCTATTGAAAACAGTCTCCGTTCATGTATAACTGTACATTTAAATTCTATTGAAAACAGTCTCCGTTCCTGTATAACTGTACATTTAAATTCTATTGAAAACAGTCTCCGTTCGAAATTGGAAGTCCCCTGTGGTGTCCGGTGACTGAAGTCTACGACACAAGTCTGCAGCCTGAATTCTACTAAATCTGAACTCTTCTATGACATTTTGTTACTGGTTTTATCGCTTGAGAATGCAACGACCCGACGTCGGAGGCAGAAGAGAGAATGTAACATCTGATACTGACTTTGAAGAAAGGGGGAGAGAATGTGGTATTTGATTCTGAATTTGGGGGTGGGACGGATAATGTTGCGTTCTAAGCACGCTTAAGAGGGTGGAGGGAGAATCGTGCGTTTGATGCTGACTTTGGAAGACGGAAAGAGACCTTAGCATTTGGTTCTGAATTTGTAGTATGAAGGAGGTATTACAGTGTTTGATATTGCTTATTGGTGGACGTGGAAGAAAACCGTGTTTGGTTCTGATTTTGGAAGGAAGGGGAGTGTAGTGTTTGGTACTGATTTTGAAAGGAGGAGGGAGAATGTAGCCTTTGGTACAGACTTACGATGGACGGCGACGTTTGGTAATGACTCTGAAGGCAGGAGGCTAAATGAACATGCAGCGTTTGGCTGAGGACACACAGAGAGAGAGAAACAGCGTGATCCATGACAAGCCGGAAACTCTTGCTACAATACACAAGTCAGGTAGTGTACCATTTCACAGGGAAGATATCACTCCTTGGTGCAGCACCAGACTGTCTTGTTTCCCGAGGTCCGCAACACTCTACCATCGGCGTAAGCGTGGATGGTAATGGGGGACAACCCTCCTTAGCGATGGAGACGGAGACAGTAGCAGACGGAGACGGTTGCAGGCTTCTGTGCAGGGGAAACCTGGGGCTGTGTGGGTTGCACTGTCACTACACGACTCCAGGGGTAGAGGGCTGGAAGGGGAGGAGAGTAACGGATCATGACCGTGGGGGAGTGAGCCGTGGCACCACTCTCCACCTGACGAGGAACAACAACAGTAAATAAGAATCCAAAAGCAGCGGGCGGCAAAGAGCAGCCACCTAGGCACGCACTGAGTTCATTGATTGCAGGAGAGGGGTCATTTCAAACACACAATGACAGCAATTTCAAATTAGCAGTCAGTTCAAGCTCTGGAGACGAGAGAACGAGCATGAGGCGCTGTAGTCATTGTGAGTTGGCTGACTGGAAGACAGGGCGGCACTGATCTGAAGTCACATGTATTTGTTAGGAACTGAAGGAAGAACCCACTGTGTGCCAACCCCCAAGTCTGATCCCGTATCACCCAACAGGCAAGAACAGTTGTTTTTTTTTGTTGTTTTTTTTGTCAATCCTTCAAATATCAGACTACAGTCATTCAAAGTACTGCTCCTGTTTACTATCTCAAATTCGATGGGAAAGACAGTTTGAGTAAGGTTTTATCCCCACCAGTCTGGCCGTAATATCCTATGCTTCTGACCTCATTTCAGATTTCCTTTCATACCATTCCTGTTACAATGACATCAGACACGGCCTGCATAAAGTGAACCCCCTCGAAGACGATGGCGCAAATGTTTTTCCTCTCAATATCCGGAATTCATGCTCACTGATAACAGCATCAATAATACAACCAATACGTATTTGTCTTTCACATGAACAGTCATGAACTTGCATTGTGTAAGGTAATGTTTCCCCTAGGGTTTTTTTTTTCTAAATAGGAAATAGTATGCATATCTGTCATTTTAAAGACGCATACTGACAGAAATAGGCTGCAATTCTGTTTTCGTTGTGTTTATCTGCGCAAAAAAACTTTAATCACATAATCTGTTCTAACTACGATTAAAGTTATATCGCAACGTTTCCAACAAAAGTTCGGTTTGCGATAGCAACGCTGCATTTCCAACAAACAAAAACCGTTGATGTGGCCCGATTATTTGTTTTCGGTGCTAAAGCCAATATATATAATATATATATATATATATATATATATATATGTGTGTGTGTGTGTGTGTGTGTGTGTGTGTGTGTGTGTGTGTGTGAAGAAAAAGAAAAAAGAAAAAGAAAGAAAGAAGAAAATCACACATTGATACTTTTTTTTGGGCAGAATCGAGGTCAATAGACTGAATTACAAGGCATTCAAAAAGAAAAAAAGGACCTTTCTTCTTTATCAAAACATGAACACATAGGAGAAATAAAAGATTTTCCGACGGTCTTTTGTAATGTGTACCTAATACTGTAATTTCTTGGGCTTAGCTTACTTGTATTGTCTTACCAACTCGCACAAGTTAAGGACTGTTAACAAAAAGAAACTGGTTTTGACATCAAACTTGTTTTTATGTTTAAAAGTCCGATAGAATATAGAGAAGAGAGGAGGGGGGGGGAGGGAAGAAGAGAGAGAGAGAGAGAGAGAGAGAGAGAGAGACGGACGGACGGACAGACAGACAGAAGGGGGGGGGGGGGTATCAATTTGACGAACTAAGCTTACGACTCTGACAAATTACGAAAAATCAAGAAACTGACCGACTTCTTATGAGTTCATCCAGTTTATTTTCTTTCAGTTTTGCTTGATTGCCACTCTATCCGATTTCCGTCCGTTTTCCTTTCAGTTCTGATGTCAGCTTACGGACAGGACCCACAGACAGAGACAGACAGGGCGTGAGTCACTTTACAACAGACTCTCGTCGGCGTGTTTTCATCTTCTCGAAGCAAATTTTTTGTTATCCCCATTGCGAGACAAGCTTGTTTGGTTGATCGAAATAACGTCTGTTTCTATGTCAGACTGCGTATCGTTGCATACACTTACGACCTGAGGGATTCAAAGGGCATAAACCTTTATTCTAACGCGTATAATCTAAAC
>CM065728.1:29936427-29941427 GCA_033310375.1 Conus canariensis
AGATACCCGGGTGATATCAGGATGGAGCAGCAGCTCCCGGGTGGTGTGGGGTTGGATGTCCATCACATTGAGATGGTCGTGGAAGTGGTTCTGGGTGGTACGGATCTGTGTGGATGCTTTGACGTGGTGGTGGTGGTGGTGGTGGTAGTGGATGGTGTGGGTGGGAAGCTGGGTGTATACGAGAGTAAGGTGAATTTGGGACAACGCTTGGCTGGATCGGTGCAGAAAGGGCACCTGCACAGTATGAAGGCGTCATGACTATAGTAGAAGGCCGAGGTGTTCGCGGACGTCACTGCGTGGCTTTACCCCTTAATTTCTCTTGCTCTGTATAAACATTTCCGTCACTTTCACTGAATCAAATTAGGCTTTCTGGCCCTGGGGAAGCGGCGTCGTTTTTGCACGGTACCACTCGTTGTTCTATTTTGCGTTCAATTGTTTGCTTATTTATTTATCATAAAAAGACATTCCTTTGCTTTTTACAACGGCGTTACCGCGTTTTACTTGTTTGAGTCTTATATAATATTTACCAGTCTATCTGAGAGTAAGCGTACTGTATCTAATTTGGATCCGCCGTGGCACTTCAGAGATCTCCATCAGCACCATTCAGCGATTATGCCAACCTCTATAGACCAGACTGCATCCGTTCCAACCGGATCTGGTGCGACCCAAAATGAGATCAACAAAGGATTGAAGCTAACTGAAAAACTCGCACGATTTTCGTCCCACGCCAAGTTCCTAACACATTGTAACAGAGACAGCCTCGTTCCCAGAGGCATGCGAGTAAAGTTCGCTTTCTCGGGCCTTTCCAAGGACTCTGGTCTTCTCAAGGAGGTACAGAAGGTTATCCGATCATCAGAAACCTCCATACTCCGCCTCTGCCTACAACACTACCGAAGTCAAGTGTGCCTTATCCAGTCTGAGCTGCAAAGGTTCAAGTCTAGTTTGAAAGACTTGCTCAACACCAGTGATTACAAGAAACTCTCAGACATCTTAAACTACAAGGAAAGAACTCTGTCCTGTTCACTAACCAAAACCAAATCGACTAAATTGGACAAGTTGAGAGCAGAAGCACGTATTAACAACGCCAGTCGCCTAAACTCCACCGCCACCCTTTCTAAACACAATCGCCATTTCCGTCGCCACCCACAACTAATTCCTGAAAGCCATCAGGTGGTGAACTTGTCGGATGTTGTACTGACTGATGTTCAAACTAAAATTCTGTCACTGGGCCCTAAGTTCTGTCCAACCCCAAGATCATACAACAAACTGGAGCTCCTGGAGGATGTGATAGAGGGCAACAGACGCCTCCGACTGAAAGAGTTTTTCTTTGAAGAAGACGCTCCAAACCAACTGGCATCGAAGCCCCGCTTCTATAAGAAGAGTATGTGGCAACCACCAAAGGGTCGTGACCAAGCACTAGAGGCTTATTGTTCCACACTGGAAACCCTGATACAATCTCATATTCCTCAAACTCCAAAACACCAGAACATTGATAAACAGAGTCGGAGAGCCATTCAGCAGCTGCGGCAATTGGTTCTGATGAGACAACTCCGCATTTCACCAGCGGACAAAGGAGGAGCGATTGTAGTTCAAAACCTCAACACCTACATAGCCGAAGCAGAGAGACAGTTGGGCGACCAGAATACCTACAAACTCTTGCCATTGGATGAGACCAGAGACATTGCCCAGACGTCTAACAAATTCTTCCGGGAGCTCCACGATAACAATATTATCAGTGAAAACTGCTTCAAGTGGGGAACTGTGGACCCAGAAAAAACAAAAACCCCTTATTTCTACCATCTCCCCAAAATACACAAAAGTGCTCTTTCACCTCCAGGAAGACCCATCATCTCAGGAATAGGCGGACCGACAGAAAAACTGTCGAAACTTGTTGACTACTGGCTCCAGCCCACAGTCCAGACCCTGCCATCCTACGTCAAGGACACCACAAACTTCCTCCAGACGCTAGAGGAGTGGAAAGCCACTCATGAACCACTACCACCAGGTACCCTCTTCGTTACCATCGACGTCGTAGGACTGTATTCCAACATCCCTCACTCCGAGGTGAACACGTCCCTCAAAGAAATCCTGGCCTCTTCCCCACAGCTATGTGACTCCATGCCCCCCATCACTATGTTGCTAGATATTGTCCAACATATCCTACGAAACAACGTATTTCAGTTCGAAGGCAAGTGCTACCTGCAAATCTTGGGTACAGCCATGGGCACCCCTATGGCGCCATCTGTGGCCAACATCTTCATGGGATGGTTGGAGCAACGCCTCCTCTCAACTTCTCCATGGAGGGTGGACAGCAACATTTGGCGCCGATTTATAGACGACATCGCCATGCTCTGGTTCGAGGGAGAAGAGCAGTTGTGCAAATTTCTGAAGTGGCTCAACCAACAGCATCCCACAATTAAATTCACAGCCAACTACGGCACCAGCAACATCCCGTTCCTGGATGTTAGTGTCAGCATCAGCGATAGCCGCATCCACACTGACCTGCACATCAAAAGCACCGATGCACATCTGTCTCTTCCGTTTAATTCATGCCACCCAAGACACTGTGTCCGTAGTATTCCCTACAGTCAGTGCCTGCGTATCCGCCGGATCTGTTCTAGTGACACTACTTTCAGCCAACGATGTCAGGAGCTGTGCCAGAGACTGTCCAGGAGAGGCTACCCTAGACCCCTGCTCAACGCAGTCACTATGAAGGTGGCTTCCATATCCCGGCAAGAAACTCTCTGCTACAAGAGCAAGATAACACCACACAGAATCCCCTATGTGGTGACACACAACCCTAGCAACCCACCCCTGGGAAGATGGCTGAAGGAAAACATGAGGACCCTACACTCTAGCCGCCGCATGCAGGAAGCGGTACCTCTTCCGCCTATTGTGGGAGAAAGAAACAGCAAAAATCTACGGGGAATCCTCATGCCGTCCAAACTTCCTCCACTCCACCTGCCAGCAAATTCAGCTCCACGTGGCTGTTACAAATGTTCTGCCAGTAAGTGCATCATATGTAAACACCACTTACAAACTACATCAACATTTACAAGCACACGCACTCATCAACAGTTCACCATTAGGGATCACATGACATGCCAATCCACTAACATCATATACCTCATAGATTGTCTTAGGTGCAGAAACACACAATACGTAGGGGAAACAGGCAAAACGTTACAAAACAGATTCTATCATCACCGTTCAGACATCAAAACAAACAAAAACACTCTCGTAGCTAGACACTTCAACAGCAACAATCACACACTGACCGACCTCATCTGCACAGCCATAGAACAAATTAGACAACCAAATGCACCAACACGTAAATATAGAGAAAAAATACTGGCGACACAAACTGAAGACAAACTACCCGGACGGCCTGAACGTTTGGGATTAGACTGGACTAATCCTATGCAACTTCCTGTTCTGGACAAACATGTCATGTGCTGCTAAGACTATTGTGGTGGATACTAAAGGTGTTGATGTTGATTGGTTGCTGTGCTCTTCGCTGTCCATCACCTTACTGTGCTCATTACTGTCCACCACCTTACTGTGCTCATTACTGTCCACCACCTTACTGTGCTCATTACTGTCCATCACCTTACTGTGCTCATTACTGTCCACCACCTTACTGTGCTCATTACTGTCCACCACCTTACTGTGCTCATTACTGTCCACCAGCTTCCCATGCCCCCAGAAGTGGGAGGCTGTACTCGCCCATCCCTACCCCCTTGGCCCCCTCCCCCTCACTCGCCCCCTGTTCTCCCTCCCCCCCCCCCCCCCGACCCACCTCGCCCTATAGCCCCCCCCCCCCTCCCTGTTGTCTTTCTTCTCTCTCAACCCCCGCCCCCACATCCCCCTTCCACTTTCTTCTCTGCCCCACCCCAGTCTACAAACCATCCACGTCCACATCCTTTCCTACCACATGCTTTTTCTTCCCCCGCTCTTATTCCACCTAATCCTCCCCCCCCCCCCCCCTCCATCTCTACTACTTACTATCTCCATTACTTTTTGCTCATTACCTTTATCTTCCTAACCCCTAAACCCCTAGAATCCCTCCTCCCCCCCCCCCCCCCCCCAACCTCTTCTCCCCTCCTCAAGT
The DNA here is from genome assembly GCA_033310375.1 of Conus canariensis. Taxonomy (NCBI): domain Eukaryota; kingdom Metazoa; phylum Mollusca; class Gastropoda; order Neogastropoda; family Conidae; genus Conus; species Conus canariensis. The sequence continues at coordinate 29,940,539 of CM065728.1, forward strand.
TGATTTCTTGCCCTCACCCGTTTTCTTTTTTCTCCTCCCCCCCCCCCCCCCCTTTATTAAGTATAATATTTCTCACCATTTTAACTTCCTCGGTGCACCCCTTTGTTCTTCTCTTTGCCCCCCCCTCTCTCTCTCTCTCTCTCTCTCTCTCTCTCTCCCCCTTACCCCCTCCACCACCACCTTTCCCTCCCACCGCCCCCTTTCCCCTTCCTCTCCAGCCACCCGTCCAACTATTCCTGTCCCCTGGTACCCGCCTTCATTCCTCCATCCCTTACCCCGTTCCCATAGCCCTTTTTTCTCTCTCTCTTTCTCTCTCCCCCCCCCCCCCTCTCTCTCTCTCTCCTTCTTTCTCCCTCTCTCCCTTTCTTTCACACTATCTCTCTCTCTTCTCCACTTCTCTCTCTCCATCTCTCTCTTTCTTTCTATCTCACCCTCTTTCTCTCTACCTCTCTCCCTTTCTCTCTCTCTTACTCTCTCTCTTTCACCCCCATGCGCACTATGCTTACATATGTATATGGGTGTGCTTATCTGGATGCGCACAGGCGCATACATGTCTGTGCAAGTGTATTTGTGTGTGTGTGAGTGTGTGTGTGTGTGGGGGGGGGGGGGGGTGCGTGTGTGTGTGGCGATGAATGTGTTTGATGTTGGGCATGTGTGAAAGATCGCCAAGGTTGATGCAGTGTGTATGTGCGGGTGTGTGTGTGTGTTTATGTGGCGATGAATGTGTTTGATGTTGGGTATATGGGAAAAATCGCCAGGGTTGATGCAGGGTGTGTGTGTGTATTGTGTGTGTGTGTGTGTGTGTGTGTGTGTGTGTGTGTGTGTGTGAATGCGTGTGTGTGTGTGTGTGTGTGTGTGTGTGTGTGTGGATGTGTGCGTGCGTGTGTGT
>CM065728.1:29951427-29958927 GCA_033310375.1 Conus canariensis
GAAGAAGAAGAAGAAGAAGAAGAAAAGGATTTTTTTTAAGCTAAAAGTATCAGGTGACCAGTAGATAGAGACATTATTTTAAAAGCTGCTTTTGGACCCCATGATTTCCTGTTTAGAAAAAAAAAACATAGAAAAGAAAGAAAAGAAGGAAGTAAAGAAACAGATCCTTTCTAACGTCAGTTGCCCATCATTTCAATCCAATTCAGCACAGAGTCATGACAAACACAGATCAAAGCACTCAAGTGAAAGTGATTAGAAAGCTAAGAATCGATTACATTCGTTACATGTTATAAAGCAATCAACAACATCACTTCCTTTCCCTCACCATCTGACCTCTCTCTCTCTCTCTGTGTATCTGTCTGGAATCAATGTTGTGTATTTGTGACACGTGCAGCCTGTGCTGCATGACGTGTCCGCAATGTCCATGAGGTATCGGGTCAGAAATGGAAGAAAGCCGCATTTTGAATTTTCCATCTCTCGGTTTGTGCTCTCTCTCTCTCTCTCTCTCTCTCTCTCTCTCTCTCTCTCTCTCTCTCTCTCTCTCTCTCACACACACACACACACACACACACACACACACACACACGCACACACGCACACACACACACACACACACACACACACACACACACACACAGGGAGACAGACAGACAGATAGACAGTGAATGCACACACATATCATAAGCCTACTTTTAGGCTTACACAATAGATATCATTTACTGAAAAACTGACTCCTATAAAATCTTGCTAGAATGATTAAAGAGTGTGAAATGATGTCTGGATATACAATCAATTTGCCACGAAATCCATTTTCATCCTTGGAGGGTTTTTTTTATCTTTGTTTGCTTGTTTATTTGTTCGCCTGCTTGCTTTGCTTTCTTTCTTGTGTTCTTTTCTTTTTCTGTTCAGAGTCATAGTTTAAATCTTATTATGTAGCTGTTCAGACGCAGTGCAATCCTTCTGCTCACAAAATCAGTTGTTTTGCTTTGGTTGGTTGGTTTGTTTTGTTTTGTTTTCTATTTTCCTCAGAAAATTTGAAAACGTCTCATGCGCTCGCCTTTTTTTTTTTCGCCCTGTTACATTTGGAGCGAATTCATTCTGTAATGAATATGAAATGAGATCAAAGCGTTGCAGTGGAGTTCATGTCGAGATTACAATAGATTAAATCAAAGATAAAGTGCTGTTAGCCTTCCTTCTCCAATTCTCTCTCTGTCTCTGTCTCTGTCTGTCTGTCTGTCTGTCTGTCTGTCTGTCTCTCTCTCTCTCTCTCTCTCTCTCTCTCCTCTCTCTCTCTCTCTCTCTCTCTGCACAGACACGCGCGTGCGCGCTGCACACAAGTACGCATGTGTGCACGCATGCATGCACGCAATATACTTTAAGTCTACATAATAAGTATCGTTTACTGAAAAAATGGACGGAGACGAACATCTCCTCTTGATAAAAATTTCTTTTAGATAGTGTTTGGAATTGCGGTAACATTTCTTTGCAAATCCACTCTTATACGTTTAGGATCTGTTTCTTTTTTTTTTTTTTTACATGGAAGTCATTGTGGAAAGCATATAGGCAATGAAATCAAGAGAGATCCTTCCGGCCACAACAACGACTTGTCTTTTCGTTTCCATGAAAAAGCTTTCTTTGTGCCTGCATTTTAGCCTTGCCACAGTTACAGCAGATCAATAGTGCAATCGAATTTATAGATAGATAGACAGATAGACGGACGGACAGACAGACAGATAGATAGGTTGAGAGAGAGGGGGGAGAGAGAGAGAGATAGAGAGAGAGAGGGGGGGTACAGATTCAGACAGACAAATAGAAAAAAAAACTAGAGGGGAAAAAAACTAAAGGAAGGAAACAGATGAAAAAAGGAAGGAGGCAAGGAGGAAGCAAATTGACTACACACACACACACACACACACACACACACACACACACACACACACCACACACACACACACACAACTTGAAACGAATCGATGGAAAGAGAGAAAGGAATGGGTGAACAAAGGCAGAGAGAAAAAAAAAAGAATTAAAGAGAAAGAAAGTAAACGAGAGGGAGTGGGGGCGTGCTGTCAAATGAATGATAGACAGCAGGGATATCTTGATTAAAAACTGCTTCTGAACTCTGTGATTTCCTTCAGAAAAAAATTTTTTTTTTAAAGGGGGGAGGGGGCGGGGGGAGAGAGAAAGAGAGAAAGAAAAGGAAAAGAAAGAAAGGCACAGGTCCTTGCTAAGTTCAGTCATCCGTCGTTTCAGTCAAATTCAGCACATACTGAAGCAGTCGCGTGAACGTGATTTATAAAAATTAGAATCGATTGCATTGATGTAGCCAAGCAGTTGACGACACCGTTCCCTTTCCCCGCACCATTCCCTCTCTCTCTTCTCTCTCTCTCTCTCTCTCTCTCCTTCTCTCTCTTCTCTCTCTCTCTCTCTCTCTCTCTCTCTCTCTCTTCGTATGTCCTCGCACACAGAAGTAATAAGATAACTTTTAAATACAAAGAAACAACAGAAACTGTAAGAGGACATACGGAGATGTTACGAGTTTATTTGTTTTTGTTAACCTTTGATTTACTACACACTGGGAATAAATGTGTACTATTTGTTTGCAAGGAAAGGAAGAGGTAAATGTTATTGTTCTGTTCCCCCCTCCTCCTTGTCAAAAGACCTCGTTGGTAATGACAATACAATATCAAAGTGTCAAAGTCTCTCTCTCTCTCTCTCTCTCTCTCTCTCTCTCTCTCTCTCTCTCTGTGCCTCCCTCCCTCCCTCCTTCCCTCCCTCTCTCTCTCTCTCTCTCTCTCTCTCTCTCTCTCCGGCACGAACTTCACGCACTGCCCGTGACGGATCAGGCCTGAAGACAAAGAAAGCAGCAAACTGAATTTTTATTCTTCTCAGTAAGTGATCAATCACACACACACACACACACACACACACGCGCGCGCGCGCGCGCGCACATACCGCACGCGAGCACGCGCGCATGCACATTCGCACGCATTCATGCACACACACACACACACACACACACACACCATCTCTCTAACATCACACACACACACACACACACACACACACACACACACAACATCGCGCGCACAAGTGCTCGTGCACACACACACACACACACACACACACACACACTTACACACAAACACATCATAGGCCTACACAATTAATATCATTTACTGAAAATCTTACTTTTGTAGAGTTTTGGTTCAAGTATTAATAGCTGGGAAAGAGTACTTTGATATATACAATAAATGAATTGTGAAATACGTTTTCGTCCGTTGCGAGCATTTCCTTTCTTTTGTGTTTGCTTTCAGCTGTTCTCAAGGACTTAAATCATATCATCTAGCTGTAAAGATAGACAGCGATCTTTCTGGCCACAGTATTGACTTTTTTCCGATTTCGCCAGAACCTTTGGAGAAAAAAAAAGTCTGTGCATGCCATGTTTTGCCCTGTCGCATTCAAAGTGAATTGATTTTGTAATCGACATGAAATGAGATCAAAGCCTTCCTGTGGGTTTGTTTCCAAGATTACAATAGATTAAATCAAAGATGAAGTGTCATTAGGATCTCTCTCTCTCTCTCTCTCTCTGTCAAGTGCCATGAGCATCTCTCTCTCTCTCTCTCTCTCTCTCACACACACACACCCCACACTCTCTCTCTGAGAAATAAAGGTTGTAAACTAACCCTCTCTCTCTCTCTCTCTCTCTCTCTCATGCCTTCACAAACGTTCCAGGACCAATGACCTGTCGTAAATACCAATAACAGAAACTTTACAGCTAAAACAATATTGCAGTAGCTATTGTCGTCCTTCCTGGATTTTTGTTTTTAGTTTCAGAACTGTCTTCCTCTTCTTCCTTTGGTTTTTTCTTGTTTATTTGTTTGTTTTTTAATCTCTTTCTGTATATTGTCTTTTTTGGTCCAGTTCCGCAGCTTGCTTTTATTTTATCTATTTATTTTCTTTTCTTTTGGCCGCTGTGTCGTGTTCAGGCTGAAGTTGTCTCCCTTTTTAGATGTTCTTTTGGTATTGCCATCGGCTTCGTATTCCCTGAATTTTACAATAGCAAAGAAAAGAAAACAACAACCAAAAACAAAAACAAAATCACAAAAGAGGCTTCAGGGAGAAAATGAGGTACATATTGTCTTTGAAAATGCTTGGAGACTGCTAAGAGGGAGAAGAAAACGGGGTGACTAATTAGGTCGGAGTCATCAAGTGGGGTTGTTTTAGAGTGCCATCTCTCTCTCCTCTCTCTCCTCTCTCTCTCTCTCTCTCTCTCTCTCTCTCTCTCTCTCTCTCTCTCTCTCTCTCTCAGTGTGTCTCTGTATACGCCCCCCTCTTCTCCGAGTTTTCTTTTGCCGTATGTTTTTCGTAGTCAAAACAACAAAGTATAACACGCAAACAATCCATTGTCATATATTTTGGTGGTTCTTTTTTTATTTCTCTCTCTCTCTCTCTCTCTCTCTCTCTCTCTCTCTCTCTCTCTCTCTCTCTCTCTCTCTCTCTCTCCCCGAGCAATTCCCGTGTGGCACAACAAACTTTCAGTTGTCGGGAGAAACAGGCCGGGGGGGGGGGGGGGGGGGGGGGGCATGAACAAGAACTTGCCTTCTGTTATGTCACCACTTAGTGCACCTCGGCCCGTTGATCGCTGATGGCTTTCTGGGATCTCTCCAAACTGAGGGGATCATCGAGTGATGCCAGGACCGGGCACTGAGGCGGTTCCTGATGTGCCTGTTGATAAACGCGGTACGGTCTATTGAGCAGCTGTCAGAGGTGTTCATTCCAGCGGTGGACTCCGTCGCTCTTCTCTGTGAAGACAGTGCCGTTAGCCGCTTCAGGCAAGACCAACAACACACTCTGTTTATTCATCGGCATCCTCCTGTTTTCAGTGGATTTTTTTAGGCTATACATTAGTTCCAAATATAAACAAGTGAAGAAACAAAACTAAGAGACCTTATTGTCATAGTAAAAATAGTAGTAGTACCGGTAGGAGCAGCAGCAGCAGCAGCAGTAGTAGTAGTAGTAGCAGAAGTAGTAGTAGTATTTGTTGCTGTTGTTGTTGTCCTGATCGACTGTCAACCATCTTCTGTCTCTGTCGCTGTTCTCTCTGAAGACAGTGCCGTTAGCCGCTCCAACAGGCGCCATGACGTTGGAAGAGGGGCATGCATGTCCTTCAGGCCAGTAAAGAACTTCTGGGAGTAGTACTCATTGTCATACTGTTGCAGTTCTGCAGCTTTCGCCTTCCATTACTTGTCCTTTATCTGGCACACCTAACTGAAAAGTGCGGCGACTGCGAGCGGAAATCTATACAAATCTGAAAAAAAAAAAATGTATAAGGCTCCACCGAAAAACGTAGCCAGACGAATCCCAAGAAAAAACACGACGCATTTCGGTCACTTTGGTGTTCTTCAGGCAGGAAGCACAACACTCAGGACAACGAAAATGAATGAGCAATTACTTATCTTCATCCAATTCAGCGCAAGATGTGAATGTGTGTGTGTGTGTGTGTGTGTGTGTGTGTGTGTGTGTGTGTGTGTGTGTGTGTGAGAGAGACACACACACATTCACTCAACACACACACACACACACACACACACAACACACACACAAATGTAAACACACACACACAACACACACACACACACACACACAGATAGAGATATAGATACAGACATACATAGATATTGCGAGGAATAAGGCAGCCAAATTCGTTATCACAACATGTCGTAAAAAAGGGATTTAGCTGCAATTCAATTGACAACACAATCAAAACGCTGTCAACATATGGGAAGGTCCTAGAAATGGATCTTCAGCCAATGAGTCATCGCATGCAAGAATTAGAAAGAGATCCCTCAGTCTCTCCTTTGAGTCATCCTGTGCGAAATTTAGAAATAGAAAATGGATCTCTCTCTCTCTCTCTCTCTCTCTCTCTCTCTCTCTCTCTCTCTCTCTCTCTCTCTCTCTCATGAGTTTTTTTTTCTTCTTTGTAATCGATTTCTTTATTCTTGTTTGTTTTTCAATCTTTTTTGTACTTTAAATTCATCCACGCCTCAATGTTAATGGAGGAACAACTCGTCAACTTTTTAATGTATTTGTGAAGATATGTGTGTTTGTAAGTTTTAGTCGCTAGTCATGCTTAGTCCCTCAGCGGGGCAAGGGCCGGATAAAAAAAAATAGCATGTGTTTGCTTATATATTACCCTTGGAATTAAAGATTATCATCATCATGACCATCATCATCATCATCTCTCTCTCTCTCTCTCTCTCTCTCTCTCTCTCTCTCTCTCTCTCTCTCCCTTTGTTTATCGGCATCCTCCTGTTTTCAGTGGGGTTTTTACGCTATACCTTAGTTCCAAATGTAAACAAGTGAAGAAACAAAGCTAAGAGAACTTATTGTCATAGTAAAAATAGTAGTAATACCGGTAGCAGCAGCAGCAGCAGTAGCAGTAGCAGTAGTAGTAGTAGCACCAGCAGCAGCAGCAGAAGTTGTAGAAGTAGTAGTAGAAGTAGTAGTATTTGTTGCTGTTTTTGTCCTGATCGACTGTCAACCTCTCTCTCTCTCTCTCTCTCTCTCTCTCTCTCTCTCTCTCTCTCTCTCTCTCTCTCTCTCTCTGCCTGTTTCTCTCTCTCTCTCTGCCTGTTTCTCTCTCAAGTACTTTCTTACACCATTTTTTTTTTATCAAAAGACAGTACATGTCAAGCACTTTAGTTTTTTTTGTTGTTGTCTTTTTAATCATCATTCTCATACATAATTATTAATGCATGTATAGGTCGGATTTATATAGCAATCTCGTAAAGATTTTAAAGCTAGTTCCTATCTTCCGTTCATCTCAGATTGATTGCGTTTCGTTTGTGACTACTGTAGTATTTGTTGCTACTATACTTTTTTTTTATTTGAAAGAGATTAGGGGTAAGGGCGAGGGGTTGGTGTACGTGGATCGCAAATAAAGAGACTTGTCCATAGTGCGAGAAAGTGCTGATAAAGGAAAGCTGTGTGTTGACAAAGATGCTTCACTGGCAAGGGGCCAGAGCTTCCTCGTCATTCTTTCATTTTCTCACGCAGGGTGCATGTTATGTGTAACCAGTCATCCATACCAACGGCCAAACTGGCCTGTTCTTCCGAAAGTTGGTGATGGGATTTTGCGTGTGTGCAAGATATTATGCGTGCCTTCACACACGGAATCTCGGTTTATAGTCTCATTCGAAGGACTGTATGAGGAAATGGAGTCAGAACCAATGTTAACTCCGAGGGAAAAATCCCCATGTACAGAAACGGCCCGGAGGAGATTCGAACCCGCAACCCCACTATTACTAAAGATTACGAGTCCGGCGCTCTACCACTGAGCAATTCCGGCCCCCGGTCTTGCGGCGGATCTTTCCGTGCCCGCACCTCAGCCTCCTCCAGTTGATGCCGCCTCTTTATTATCGCCGATCACGACAGATGAACAACAGTCTGCATGGCATGGCCTACGACAGATGAACAACAGTCTGCATGGCATGACCT
>CM065728.1:29961427-29963927 GCA_033310375.1 Conus canariensis
TCTCTCTCTCTCTCTCTCTCTCTCTCTCTCTCTCTCTCTCTCTCTCTCTCTCTCTGTCTCGTTTATTCGCTTGTATATGTTGAAGCTGCTGTCTGTGATATCAATTCTTTGATTTTTATTAGATTAAGACCAAGGCCAAGACAACCCTGTTGTTACTAACTTGTCAATTGCCCCTCTCCTGCCCCCTTAATATCTCTACTATATGCTATGAAAATTTAAAAAAATAGATGAAGAAGAAGAAGAAGACGCAACACAAGATCAATAAGACGAACACAAAACGGTATCGAGAGGTAGACTCAAGACTGAAATAATTTATTGTGTTTTAAGCATATAGCCCATTCACAATTGGGAAGGGGCGGTAGGGGGGGGGGGGGGGGGGGGGAGAGAAGGGGCAGAATTCAAAATCGATTGCATCAATCATAACCATTACGTAATTTAGACACACAAATCCTCGCAACATGGAAGCCATATTGTGGTAATGACGCGTTTAACATGAAAAGATAATCATTATAAGTAAGTCACGGCCAAATTTTTTGTTTACAGTTTCTAGTATCCAGACAACGATTTCCTTCCTCACCAGCACTTGAACGCGCGCTAACTTCTTTGTAATCACGGAAACTCCCGAGAATGCGATCTATGGTTTTGCTTCTTTTTTTTTTCAACTCATCATTATTTGCTGGCCAGTATCATGTCCATGATCTTCCTGCAGTGTTGAAGTGTCTGCTCCATAAGTTTCGTTGTCTTCTGTCTGCTGCGTCTGTGTGTCACAATCTGTGTGTGTTGATTGTGTCGTATTTACTGGCACACCACAGCACACGTCGTCTGAATCTTCTTCAGGATCGTCAACATGATCACGCATCTCTGTATATTCAGAACCAGGGAGTTCTGCTATTGTCTGTAGGCCTATGCCAAATACTGTGGCTGCGGTTTCCTTTTGCATACATTCATCAGCGCATATATTCGTGTTGTTTCCGAATGTTTCTAGTGCGGTAGTATTTTCCCCACTGTAAAATAAACTTGGAGGAGTCGGGAGAAAGAGCGTAGAGGGGAATGAAGATGAACTCACTTTCTGTTCTCTGTGTGCCTCGGCTGTCCTGTCCCTGGTTACTGGTGATGGACACTTTCTCCGGTATACAATGGTGTCATCGTGAGTGGACTGTGAAGGTTGGCGTGCTGGTTTCAGTTGGAGCACAACTACAGTGTGGTTCTCTCCATCTTCTATTTTGTATGAAGACAGTGACATTTCCTGTATAAGAGCATTCAGAACAGTTTCTAAAGGAGACGGTAGACCATGCACAGGCATAGTGAACAACTTATCAGCTAAATGTGGCAAACTTTTTGTTCGTTTGTCTGAAAGCCGTCTTGCTGGCAGCCAAGCAAGGGAAGCTACTCCATACAGAGAGAGAGAGAGAGAGAGAGAGAGAGAGAGAGAGAGAGCGTACACTAGGTCTGGTCCAAGCTCTTGTTTTTATAGTTTGTTGGTTTGTTGTTGTTGTTTTTTTAGCTAGATGGGGGGGGGGGAAGGGGGAGGCGGGGGGGGGGGAGAGGAGAGGCGGGGGGGGGGGGGGGGGGCGGGACAATACTGAAAGACAAGCCACACCAAAGCTGACGGCAATGTCAGAAGTATCTCCCAAAGGGACCGAACGGCAGACAGGACAAAGTCTCTATGGCGTGGTATTGTCGTGAAAAGACAGGTTTCCTCGGGGGCACGGCTGTGTATACTGGGAAACATTGCCAACCTTTCTTTTTGAGGTGGCAGAACAGTAAGAGACGGTTGGCAGTCAAAAGGCCACCGTGCAACGTGTCTATATATTTCTCTGCGTTTAGGTTTTGTGCAGATGACTACAGGATGACTAATGGTTGGTCCGGTCTTTGGCAGTGATCATGTTTTCACACACACACACACACACACACACACAGTACTCACACACACCAACGCGCGCGCGCGCGTGAGGGCACACACACACACACCACACACACACACACACACACACACACACACACACACACACACACGGGCGCGCGCGCGCGCACGCGCACATAAACACACACACATTGCACACATACACACACACACCACGCACACGCACGCGCGCGCACGCGCCACACACACACACACAACACACACACACACACACACACACACACTGCACACACACGCGCGTGCACGCGCACACACACCCACGCACACACACACGCACACACACACATACACACTCACACACACACCACAACACACAACACACACCACACACACACACACACACACAACACACACACACACACACACGCACGAAACGCATGCACACACACACACACACACACACACACACACACGTACACACACACACACACACACACACACACACACACACACGTACACACACACACACACACACACACACACACACACACACAACGCACGCACACACACACACACACACACACACACACACACACACACACACACACACACACAGGCGGAGGGAGGGGTGAAGAG
>CM065728.1:29968927-30036427 GCA_033310375.1 Conus canariensis
CTAAGTTTGGTTGAAAAGCACAGGCCTAGATATTTACAACTGTTAACCACTTTTATTGCTGTTATACCATATATCCATTTTTCCCTTGAAGCTAAATAACCACCTTTTCTGAAAACTATAATCTTACTCCTATTCATATTCACCGTGAAATCATAACTGGATGCTCTATACAAAATATTTAACTGAGTTTTTGACATCATAATAATATCATCTGCAAAGAGCAAAACAAACAACTCGATGAATTAGGAGAAAGTGTTACAACATGCTTTCCATTTTCAATTATTTCTAAAGCAAGTTCATTAATAAACCAAGAAAACAAAACTGGACTACCCACATCATCTTGTTTTACCCCTCTTGAACAAGTAATATAATCTGTCAAATCTGCCTTATTTCTTATTCTTGTTTTACCATTATGATGCATACTTCTTATAGAGGCATATATTTTACCCCTTATTCCATTTTTAACAAGTACTGGCCACAAACGTTTTCTTGATATAGAACCGAAGGCTTTTTTTCAAAATCTATAAATGCAACATATATCTTTCTATTGTTCACTAACTGCTTTTGAACTGACGCCAAAAGTGTGACAATATGATCAAATGTTGAATAATTCTGTTTAATCCAGCCTCATACTCACCAGTGGTATTATTTTCTTCTATCTATTTTTGCAGTCATACATTTATTATTGAACTGTAAATCTCACTGCTCACATTGCTCAGTGATATGCCCCTGCAATTATTCAGATCATCTACATCTCCCTTTTTATGTAATGTACAAATTATGGATTCTGTCTATTGTTCAGGATATACACCTTTATCAAATAAGGCATTGAACAACTTAACAAAAAACATAACAACACGATCGCTAGAAAACTTTAAGAAATTCATTTGTTATACCATCTGGACCCGCTGATTTTGAATTCTGGAATTTCTCCAATGCACCTATAATCTCTTCTTTCGTAATTGGCTGATTAAACCATCTCTCTTCATGTTTAGATTTAAGACCAGTGTGTATCAAAAGCACAGCTTACTCGTTTATCCAGGTTCCCTTGGCATTTGCAAATTAAATTTATGCTATCTTACATAGTTATTTCACTTTTTCATAGTTCTTTTACCATTTAGGGGTGAGGTGGGAAGGGGGAGATAGGGAAATAGGGAACAGAGGGATGGCTGGGCTGAACGGGAATGGGATGAAGTAGGAGAGAGGAAATCGTCCTGCCTTTTAAAAAAAAGAAGAAAGAATCCTTACCTCTGAAATGGCATAAACTTGACGGAATCTAGGCCATAATGTATGTCAGTCAAGACAGCCTTTTGCACATTTTACGTTTGGTTTGCAAGCAACTTAATTAGTATGACATATCACAGGGTGAAATACTGAAGGTGAAATGTGACAGGCTGACGTTGCTGCTCTGCACATTCGCCTGCTTCTGTACTCAATTTTGCATCCCTGTTTCTTTCAGTCTTTCACAGGTCTATCGTGATGCAGGATCAGTGGCGATGGATCAGTCCAGGCCTCGCTTGTTGTCCATTTATCATGGCGGGCATCGTCACGGATTTACACGAAACGCGGGCCGTCCTTCAGCTAACGATTCGAATTTCACGACATGCCTGACAGCAGAGTAGAGAATGTCGTGAATTGAGTTCACGCGAGAAGTAGTCTCGACGCCTAAAAAAAAGGAAGAAGAAAAAAGAAAAACAAAACAAAACACGGGGAAACATCATCCGCTTTGAAAACACATACCTGTATGCTTGTCAGGATCCTTCCTTTTCTCAACCAGACGGTACTACCTGGCTGTTAAACATGGAACTCATGGCCCGTGCCATACTTTCCCTGTTTCCTGCAAATGGCAGAGAACGTATAAACTAACCCCCCCCCCCCACACACACACACACACACACACACACACACCTCCCCCCTCCCAGTTTTCTACCTCTACTTTCTTCTTTCTTTTTAACGTTATTTAACTTTTGATAATATTGACGCAAGTGATCTCTCTCTCTCTCTCTCTCTCTCTCTCTTCTCTCTCTCTCTCTCTCTCTCTCTCTCTCTCTCTCTCTCATAGTCCAGTATTGTAGCCTTACTTACGATGTGACCAGGAACCGCATCAAGATATCGTCCTTAAATCCTGTGATAAAGTCTGGTGGAACTGAGTTCAGGAGATCTGTTTGCGTCTTCTGGCTGAAGGACAAACAAACAATCACACGAACATATTTTATCCACTTACCTCTGTGCGCGTCTTTGCTGGTGTTGACGCGCTCGTGTGTCTGTCTGCATGTGTGTGTTTTTCGCGCGCGCGCGCGCACGCGGTGTGTGTGTGTGTATGTGTGTGAGTGTGTGTGTGTGTGTGTGTGTGTGTGTGTGCGCGCGCGCTTGTGTGTGTGTGTGTGTGTGTGTGTGTGTGTGTGTGTGTGTGTGTGTGTGTGTGTGTGTGTGTGTGAGCGCGCACGCGTCTGTATGTGTGTGTGTGTGTGTGTGTGTGTGTGTGTGTGTGTGTGTGTGTGTGTGTGTGTGTGTGCTTTGAGTTACAACTAGTATTTTATCATGTTTCTGTAATATGCGCTTTGGGCTCTTGCGAGGTAAAGGGCTCTATAAATATCGTTTTACATTACATTACATTACACAAACGGACAGGCGCGAGTGAAAACATAACCTACTTGGCTGTTGCAATAATTGATTACTTTTAGATCAGTGTTGGGGAAGGGTGGGTGACTGGGTGGGTGGGGTGGGGGAGGAATAAAATCACACAAAACAAAACAAAAATTGTAGATCTATGCATATTCATAGACCCCGCTCTTTCAGTCAGAAGAGACGGACAGAGGTGTGGGAGGACTACAGCAGTCAGTGAACAGACAAGTCTGTAATTCTTCGTCAGCTCCCGGACGACCGCAGACAATCGTAACGAAAGTGGGAGAGGTTGTCAGAAAATCGTCAGTGCTGTTCACCAACGAACCATGACTAACCCAGACAGAGTTAACTACTCCTGATCAAACCCGAGAGGTATGTTGCTGACTAGTTCAATTTTCAGGAATTCTGCTCTTGACTTTAAAAAAAAAAAGAAGAAGAAGAAGAAGAATAAAAAAAAAAAAGAAAGTGATAGAAGACTGGAACATGATTTGAGTGAGGCTAGAAGACTACACATCAATGCCCTAATAGCGTGCTAGTAAGTTTGCAATTTAGCCCCGAGTTCCGCAAAAGAATTTTTTAAGTTAATAAAATAACGTCATGACACACACACACACACACACACACACACACACACACACACACACACACACACACAAATGATATTTGAATGATTGGTTGAATTAAAAATTTGAAAGCAAGTTTGATGCCTAAGAAAAAAACGAGAATATATGAAAAAGAGAAAGTAATCGGGAAGGAGATGATAATGACATGGGGGGGGGGGGGGTGCATAATCTTCAGTGTTTGTTAAAATGAGAATTGCAACTCAAAAAATTGAAGTCTGTTGAAGTTGGGCCTAAATTCATTATGTGATATACATGCACAATAAAACAATTTACTTATCTGTGTTCTTCTAAATAATTTGTGTTCTTGTAAATGGAGCTCTATACGGAAAATATTTAGAGGCCGAAGATCTCTGAAAATCTTTCTTTTCTTTTCTTTTTTTCTCAAGGTATGTGCTCGATCTCCTGTCTAAAATCAATACTTACACTTACTGGTGAAAGCTGACAAAAAAGGGAGATTTTGTGTAATCTCTAGTGGAACAAATGTGAAAATTAAAAAAATAAAATAAAAAGAAGAAGAAGAAAAAGAAAAGAAAAAAAAAGGAATCAACGCGGATTTTTTTGTTCTATCCGGATATAACGAATGGTTCAGTCAAGCGCAAATTACACACATAACATCATGGATAATATCATAAGTCACTGAATTTGTCAGTCACCAAAGAAGTGAAAAGAAAAAAAGTTTGATAATTACGTATTATCAAAACATGTGTATAATACCATCCTTTAAAACAGTACAGAAACTGCAACGATCAGTGTTATCAAGTACACCCATCTCTTTGATAACAACGTAACTGCCAAGGTGTCTATGTATAATTCTCAACTGATGCCATTTGATTTTCACATAAGAAATGTTGGTTTCAAGGTAGGGTGAAATGCATTGTGTTTGTTTCGTAATTTGTTCCTTCGTCTGGCGGCCCATGAACTCTGCTTTTGGTCTTACCGGAAGTATTGTTTTAAGGTAGGTAATTCAACTTTTGTTCTCTGTCAGTCCTAGTTTTTACACTCATACCAGTTTGTGCAACATTTTGGACGTTTGTGTTTCCTCTTACTACACCGAAATATGACCTACACCATTTGAATATGAACAGGTTTATTTTTGTTGTTGATGCTGATATTAAAGCACACATGCAAAGGCTATATAAACATTACTTTGAACAAATATTTCATTTTTCTTATATATTCTGTTCTTGCAGTTGCATATCCGGTAAAAGTGACAACATCTATATGGACGGTGTAATTATGTTTGTTTCAAAAAGGAAACTTTTTAGGGGTGGGGAGAGAGAGAGAGAGGGGAGGGGGGAAATGCATGGAAAGGGGATAGCGGTCTAAGGGAAGTAACTGTGTTTTCAAGTCTAGACTAGTTGCCTGCTTTTTAAAAGACTCTCTCTCTCTCTCTCTCTCTCCTCTCTCTCTTGGAAGTAGTTATAAATGGAGCAATAGCTGGGGGCAAATTAGGAGTGGGCGCGTTGGACGTTACAATTTATGTGCAAGGCCAACCGGATGTGGTTGTATCACGTGGCATGCAATACATTCAATACAAATTAAACAAGATTGTACCCGATAAAGATTGGACTTCAAAAGATCATATAGCATGTGTGTGTGTGTGTGTGTGTGTGTGTGTGTGTGTGTGTGTGTGTGTGTGTGTGTGTGTGATAGCATGCAAAACACTGTACCCTTTCCTGTGGATAGATCCGAGGTTTTTTTTTCAGCTCTTATTGTCACTTTATACAAGAAAAAATCAATAATTTCGTTGGCTGCCTACATAAAGATATTGTAAATTTGCAGCAATACCCCCTCTACATCTCCCATCGCCCATTTCCGCTAAACAAACACGATGTCGTCGCTAAAACACTGTCTAGAATTCATTGATAAAACGTAGATGGCGATGTTGGTGTCGGGCAACACATTTCATGCTTTGCGTCTGTCCACATCAGTTCTAAAATTGGAGAACAGCGAAACCTGATCCATAGTTCACCTGATATCCAGATAATGCGACGAAATCTATACTGAAGTTATATTTTTGTTTCTATAAAGACCATTTTGAGAAAGCCCGAGAAAACGAGTCAGCGATATAAGGGAAATAATTGAGTTGCCTGTTATTTTGTGAGATTGTTTCCCTTGAGCCGCCCTCCCTCCCTCCCTCCCTCCCTCTCTCTCTCTCTCTCTCTCTCTCTCTCTCTCTTTTAACCAGGTTTAACCGAAACACCAGCTGGGGCAAAATAAGAGTGGGCGGATTACATGTTAAAACTTGTGTACAAGGCTAAAGTAACCATGAAACTGGATTTGGTTGCATTACATGGCATGAAATGCATCTATTTCAAAAATTAAACAAAATCGTTTATGATATGTATGGGACTTAGATCAGAAACGGCCTGAGGTGCGCGCCTGTATGTGTGTGTGTGTGTGTGTGTGTGTGTGTGTGTGTGGTGTGGTGTGTGTGTGTGATGGGAGCGGAGGGGGTGAGGGTAGGGATGGGGGTGGTGTTATGAAGAATGTTAAATCCTTCATGATTAGCGCGCGAAACACTGAACGCTATCGTGCTGATGGATCCTTTTCTTTCGCCTGGTTGTGGTGTTATACAAAATATACTGACCTAATCAGGCTAAAGATAATATCTTGTGCAAATATTCAGTTGTTTTTTTTTTTTTTTTTTTTTTTTTTTTCCATCTTTAACTGATGCAAAACCAAATCGCTGATTACACTTGTTTTGTACATAAAGATATTGTCTGTTCTGCAAGAATGATCTCCCTTGCATTGCATGTTCAGCCTCAAACTGTCAACAAATAAGAGGTCGTAATTAAACGTTTGACAAGAATTCATTAATTAAAGTGGATCTGTGTGTTGGCGTCGTAGCAACACCATTTATGCTTCATGTTCTACATTCCCAACTGTTCACATCAATTCTGAAATGGAATTTTAGAGGAAGAAATCAAAACCTGATCAAAAGTAGCGTATGGTCATGGATATTCAACATGCAACTTACTTTTCTATTACCTTATGACGGTTAATTTGGTTTATGATTATCACGCAAAAAATGGCTACCCTTCAGACATCTTTGTTGAAATCAAGATTTGTATTCATTAAAACATTTAGTCGGTGCTGTTTATTACATCCAAAGAATCGTGTAACTATGGACACAGCTGCTCGTCTTTGTGATATTGGAGTAAGATCATGCGGACAGACTGTAATGGGTGTCGGGAGACGGCGCGACTTTCCAATAATCGCCCAGCATGACATTAAGGACGTTTCGTCTGAGAAACAACGCTTGCACAGTAGAGGGATCAAATCAGATCACTCCTCAAAAAGCTTTGTGAATCCACTTTCAGAGCTGCAGAAGTTTGTAAGTGTTCCTATTCTCTCAGAGGAGAAAGCTCCATTCTGCCCATCCAGTGCAGAGATGGATAAAGCCATGTTGATCTTCCAAGGAAGCAATGTGAAAAACCCAGCCAAGTTTGTAGGTTCATTTGTGGATGGAAGTCAAGTGCCAGATTTGAATCTGCCAGAGGTACACTTTATGCAAATTTTCTTGGGTTATGACCACTGGGTTACAGTGGCTGTGTGGGGTGGTGAAGGAGTGGTTGTTTACACTTCTGTGTTCATATTTTAACATGGGTGCTGTTTTTGTATTTTCAAGTGGAAGTGTTCAAATGTTACACATAATGTAAAACTGAATCTATATTCAGATTTTTATGTTTTTCAATTGCATGCTGACAGTACAGAGTTTCTGAAAAGATGAACAATGTCATTGTGTCACATTCTGCAGGATGCATATACAAGTTGACTGAAACAGATTGCAGCATTGCTGAAAGCAGGCCTAAATACTCAATTAAACAAACAGACAGAAGGTTCAAAGTAACGCTTATTTTAATACAAAACAGACAAAATGTACATTTTCAGACCACAAGTGTTTTACAAACTTCTCTCGTTCCTTTGTTTCTTACTGTCTCCTTCTCTTGATGCTACACATACACACTCACACACACACACACACACACACACACACACACACACACACACACACACACACACATTCGTACACTTAACGTTAAGTGGGAAGATGATAAATTGAAGAACACAACATTCTTACACACACACACACACACACACAACACACACACACACACACAGATGAATGTATAAAACAAACAAACAAGCAAAAAGAAATCATCCCTGAAGAGACTTGAACCATAATCCTTGGATTCCTTCCTAGGCAAACTGTTGTACTAGATCACTTTCTCTATACATGACAAGTGAAAAATGGATTAATCTTTTCTTTCTCCCCCACCCCCCACCCCCTCCTTTCGCAGGTTTGTTTCCTTGGTCGCAGCAATGTTGGGAAGTCATCTCTGATCAGTGTGCTTCTAAGTGCTCACCCTCAAGTCAGTGTTCGGGTGTCAAAGAAACCTGTGAGTTAACATTTTTGTTAAAAGTGGTGCCTTCTCTAGTGTTAATGTTATCATTACTATTGTTGTTTTCTTGTTGTCATTATTATACTCATAGAAGTTAGCAGACTTACCAAAAATTTGTTAGTATGCATCATGGATTTAAGTAAGCATCACTTTGTGCTCTGTTTTCTGTGCTTATTTTGTTGTTGCTTTTTTCTTCAGTAATTCTGCTGTTTATTTTACTTTTCTTTATTGTTATCATTAAATTTAGATAACATGGCAAAAACAAAAAAATAGAAGTCACGAAAATAAGAAGTGACTAACCAATGAATACCTGATCTTGTTTCTAGATTAAGTACTCCATACCGACCAACAGTTTTATTTGTTTACTTTTGCTGTCTACTTGTCTTCATCATTTTTCACGTAATTTATATTTGAATAGGTTTTCAAACATGTGTATGTGTGTGTGTGTGTGTGTGGGTGTGTCGCTGTGTGTGCTAGAGAGAGAAAGAGACAGACAGACAGACTCCGACAGACAGACACAAAGATATATATATATATACTATATATAGAGAGAGAGAGTGAGAGCAATATAAAATCAGTGCATATGATTGTCTTGAAACACATGATGTGTTACACCATTTCAAATTGCACAGGGTCACACAAAAACTATCAACCTGTTCCGTATGGGTCGCCGCTTCACCCTGATTGATATGCCTGGATATGGTCACAACATGCCAAAACATTTTCAACAATCAGTTGAAACTTACCTCAGCAATAGTCGGCGGTTGGTAATTTTTATTTTATACTCAGTGTCTCCTACAATAGTTATTCCCTGTTTATCCTTAAAACATCTACTCATTTTCTGGTTTAGCCATACAGTTGATAAAATTATTTGAAGGAATATGTTTATTCATTGAAAGTTATTATAATATTACACTTGTTACTTTTTTTAAGTGTGTGTTTCTAAATGTTTATATATATATATAAAGTATTAAAAAATTTGCTAATGTTGATAACCTCTGTTAATGATATCATTATTATTAGGTGTTTTTTTTTTCTTTTGCTATTGAAAGGCATCGGTATTAAAAACTTTTCAGGTTGAAAACCCTTAAAAAAAAAAACAACTTATTTGTATGTTAAGTAAATGTGCCACATCCTCCATCCAAACTTCTCAACTGATCTGATGTGCACCGACTCTCCAGTCTGCTTCATTTTCCATCCTCATCATGCCATTCCAGTCTCTTCCTTACTGTTTTGCAATTATTTCATATACATATTTTGTTTGTTCGTGGACCGCAGGTTGTGTCGAACTTTCCTATTGGTGGATGGTGAAGTAGGTCTGACTTCCAGCGATATCATTGCTTTGGAGATGCTGCAGGAAATTGGCGTTCCCTTTGTGGCAAGTCATCATTTTATTCCTCCCTCCCAGACTCCCTGTTTGTGTGGTTGGGTCACCAGTACTTTGGCCAAAATGTTTTCACTTATTAATATCTTTATGGCTTGCATAAAAAAGAATCAAATGATAAGAAGAAGGTACTTATTGCTCATGAAACAGCATACAGAGGGTTTTTTTTTTTTCTTTTTTTTATGATATCTTCATGGGCTTGCATGAAAAAAAGACATTTAGAGGGGGGTGGGGGTGTGAGGTGGATAAGAAGGTGGTACTTATTGCTGATGAAATAGCATCCAGAGGGTTTTTTGTTTGTTTATAACATCGTCATGGGCTTTCATAAAACGACATTTACGAGATTAAAAATATAAATGATAAGAAGAAGGTATTGATTGTTCATAAAACAGAATCCACAGTGTTTTTTTTTTGTTTGTTTGTATGGTTGGTTGGTTGTTCAAGGTTTTTTTTAAAATTGGGAGCTCTGATTTCCCACTCATTTTTTTCTGTGGAAGATGACAGGTCAAGCAAGGGCTTTTCTTTTTATTTTAACAGTAGTCTGAAACCAGACCAGAGAAAGATTTAGAAGATGTGACTTTTTTCACATACTTGTTATGTGGAAGTAAAGTAGCAGCTTTTAGACTAACCCCCCCCCCCCCCCCCTACACACACACATATACAAACACATGCACACACACACACATTTTTGTATATTGCATTTTTTTTAAGTGAAGTAACAGCATACACACATACACACACACACACATACATACATAATACACACATACACACAGACAAAAGCATGCATGCACTCATGCATGCACGCTCACACACACACACACACACACACACACACACACAGGTACACTTTCACACACATCATCATTTAACCTCTTGCATTTGCATTTTCCAGCCCAAAACTTCTTCAAGTATTCAGGGGTTTTTTGTGTTGTTGCTTGAGAAATCAATGGAATGCGGTCAGTTCACGACCCTAGTCCTTTGAATGAATCGTTTCCCACACCGCATACTACTGCTAAGATTTTGTCGGACACCTCTCAGGGATGCCCATTTATTTTGGCCAGCCTTGACTTACACCAAGGTCTCAGTGTGTAGGGAAAAATAACGCAGCACATGCGGCTGGTTGCAGCCATAACGAACACCAGGGGAGACAAACAGAGCAGACGGAAATGGTCAAAACAAAAGCAAGAGGGTTAAGGTCTAGAATCCCAGGTTGAAAAGAGGTAAAGAATACATTGACAATAACTGAAGAAGATTAACAAATATCTGTGTGTTGTGCCAGCAGGTGGTTCTGACCAAGATCGACAAGGCAGGTCGACACAAGCTGCTCCAGAGCTTGTTGGCGGTGATGCAAACCTGTCAGGAGAAAGGAGGACACACATGCTTCTCTCAACCTTTTCTTGTCAGGTAAGGAGGACATACCTCCAGGTTGTCACAAGTGGATATGTGATTGAATTTTATTTCACTTGGCATCTCAACCTGTAAACTCCTGTCCAGAAGCAGAATCTGATATTTAGATAGAACAGTCTCTGTTGGGTTTTTTTTGTTTTTTTGTTTGTTTTGTTTTTCATGCTGGCCACATGCCAGAAATAGAAACATGCAGCAAAACAAGATGTAATCCATGTAAGCACTATGAGGCATGGCACAAAAGTGAGCGTGAGATTAGAATTGAACTGAATATAGTTCAGATGAACCCCCCACTTCGCCCTACCCCCCTCCCCATAGCAAACTCAACTCTGCTGTAGAAGCTGTCGTGGCAAAGCAATTTCACAAATAAATGGCTCCGATGATTAAGCTTGATGGGGGAAGGAGAAGGGTGGCTTAGGGAGGGGTAAGGGGGACGGGCAGATATGGAAGGGTGTGGGACGTAGGGAGGGGACGAAAGAGCGTGGGGGGCAGGAGGGGTGAGTGCAGAGAGGAGGAGGGGGATGGAGCAGGAGGTTGGGGTGAGGGGAATGAGAAGTAACTCATATTTTTGGTGCTTAACCCAGAACATCCAATCCAATGAATTGGGAGTCTGTAATCAGAATG
This sequence comes from Conus canariensis, assembly GCA_033310375.1. Taxonomy (NCBI): domain Eukaryota; kingdom Metazoa; phylum Mollusca; class Gastropoda; order Neogastropoda; family Conidae; genus Conus; species Conus canariensis. The sequence continues at coordinate 29,979,997 of CM065728.1, forward strand.
CATGTTCCCGCCCACAAAGGAGGTAGTAAGAACATGTACACACAGTTAGTAAAAAAAAAGATCTGCTATTGCTGCTGGCTGTTTGCTTATATATATATCCCTGCAGTTGCCTGAACTATGAAATAGCCCTAATTGCACACAAGAGTTCTTAATATGCACACACACACACACACACACTCACACATGCATGCGCGCGCACACACACACATACACACACACACACACACACATACATGCACACATGAACACACACACACACAATGACACTATCACAAGGCAAGAATGAATGAGGCTGTGTGTTTGTAAAAAGCTTAGTCTTAAGAGATGACTTGAAGGAAGAGAAAGACCGAGAGCTGCAGAGAGGAAGGAGGTTGTTCCATTAAAAAGGGTGCCTGAAAACAGAAGATCTGGATATGGACATTAGGGATGTGAGAGAGATGCCTGAGCTGAGGATTGCAGGCAGGTGTGTACAGCTGGAGAAGATCGGAAAAATACGGAGCTTAGCCATGCAGAGACTTGAAGATGAGCGAAGACAGTTTCTGATCGATTGCTCTTTTTTCAGGAAGCCAGTGTACGAGTAGAAGCATGAGTACATGGGTAGATTTAGACCGTATGGAAATTAGTTTGGCAGTGTCATTGTGTAGTTTCTGTAATTGTTATTGGCAACCAGCAAGAAGACCAGTTAGTTTGGCAGTGTCATTGTGCAGTTTATGTAATTGTCATAGGTAACCAGCAAGAAGACTGTCAAAGTAATGCAATCTTGAAAGGACGAAAGCACAGATGAGGGTTTGGAGTACAATCTGTGAAAAAAGATGCCATACAGAAGTGATCCAGCAGAGTTTCAAACAGCACATATGACAAGGGCTTGAAGAGATGTACTGCTGAAAAGATAGTTTGTGATGATATGAGAGAATGAAATTGATTAAAAGATACATCATTTTCTTTCTTTTTTTTTCCAAACAGTTGCTGGTATCTCACAGTGTACTTTTGTGTGTGTACATAATTAAGTCTGGTGATAGTTTCAGGTAGTTCAGTCAGTGCACATGTGCATGTGAAGATAAACGTGACCGTGTGTTTGTGTATTATGAACCTGAACATTTATTAATATTTCTCTTTTGATCCTACACTTTCACCTTATCAAAATGTCATCATTGTTTTCCATTTTTGTTTGTTTTTTTTATTTGTTTCAGCTCAAAGACTGGAGATGGAGTGATGTTCCTGCAGACATTTATTGCTTACCTCACGGGCTGCATTTCAGTGAAAGGACTGTGACTGTCAGAACAGTACTAGCAAAAACTGTGGGCAAACCTGGGGGTTATGGGCCGCTGACTTTAGATGCTCACTGCTTCAAGCATATTTTCTTTCCATTCAAGTGAATGTAATTGGAAAACATCTTAAATTCCAACTTTGCACATTTTGAGCTCATTCTGCCTCACTATTTGAAGGTAAGAAGATACTTTTTACTCGTAGCAAGTCATTGGTGTTTCGCACAGGATCACGAAAATATGTGCTTATGGTAGATTTGTGTGTATACATGAATTTGTGTTCATATGTGTTTGTCCTTGAAGAGAAGAGTATGAAATTTACTTGTGTGGCAGCGGTGTGAAAAAAATGTCAAGATTTTTGTCATGGATTGCTGCCAGCTGGTTTGTTCAGCAGTTGAGGACAGAACTTCTCAGTGTCCCACCTGCACCTTCAGGTGGATCTTTTTCTTTTCATAGATATTCTCACATAACAACTCATTGCTTGACACAGGGCCACATGGAAAAGCATAAAGAGATATAAATCTCATTTCAAGTTTATTTTTTGTCGAAGATTTGTCTCAGTGTGTGTTTACCCTTTGGTTAAATGTCTTTTCACTGTGTTCACTCATCTGTCAAATGTCTTTTTCTTTATAAGTCACATAAGACAGAGAGTGTGCATGAGCGCATGTCATGGCTATATGAATGAACTCCTTAAAGCCTGACTTTAGGTGATTACACAGTCAGGCAGATGGTCTGCCTAAAGAAGATGCTCTGCCTTAAGAACCTCAACTGTTGAAGTACATTTGGACATGAGATCATAACAGTTAAACCTTTACCATGTTTCCTTGGTGCCCATAACCCATAGATACAATAAATCATTATATCTCTCAAACTGTTGAACATTTTCTCACAGTTCAAGAGATATGAAAATTAACTTAATGGTATATGTTGAAACCTAGTCGGCTGTAAAGTCAGTTTTTATTGTGTACGAACATCTGCACGTGCACGTGTGCATGTGTGTGTCTGTGTGTGTGCACGCGCACATGTGTGTGCATATGTTGGAGCACACAAACACACACACATTTCTGTGTGTATGTGTGTGTGTGTGTGTGTGTGTGTTGATAGACAGATAGATAGATAGATATGCTGAAAGTGCTGAAAGCCACTATACACAAGCTTCAATGCATATATATGAACACACACACTCTTTCTCTCTCTCTCTCTCTCTCTCTCTCTCTCTCTCTCTCTCATAATATAATGTCTTGTGTAGAGATATAAGCACTGCCACTTTTACACACACAGAAACACACTTGCTCATATCCATTAAAAAAAGAAAGAAGAAAAGCAAGTAAAGAAATAAAGCAGCAAAACACTGACTTAGTAACATTTATTTCAAAACTTAGTAAAAACTTTATTTTAAACTGGTAACATGCATTCAACTGCAATAGTTAGTACTTGCCGAGACTTTTAAAAAAAAGGCTAGCACCTATTTTGGTATGTATCCTTTAAAGTTCAGATATATATATATATTTTTAATCATAGACATCAAATAAAAAGTACTGCATTATATTCTGTACAAACTGAAAACATACATAGTGGCAACACTTGGCATGTCTTCTAAGTCAAAATGCAATGTTGGCCCCTCAGGAATATTTATTCACATGCACACAAGTGCTTGTATGGGAAGTGAAGAAGAGAAGAAATGTAAAATCACAGAAGTCTAGAAAAACAGGTTTATCAAACAAAAGCAAACAAATAATTGAATATATATAAAAAAAAAAAAATGCAGTATCACACAGTTAATGAGACCTCAAGCTGATTTTACTGAAGAGGGACCATTCAGTATATCCCATGCAATTTTTTAAACCCTCCTCTCTCTCTCTCTCTCTCTCTCTCTGAAAAGAAAAGAGAAAAAATAATTGAAAAAAATAAAAGCAATCACAGTTGTGCTTGTAATGTTGCAAACTTTCACGTTGTTGTGGCATTGACTGCTCATTTGTCAGAATGCATTTCCAAGCTTTAGATACAAGAATCAGCGCAGGGCACTGTCTCAAGACAACCTTATGAGAGATAAACGCAGTGTGCTGCTATATTACAGTAATTAGTAGATAAATGCAGCGTGCTGCTATATGACAGTAATTAGTAGATAAATGCAGCGTGCTGCTATATTACAGTAATTAGTAGGCTTCTTTATATGAAACTGCATGTCACAGTTTGCAGTATGTAGAATGTCTTTGACAAATTCAGACAGTAAAAGCAAATCAATAGTGTCTTGTCCAATGGTAATCAAGCCTATTAAGTGTACACCAGTTATTTTCATGAATCAGTTGATAGCAAGACTTTGATGAACTACACATACACAAATCTGTTTCTTGCAAGTGCCTGAACATTCATTATGTAGCAAAGAAAATGTCATTACAGTCTATATGGTATGATTGATTACAGCACTGCTGTTCCTTTTTCATTGCAGGAGGTCATGTCATGTTGCCTGTAGCCTAGACAGCCACGGTGACCATGTTTGGGTTGGAAGTTTTTCAAAATCAGAAATATATGAAATGAAAATCCACTGTTAAAGGCAGAGATAATTACAAAATGCATGTAGGACAGTTTGCTGTTATCACATCTTTACACACATTTTGGCCTCAAAAGTATAGGCAGATCCAAGGAAACTGTCATTCTGATATGAACAGATTTGATAGAAACTTGCATTTCTTTATGGAGGGGAAAAGAAAAAAAGAAGAAAAAATACCAAAAAGAAATAGTAGGGATAGTGGGTGAAATTATTTCTGTCATTGTTTGCAAGATTTGGCAATTTTGGAGCTTGTCATTCTTGAAAGAAAAAGAATTGTTTTCATGATCTAGACTTAAACACTTTAGTTCCACGCCCCTTTAGCTCAAAGACCTCAGTGCCTGCAAAAACTCCTTTGAAAGAGTTACGAATAGCAAATCATGTCGCATCTTATCCCCTTCTGTGCTAGCTGTCCTTGAATCCCAGCATTTCCAGGTGCCATTAGTCACATTTTTTAAGTGCTTTTAATATGAATTCCCAAACAACTCTACCTTCTTTTTGTATACCAGACAAAAACGAACTTTTCCTGCTTTTCCACAATGAAGAGCGAAAATCTTTCTGTGACCAAAGATCAGAAGATGGGATCAGTCCCTTCACCTTTGGCTAGCTACAGTTCCATTGCACACAGTGCAGGCATTCACCATTTGTTGGACAATATGATCGGTGTATGCGGTCAGTTCTCCATATTTCTCCAATGACAGTATCCAACAGCCAAGTGGTTTGTGCAAGGGCAAAGGCTAAATGTAGGCAGTAGGCTGACCTTACAGTGGACAACATGAAGCAGACATATGTGCAAAGATGTTACTTTAAGGGGCAGCCCTTCCAACCGAACAGTTCTCTCATGCAGTGGTGGTTAATAACTGCATGAGCAAACAGACTCCAACAAAGGAAAATACAGGGAAAGCGTGGCAAGATACCGATAATCTACTGTCTGCTTATTTGATGTCGTATTTGCACAGGGTTTCATTCATACATTAGTGCTAATGCGACATGAAAAGCGTTAACATTTGTCAAAACACAGCGAGTGGCATATCTGGGGTTTCTTTTTGTGGATCCTAAGAAAAATGTGATCAATAACAAGAACATCTCTGACATTAGTGAGTTTGATATCACATCTTCACATATTGTAACAATCATTTAAAGGAAAAGGTCTATTAGTCATCAAACCACGTTTAAAGCCTGTGATGCATATGGCTAGCAGACATGGCATAGCTGTCCAAACTGGCAAATAATGACAAATGCATACTGATTATCATATTAATACACTGTGTTTAAACACAGTAATAGATGGAGTAATATTCTAATGGTTTTCAGACAAACTGATGTGAAACCTATAACACAACATTGTTGAGACTAACCAAAGCCTTACAGTTACATAGTATGCAATGCCATGAAAAAGCAAGCACAACACAATACCTCTGCCCAAAAGTAACATCTAAACAAAATAAGTCTGAACTGTGAAATTCAACTGATCCAGAAAACAAATGTTTAAAAGGGTCCGTCTACATACCTTATCTACATACCTTATTTCATATACAAATAAAATGTTTCAAAGAATAATCCCAACCATACACACAATGACAAAAATATCATACCAAGTCACACACGCACACAAACGCACACACACACACACACACACACACACACACAAACACAAAACTTGTGCCATTTTGTTTCCATTACATGTTAAGTACGTATCACAGGATAAAATCAATGATGAAAAGTACAGAAAACAAGCACGAGATTTCACATTTTACACTTTTCTTGAAATGGTCATACCTTTCAGTCTGTGATCTACTTCAAAGTTCTGCAAAACTGGTTTGTGTGGATGTTACTCTGTTTCTTGTCTAGATTTTATCTGTTTTGTTTTCTTTTGTTGTTTTAAGATACAAAATACAGTGATATAATTGCTTCCTATTTCTTCATGCAAACAAGTCATATTTATGCATTCCATGTACTCTCTCTCTCTCTCTGTCTCTCTCTCTCTCAACTGTTACTGCTTCTATTGCCTGTGAAAATGCAGGGTTCTCACATCTCACTAGACAATTATATCACAATATCAGACTGATATAAGACATAATAGTGAGAAAGATCAAGACGAGGTTGTCATCTTTTACAAAGGAAACTGCCTTGTTGAGTTGTTCAGTCAGTCAAAATTTCAAATACTTTTCCTCTCTATAGACTGCTCTGTAATTAATCACACTCAACTTCATCACATTATCACTCAAATTTTTATCCAGAGTATTTTCAGCTGTGTTGTCTTTCTATGAAGGGCAGTAAACATGTGCATATAAAATAATCAAAGTTGTGTCACGGTGACCGTTGTTGTGAGCAGTATCAACATACCCACCACAATTCCGACACTTCAATGTAGCACTGAATATGTAACTGGCCATTTGCAAGACTGATGATGGGTTGTGATGGTGTTTAATTAAAACTACAGTAATCATTTTTTCTCTCCAATTTTGAAATCAGCGGATACCAAAATTAAAATGTTGATGAAGATTAAAGTGCTCTACTCCCCTCCCCTTTCTCTCTCTTTCTCCTATAAGTTTGTGACTTATCTGTTAGATAAAGTGCTGATAACAACTTGCTATCTTTTGACAATATGATGAATAGCTGTAAAACCTTTATCCTCTACATGTTGAAGCATAACTTGTGTATTTTAAAATACACATTCTGAATACTCAAACACAAACTTCGACTGAAAAAAGTGCAATAACATTATACTTAAAAAAAACAACCAACCAACCAAGCAAACAACAACAAAAAAGAAAGAAAAAAAGTTCATACTAACGCAAATGTATGCAGATGACATGAAAATGATGGAATAACAACAAACAAGGTGTGTTTATACATAGCAATTAAGTACATCAAGTGGTTTTAAAAAGAGAAAGATATACTTTATGTGCCAATGTTAAAACTCATAAAACTATCATACGTACATACTGAAAAATAGAGGTTTATAATAAATATTTTTTGTATTTACCTTGAGTTCATTCATGACCTGACTTTCACTCTGTATATCAATGGTCTTTCTGCTTTACCAAAACTGGTTGAAAATAATAAAGCAATCACATTTATGGTGTACACGAATCTCCTGGCTGTTCTGGCAAAGAGACTGAACAATATACAATGTTCTAGAAATAAAGAACAGTTCCACAGTGAGACAACAAAGCAAGTTCTAGTTTAAAAAATCCATATTGTCATAGAGACAGTGTATACTGGACAGCCGGAGTCCACTCTACGCAAAGTACAGTCTCACGATCTGCTGTCCAGATCACTGCAAAAGCACTGGCATGTTTTAAATTGTGAGCAGGGAAAAAATGTGTTAAAGACTTGCTACAACAAAGATAGAAGAATGAGCCACAATGGCAAAAAAAGTCAATGACTCTGAAGATAGAAACAGAAATTGAAGGAAAGAAAAGCTGAGAAAAAAAAGTGATGGAAATTAGTATATCACTTGCACAGAACTTTTAGAAGGTAGGAATACTATAGTTATAATTTGTATTAAACTGGCCCCGATACAGGGCCAGAGAGCATGACCCTCTGGACTAATTCAAAACTGACTTCTTGGCAAGAGTAGCGCTCCCCCACCCTCCCCTCCAATTTTGATCAATAAACGAAATCTCATTACTTCCATGAGCTTGCAGAAAATACTTTTTGCATGTTTCAAACTTGAGGTACGCTTCAAATGCAAATCATACCAACAAAAGAATTTTTTAAAATTGAGACGTTGTAGGGTAATAATGAAAATAAATAAGTTAACAATCTAAATATACACACATACAAGGATCAGCTTTCAGCGCAAGTTACAAATTGATTTTGAGTATTGATGAAGGCATGCTTAATACTGAGAACTGAAAATACAGATTCCTTATATTCCAGATACGCTGATCTCAACCCGCCTTTATATAGCTCTAATTCTTAAAGTGTCGTCTGTCTGTCTGTCAGTCTGTGTGGAGTATTCTTTGTTGTTCCCTTTGTTGTTACAAATCCACATCATTTATCTGATTTGCAATTTGGCACACTGACTTATTATCATACTGGGCAGATCCACAGTGAGTCGCTTTTCTGCTAGAACGTTGCATTGTAAATGCGAACATAATAGCAGAGAGAAGCAAAGTAGGGATTCCAAACGAGTCAAACCACCCTTGATATTGGATTTCATACTGATAAAACACACTGTTTTTATTGTCAGTCGGGACAGTGGAGTTCGTAGAGCATTCACTGAACATGTGATGACCCCTGGTTCAACCTGTGTTCCAACATTTTCTTTTTCCTCTTTTTTCTTTCCCTTCAAGGGATTCCAAGTGAGTCTACGACAAACAGTCCTGATGAAGAGGGGAGGGGAGGAGGAGGGGAAGTGTAAGCAGGGGCAGGGAGGAACTCTTTCAGTGCCATTGCAGTATTAATGGTACCAAAAGCCTCATTTTCAATGCCAGTCTCGGCACCATCCAAGCAAAGCTGTCGGACAAAAAGTGTTATTGTTGGGAAGAAGAAAATACACATTACCAATTTTATACGGTAATCATTCTCCTTTCTGTAACACACAAGTAATGATTTGATTGCTTCAATAATGATGAAGTTATGAAGAGTGAAACAAGAGTGATAAAGAGTGAAACAAGAGTGATTAAAATCAGCTGGAGCTAATATATCACACAATGATATGTTGCATTCCAGCACAGTTGGTGCTGATTTAAACCATCAACACTTCAGTCTGGCATGGAGGCAAGACAGAGCTCGAGCTACCTGCGTTCCCTTTCCCATCCCCATCCACCCACCCACGCCAGTAACCTCTTGTACCTCCAAAACCAGACAAATATGAACAATGTTATACACAAATGTATAAACAACAAACCAAGACTAGCACACATTGGTCGACAGTTTTGGCACATTTATCAAAACAACTTAAATAAGAAAAAAGGAAACATCTGTACCAGACTTGGAGGGAGATACACCAAACAAACAAAATAACCTTTGGAAATGAGACCTTTAACAGGTCTTTTTTTTATGGACTTTGACTGTATTTCGGGATACCAGCTTAAAATCATCCCTATTTTCAGTTTATTTTGATGCCCTGAATTAAGACTACAAATCCCGCAAATTAGTTGCGATAAACCCAAAAGCAACAACGCTTGTATCAGCATTCACTATCACTGCGATTATTATCATAGCTATTTTAATATAAAAACAACTGTGTTACTGTCATCTTTCCCAGTTGTTAATATCAACATCAACAATATTACACAGTCAACACATGCTAGCCCTCACACATGCCGTTGGAGAGTTGCTTCCCTTGGCATGCTGAACAACCCATTTTTGAAAAGCAAGCAGGATCTGTTATGGAAAAAAAGTTGAAACCGCTGTGAATTGTGGGAGTACTAATTCTGAAAGTACAAACAATCTGATGATTTCTTCTTCTGGGCAACATAATGCATGTGTTGATACAGATATTCTACATCAGCACGGTCTTCTTTGAACAAACACTGTCCGGCAAGTCTTTCCTGTTTGCCTTGTGTGCTGTGTGATGTTTAGACCCCGCTCTCATTTGTATCTTGAAAAATCAGACATGGGGAAACATCTTTGCAGAGTTATCTGGAAATGACACGGCATGAGCTGACAGCAGTTATAACCCATTCATGCTTATGTTTCTTTATTCACTTATGGGAACATTTATTACTTTGCCATTGCAGCGTAAGTATCTTCTTTCAGCGTACAATGAAAACAAAGCAGGGTATGGGGAGGGGGGAGGGGACAAATTGCATCCACCCTCCCCTGAAGTCTTAATTTTTTACATTGTCATAGTAATCAAGGAAGTTCATTAAATGTCCAAGAAATGAGTTCAAGAAAGGGAGAAGAGAGGGGATGGAAGTAATGCGGAAAGGGCTGGAGTGATGAGGAAGATGGGGGGGAGACGACTAGGTAGGCAGTTTATTACCCTTATAACTTTTTTTTTTTCCTAAGCAATCTGACTGTCTACAGATATCATGATCAAGATACTTCATCTAACTAATGTTCAAAAGGTGTACTTACTCAAACCCTACCCCTGCCACCCCTCTCAAATTCCACCATCGCCACCATCCAATTTTTTTCTTTTCCCAGGGGGAAATTTTTTATGAAATAACGCAAAAATTTCTGGAAAAAAAAAGACAGTTGCCATCCCTGAGAATTTGTTGGGACTTACATGACTGACGCATGCAACAACAGCATTCTGGCATGCACAGGAACATGTTTGATAAACGCATACATGCGCAAAGACACACAATCACAAACACATAAGTTTTCTTCACATCTACATTCACCTGTAAATCGTTTCTTGGGCAGAGACATTCAACTGAATTAACTGTATTCAACCTGATGACTGACTTATATCTTCCAGAAGAACATTGAGATGATGAGAGCAACAAGAAAAAATAAGGCAAGGCAGCTTAACTAATGTTCTCATCAGTTGACATGTGGATATGATCACAGAAATAAGGTAAGGCAGGTTAACTAATGTTCTCATCAGCTGATATGTAGATATGATCACAACAGAAACAACAACAACAACAATAATAACATTCAGAACATGTATTTAACATGACTGTGCTGTAAATGCTCTTTCATGTACTGCTGCATTACATGAATTCAGCAAAGCAGACCAAGGGGGAAAAAAACAAAACTGTTACACTGACTTTATAATATTTTGTAACATTATGAATACACGTAATATTTCATTCGTAATTACGAATATGGCGCAGACTATTATTACTATATACTTCATTTTCATTGAAAAGCATTCACTTTGACTCCAAGTCATCTGCAGTAAGGAGGGCATGGGTCAATCATCCTGAACAGACCAGCTGGCCTCCGTCATCTCCTGACTGCTGGTTGCCACCAGGTTCTCTCCCATGGCAAACCGTCGGTCTTCCATAGCCTGGGTCAACCACAGCCCAGAGTTAATAACAGAAAGGTTGCAGGGAAAAACTTCTTATACCACACACACTGTGGAGAACACACCAACACACACACACATGCATTCATACTGACTCTCTCTCACACACACACACACACACACACGTACACAACTCTAAACAAGGTTTATCAAATCATTTAATGCATTCTAAATATGTGACAATTTACTGAAAACAGACAAAATTTATTCATGCCATTTTGACTCTAAAAGCCTTCATTTCAGCAAATCTAGAATGTTGTACGGTGACTTCTGGACTTCTTGATATTTGACAAATTCAGTTTTTCAGAAATATTCTTGCAAAATGTCAACTCTTTACATGGTCTAAATGACTTTGAAAGTATTTCCAAAGACAGAAATATACAGCGGTCTACACAAAAACAAACCAAGCTTTTTTCTTTTTAACCATATTTTACAAACAAAAGCCCAACATTCTGGGGTTCTGACCTACTGGTCAACCCACTTTCTACATTCTGGATAGTATAACACACACACACACACACACACACACACACACTCACACACACACACACACACACACACAGAGTCACACACACACACACACACACACACACACACACACATGCATGCACACACACACACACACACACACACACACACACACACACACATCTTTTCTCTCAAACCTGAACTCAATAAACAGAAAGAACGCAAGAAAAATTCTGATACACGCTTATCCTCAAGAGAAATCACACACACACACAAACACACACACACACCTTCCTTCCTAAACTCAATGAACAAAGTAAAAAAAATCATCATTTTTGCGATCCATTTTCATTTTCTTTTTTTTCGCTTTTCATTGGCAGTCATTCTTCCTTTGCCACTTTCTCTTATGAACCCTGAAATACTGCTCCATCTCTGCCAAACAAGGTCTTGCATCACACAAACTGACTTTAAAAGCTACAGCAGTGAGACCTGTCTGCTATTTTCCCTATTCTTACAATATACCATGCATGTGCTTTCATGCCATGTCCGTCAACTTTTTTTTTTTTTTTTTTTTTGCTGTCCCAACCTCTGTGCCACCTCAGAGGCAGTGCACCCACGCCGCTCATTCCGACACCCCGTCCACAGCCACAGCCCGGTCGGCCCCGCCGCAGCCCCACAGCAATCCACAGGGAGCAGTCAATGTCAAGTCGTCAAGAGGCAACCCACCGGAAGAGACACTGCACTGCTGCCGAGTCACTTGGGTGGTGTTCAGTGGCGCCTGTTCTGATCTAACATACGCAGGACACCACCTACTAAGCCCCCTACTGACGACAATAATTGCTTAGTCGTGGAGCCGGTGTGAGTGAGCTCTCCCCCCAGAGGGCGCCACCACGTCTGTCCAACGACAGCCCCCATGGACTCGCCGACACCGGTGACCCCGACAGAACCAAACCAAGGCCATAGACGTGGAGAGGACATCGAAAATGAGGTCACCATGAGAGCAGGGCATGAAGGGCCACAGAATTTGAGACATTTTTTTAATTTTTTTATGCTGATCGATGACAATGAGGATGATTAAGATGATGCTACGGATTTCCATTTCGGTCTGAGACTACATGACAGGGCTGTACTCTACGCTTCCTTTCATAATATATCCCAGCGTCAACCAGGCCCGAGAGATACAGGCACCTGCAGTGTTGGTCAGGAAATTTGAGCAACACTCTCAGAAACGCATCCTTTAAGTGGATGAAACTCGACTGTGTGGTCCCAGTCTTCCCAACTGAGTCCGCAGCAACTCAACTCTGGGTAGGAGCCGGTCGGGGCAGAAAAACCCACATGACTTCTGATGGGATTCGAACCCACGACCTCCCAGCCGGGAGTCCGCGACGCTAACCACTTCGCCACGGCGGCTGGTCCGTCAACTATTTTTCATTTTTTGGTGCTCAGGGGTTTATCAAAGATTTAGATATTATATTAAGAGGTGTGCAAGGTACACTGTATGATTCATTGCAATAGGAAACATCAATTTCTTAAGTCCTATCAGAAACTTGCTCGATCGAATTTTTGGTGCATGTGTGTGTATGTGTGTGTGTGAGAGAGAGAGAGAAAGTGAGTGTGTGTTTGTGTGTGCATGTGTGTTTTTGTGTGTGTGTGTATGTGTGTGTGTGTGTTTGCACATGTGTGTGTTCTGAGGAACACATTTTAAGAGCAAGATATGGTCATGTTAAGATACGCTGAATGATTTTTGGCAATACAAAACATCAACTACTGAATTCATATGCCAATGAATATGGAAAAAGAATAGTATTATCCTGCTGGTATGTTTATGTTGTGAATCTACATCATCTGCAAAACACAGAGTATCAACATTTTGTATCACCAGTAAGTTTTAATATTTCATGAAAATACACAACTTTGTAAGCAGCTATCAGTTCTTAATAGTATATCTTCACCATGTTCATGTTTACTGGGAACTTAGTAACTATTCTATCCTGAATGTGAACAGAGCCTTGATTCATTTTCTCATAGCAGGGGCAGTGGTAACCAATAGGGACTGAGCTAGTTACTCCCCATGCACATTATTAATCTTGCTGAACAATCCTGGCTGCTAATGAAATTTACTTAAAACAGGTTCAGCAGTTATGTGTAACACTTCTCTAGGACAAACTAACACACACACACAGAGGTAAATTCATACCTTGCGTAGCAGGCCAGCCATGGAATTGAACACCTGTCCAGCAGACGGAAGGTCAGATAACTGATTGGGGTGGGGCAGAGTCACTGACTTTAGCTGACCCTTCTGTTCCAGCAAGGCGCTTGCCTCCACAGAGATGTGAGGGTTACAACGGTAACGCTCCTTGAGAAAGTTCCGCTTTTTCTTGGCGGCTGCCTTGTCTGTGGAGCTGCCCAGCCTCTGTCTGGAGACCTGCAGCAGCTCCTGGTGGACCCCGGCCAACGTCTGCGTATGCTGCTCCAGGTCCTCCCCTGCTGACTTGGAGTTTGAGAAACAGGGACCAGATGGGGTGAACATTGGGGGTGGAGGTGGGGTGGTGGGGGGAGGGAGGAGGGGGAGGGTGGGGTCACTGGCCACGGGAGGGGGTGTGAGGGTGAGCGAGTTTGCGTCTTGGCCAGCTGGGCTGGTTTTGGCACCGTCGTCCAGTTCCTGCATGTACGGTGGTCCTTGCTCTGCACCGGTTTTGTCCTGGTCCTGACTGCTATTGAGTTCATAATCAATCACCTCAGAACTTGCAGGTAGCACTTGAACCTTCATTCTTTCTTTGGGTTTGGGTGTGTATGGCATGGGCTTTACGGAGACCAGCTTCTGTCCAGTGGAGTCAGAACTCTGGGAACACAGCACAGCCTCCTCCTGACTAGTTTGGGCGTTGTGTGAACTGCCCTCCACAGGGGCTGCACCAATCTTTTTGGCATCTTGGGATAGGATGGGCTCCACTCCTGCAGCACTCTTTTTGTGGGATGCTTCCTCTTTGCTTTCTCGTGGAGAGGATGTGTAAGGTTCACCACTTGAGAGAGTTGACCGTCGAGACAGTCCCAGCCTTCGGGCTTGTCTTGCTGACATAAGTGGGCTGCCCTTTCTGTAAGAATCAGCAGACTCCTCATCAGCAGTTGCTCCAGGCTTGGGCTGGGCTAAGATCGGAGCCAGTGGAGTATGTCTGCTCAGGGAGGCTGCTGGCTGGGCTGATGCTCCTTCAGATGGAACTACAGTCTCTCCACTGGTGCCACTTTCATCCTCCTCCAAAGCCAGACGAGGCACAATAGGACTTAGAGTCCTCCTTGATGTGTCAGACTTGGCAGAAAAGTCAGCAGAGGGGACAGGAAGCTGGACTGGTGCTGCATGGTCAGCCTCTACTGAATCAAACAGTGAAGACATAGACAAGAGCACAGCTTGAGGAGACGGTGATCTCAGACTGTCCAACGGAAGCAAAGGCACATCAGATGCTCTAGCAGTGTTTATGGGCACAGACTGCATGCTACAAGACACTCTTGTCCTTTGTTTTGTGTTAGTTTGAACATGACTCTGACAAACTCCATGTGGGCCACCAGAACTGCTGGGGCCCTTTGGAAGGGTCTGTGTGAAGGTTTGGTAACTGGATGACCTTGATCTTGGTGAGACTTCTTCCAAAGAGTCGTTCTGCACAGTGGTGTCCAGACTGTCTTCCAGGTGCAGGGTTTCCTCCTCACTAAGGCAGTAGTCATAGGTGTCCAGAGAATCCTTTGTTGAGGGATCACGGCCTTTTTTCTTCACTGTCTTCTCATTCTCTCCTTTCTCTGGATTCTGAAGAGTGTTCAGTGCTGATGACTCCAAGGAGGAGTGGACGATGGATATAATGTGGCGGGTAGAAGTCAGATCATCAAGCGCTTCATGGGGAACTCCTGCTGCTTTGAACAGCGCTCTCCAGCCTGGAGGGAATGACAAGTCTTCCACCTGCTTCAGCACCTCCTGAAAGCGCGACCAGGAAAGAATGCCTTCTTATGACAAGCCTTCTTCCTCTCTCCCTTTCTTCAACACACACAAATGTGCGCATGCGCGCGCGCACACACACACACACACACACACACAGTCTCCCTCTCTCCCCTCCCCTCTCTCTCCTCCTCTCTCTCTCTTTTTCTCACTCTTTCTCCATCTCTGCACCAAACTTATTCACAAGCATACACAGAGCAAACAGGCCAAAGGTGATCATAACAGCCAGAGAAAAGCCATGTCTGCTGACAGAAATGCAGATGCTCACTTTGAAGTTTGGGCGTACAGCAGGATTAGGACTCCAGCACTTGGTGATCAGAGCAGACAAATCAGGGGGACAGGACTCGGGAATCGCTGGTCGTCGGTCTGTCTTGACCTGTTCTAAAATCTGAAATGCCATGGTTGCTGACGTTAAATGCAGCATCTATTAATAATCGTCCTCACAATTTCTTTTCTCTTCTAATATGAGAGAAAAAAAGCATTTTCCTTACAGATTGGGGAAAGGGGGTACAGTTGAAGGGAGGGAGTGGAAGACTGGAGCATGCTTATCTTCTTATGTGGCATTATTCACACACCGCGCATCTCCATTCCTTCATACAATTGTAACCACAAATCGGACTACATGGATGACTTTCCATGGTCATACTTGGTTCTTGATCTTCAAATGAGCGTGTCAAACAAATCACCTTCAATTTTCAGCACTACCTAGAACTGTGATGTGTGCATACAGCTGTGAATCCCAGTTGAATTATGCTAATCTTAGCCCATGGAAATTCATTGGTGGAGGAAGTAAAATCATATTCATCATATACACTAAACAATACCCTGCTGCTTACATAAGTGGCTTCCCCTGCCCCCACCCACTTACACCCTGTCCTTTTCCTAAACTCCCAATCCACCCCCATGCATTCACCCCTCTCATGCATCCTTCCCTAACACATACACCCACCAATCTCTCTCTCCACAAAACGTATTTCTGCAAGCAAAACCCTTGAAATAATTCATATGTACCTCATATACAGAACATCCCTCATAGGGATGTTTCCGGGTGGTCATCTCCCACAAGATAATACCAAAGCTGAAGACGTCAGCCTTGGGAGTGACTTCCCCTCCCTGAAGCAGCTCAGGTGCCATCCAGGCTGGTGACCCCTTTATCTCTCTGTTCCTGGCAGACTTCCTGGCCTTTTTATCAGCATCATGCCTAAACAATGCAATGGGCAAGTAACAATCACCACAAAACAAAAATATGAAAAAGAAAAAACCCATGATTCCTTCTCCTTGAAATCAATGCTCATTAAGTGGTCACAGCATGCAAACCTCATTTCAACAAAAGCATGGAGCTTGTGGCATTATAATCAACCATCAACTTCACATTGTATACAGTTAGTGATTAGAACCAGAGGTTACAGCAGCCATTATGGGGGCATTGGTGGTACAAAAATATTAAAAAAGAAGACTTAAAAATCAAACTGCTGATGGCAAAGCTGTGTTCACTGGTACAGACCTTGTAGCTTTGGCCTCTGTAAGCCTATTACTGTAGAGTCATGCGTATAAAGAACAATAATTTTGTTAGGTGCCATTGTGCAATGTGTCCCTCATCCGGCAACACTTGCAAGTGTGGGGACAATGACCACTGATGCACAGTCTTAAAGTGGAACAAGGAAGCCAAGCCAAGTTTCTGCTTGGTATCACCCCCCCCCCCCTCCCACACCCCCACCCCCTTGACATTTTCTTCAGCTATGGCAGAGCTGCATACCTGAAATTTGCAACTGGAATATAATGAGTTTGTGTCAAGGCCACTGGTATCACCAAGTTCATAGAGATAATCATTAAAAGGATGAGGTGACCCCCCCATTGGAGCAGAATGCTCACTCACACTTTGCGACAAAGCAATCATTGTCATCAGTAAGGAGCTCAGCAGGCAGTGTCCTGCCTATGTTAGGCCTGAACTGGCACCCCTAAATGTCACCGACGTGACTCTGAAGCAGCGCAGTATCTCCTCTGGGAGAACTGCCTAACAGTGACTTGACTTTTAAGCCTCCTCTGTAGACTGCCTTTGCCAGGGCTGCGACAGGACAGGCTAGGGTGTGACTGTGCACAGAGAGCTGGAGTGAGCTGCAAAGGGTAATGCCACTGGAGTGGCACAAAGGATGAGACAGGATAAAAAGAAAAAGAATATTTTCCAGCAAAATAGTACACCTAGCAATCTTCATGACCCCTCACAGTTTCTGTACTGAAAAGCATTTTCATTGAAAGCTGAAGATGACACGCTTTTGAGCATGATTACGGAGGTATTAACAGTACTGTTAGCAGAATATGACAATTCTAACCGGTTTTTTTTTGTTGTTTTTTTCAATTGTGAAGCTACCAACAAATAAGAATTGAGAGAAACTAGCCTTCACATTAACTGTGAATACATTTCACAACATTTTCATTTGTTGTATTTTTGTACAATATGGTGTATAAAGTCTATTTTGCCTAAAATGTAGTACAAAATACACCGAACATGCAGTCTTTGTTAATGGGTTTTTTTTCACAATGTGATGAAAAAAAAACTTTTTTTTTCTAATAATGGAATCTACGTAACACCAAATATGCCATTTTCATTAAGTTTACTTTTTAACAATATTGCGCATTAAACTTAAAATGAATTACAAAATACACTAAATGAGCAAGGATGTATAGGTCTGCTGTGGGTTTTTAATGTGTTTGACCAATTTTTCCCTACCATTCCATTGTATTCCTCCATACTCCACTTAACCACCAATCGACCCCAAACTTTGTTCCTATAAAAAAGCAGTTGGGTAGTTTGAGTATCAAGAAGTACTGTTTGCGGGTTGCAAAAGAGCCCTTCATGCGCAAAGCAAATAGATTCACCTTCAGAATTAAAAAAAAAAAATTAGCTCCTGTCAACTGTGATTATGAGTGACAGTGATGGGTGATTGTCCATTAAAACATGATTTGTGTACATTTTAGTGGCCTATGAGTCACAAAATCAATAGCAAAGGCTCAGAAAACTGGAGTTGACTGTACAGGGCTGTACAGGGTTGTTTCTGTTCATTCCAAACTTCAGTGACAGCATGTCTGATGACCAAGAAGTGATAGCCAGCTTTATGACTACAAGTGGAATCCAGATTTTCAGTAATGAGGTATGAGGACACGACAAAAACTGACAACTGCAAAACAAGTTACATCGACCACAATATTATCATACAAAATTTGCTGTAATTTAGATTTTAAAAAAATGCCTTCAGTGATCATTTTAAAGTAACCAAGTTTCAAAACAACACAACTTGCAGCAGTTTAGATTTTTTTTAAATCGCTGGTCTATTTCAAAGTAACCAAGTTTCAAAACATCAATCAAAGTTCCTGTAATGCTGTAAAACAAAGAAACTGACAAGCAAACAAACCTAAACCCGACCTTGTTTTCTACACAAATCATCTATTAAAACAAACAAACAACAACAACAACTAAAAAACAAGCAAACAAAACAAAACAAAAAACTATGGTAGTTAAATGGTTGAGCAAATCATACTCCCATACTTATCAGCATCACCACCCCCATGAACAGAAAAAGAGGCAGCAGTACAAAGCAGCCTACAACTTCTGACCAAAAAACTCACTTCAGCTTGGAGAAGCCAAAATCAGCAATCTTGGCACGATGGCCGGAGGTCAAGAGAACATTCATGGACTTGAGGTCCAGGTGAAGGACAGGAGGACGATGGTGGTGGAGGTAGACCATGCCAGAGCTGATGTCCCGTGCTATCTGGTAGAATTCTGCATGGTCCAGGCTGACTCTGTCACACGGGATTCATTCTGTTAACTAACATGCTATCTCATAAGACTGCTTCACCCTCCTCCCCCCTACACACACACATACATACAAAACAGGGCTCACAATTCTCTGCAAACTCACAGACTTCAGCAAAAAGTAAAGTGGTGACTATGGAGTGGATGTGTGTGAGAACTGAGCAAGCAAGGAGTCAGTTGCTAAAGGAGTGATGGTGTCTGAAGTGGATTTGGTCTATTTTGATTATTAGCACATACCGTATTCATTTGTTGTTCATTCTGTGTTTAAGTCTGCAGCCAGAAAAAGTGGGAAGGGAGAGAGGGGCTGGAAGGAGGGAGAGGGGGGGGGGGGAGGTCATGGGAATATGAATGCATTGGTCATTCTGGCTAACAATGAAGCCAGCAAATTATTTTGGAACATTTGTAACAATTCAAACAACAGTAAATAAAATAAGACTAGCAATTTTATACGGGGATTATTCATTGCTATTTTTGTCTTGGGTTGCTTCCTATTTTGAAGAAGACATGGATGGGTCTGGCAAAGTGGGTGTATCTTAAACAAACGGCCAAGTGTTTGTCATGACAGTGGCTACTACAAGAGGCAAAGGA
Source organism: Conus canariensis (assembly GCA_033310375.1). Taxonomy (NCBI): domain Eukaryota; kingdom Metazoa; phylum Mollusca; class Gastropoda; order Neogastropoda; family Conidae; genus Conus; species Conus canariensis. The sequence continues at coordinate 29,999,593 of CM065728.1, forward strand.
ACTGGATGACCCGAAACAAACTAAAACTAAATGAAGATAAGTCTGAACTGATCCTGATCACCCCACCAAAACTTCAAAACCACCCTTCTGTTCCGACTTCCATCAAACTTGTTGATTCACCTATCACTCTCTCTCATTCTGCCCGCAACCTCGGTGTAACTCTTGATCAAACCCTGTCCTTCCAACAGCCTGTCAGCAATGTCTGTCGCACTTGCTTTCTTGAACTCCGCCGAATTGCTTCTATTCGCCATCTTCTCTCAGAAAACACAACAAAAGCTCTTGTCTGCGCATTTGTTCTATCCCGCCTGGATTACTGTAATGCTCTTTTGTCTGGCTCTCCCTCTCATCTCATCAACAAACTTCAAAGAGTTCAGAATCATGCTGCCCGTCTCATCTTCCGCACTTCTAAATATAACCATGTTACCCCATTGCTCCGCTCTCTCCACTGGCTCCCTGTTCAGCTAAGAATATCCTACAAGATTGCCTCTCTCTGCTTCAAATCTATCGAGTCTTCCTGTCCTGAGTATCTCACCCACCTGTTACATCTTTACACCCCATCTCGAGCTTTACGTTCCTCATGTGACACTCGTATCTACAGTATCCCCACTGTTCGCACTAAAACCTTTGGTCAACGTTCCTTTGCCTATCAAGCTCCAACTACCTGGAATCAATTGCCTCGCTCTCTCAGATACTCACCCTCACTGCCCACATTCAAGCGCCTTCTCAAAACTCATCTGTTTCCTAGGTAACTTCGTCTTCCCTGTGACCCGACGTTTGCAATGTGTGATGCGAGTGTCTGCTTTGTGTGCGTTCGTGTCTGTGTGAGTGTGTGTTTGCGTGTATGCATGCTTGTGAGTTTGTGTCCTTGCTTTGGATTTTGATGCCTTTTTCTCATGTATGATTGTTATATATTGTGTGATTTGATGTCTGTTGTGATATTGTAAACGCCTAGGGCATTCAATTGATTAGGCGTCATAAATGTTCATAATAATAATAATAATAAAACTGCACTTCTGTGGCAAAACACTGAAGAAGAAATTTTCCCATGGTTTATTTCTCATAGCAACAGTACAACTGTGACAGACGCACATCACCTATCACACTTTTTGGATTATTTTAGCACAAATCTTGTTCGATACTTTTTAATAAATGTGTCCAGCCTTACACTAGATAGGATACATGTGTATTTGTGTGTGTGTGTGTGTGTGTGTGTGTGTGTGTGTGTGTGTGTGTGTGTGTGTGTGTGTGTATGTGTGTGCGTGCATGCGTGTGTGTTTCATATTATCCCTGCTTTCAAAAAAATGTACAGGCTTACCTGTCTAATGTTGGTCATAAGCATAACAAAACCCTAAAACAGAGTATATACAGTGATGGCCATCTTCCCTTTGATTTTAGGCATGATCCTGTTTGTATATTTCAGTCTAACCAGCACTGTAAGGGTTTAATTCATTTAGTGCTCAAAAAATTTCACTAAATTTTTGCTGAAATACAGCTGCAAAATGTAGTTGGTGTCTGCCACCAATTTTCCACCGACCTTTACTTGTTGACTCTACAAAGAAGGTTATATTTTCTCCTGCATCTGTTGGTTTCTCTGTCAGCATAAGCACAAATAAAATAAACAATTGAACCAATTTTAATTAAAAAATATTTCAGAAGAAAGATGGAATGTGGCTGACAAACAACACCATAGAATTCTAGTGCAGATTTGGATCAAAGGGATTTGCTGAACTGTGGCAGAGGTGTACGCTCTCCCCGAGTGTTCTTCTAGTTTTGTCATGTAGCACATGACAGGGCCATGGTTTTTCCCAGACTTACCTGTACAAATATCTTATTCCTGCTTGTCATGACCCATACCCTTCCAAATCAGAAACCCAAAACTTCTTTTCATGGAAGACACAGACTCAGGGTTTCAGACTTGTCCAGACCAACAAAATATCTCAGAATTCTAATGAACAGCATAAACCAAATGACAATAACATCAGTTAAAGAAAGTGAACTGTAAATCAGTACACCATTACCGATTAGGAAAATTCATATACTCGTTTCATTTGACAAAACACACGTGCAACTGAGGTGTCGACACTGACCTTGAAGGGTCATGAATCAGGGTGTAAAGGTCACGACCTGCCATGTATTCCAATACCATGATGGGCAAACGGTCAGTAGTGGAGACACCCACAAGGAGCACCACACGAGGATGTCGCAGATCTCGCAGCAGAGACACCTACCGGGTTAAACAAAAAAAGTCATTGATATTAGATCTGTAACAGAACAGAACAAAATTGGTGTTTTTTTTGCCCCATTAGGAGTACACACACACACACACACACACACACACACACACACACACACACACACGCACATACACACACACACACGCACGCACATACATACATATATACACACAACAACAAAAACCCACCATGATCCTTAACCCATATTAGCCTGGTGTCCTGCATAAAGGACTCAAGTAATTAGCATTCATTTTCATTTTAATCACCTTGAGCAATTAAGAAGTGCACAGGAAACACACTTTAAAAAAAAAAAAACAGCTAACTGAATAAGAAAATAAATGTGGTCAAACAAAAAAAAGTAATAAATGAAAGATGCAGAATTAATGAATCAAGAACACACACACAACCTTTTAGCTAAAACAAGTCTGGCTTTAAAAGAAAAATGAAATAACCTTATGAGATGGAGAGGATGAAGCAGGAAAATAGAAAAGCTCTGTGCTTTTGGCCTAGCAGTAGAGAATTTTCCTTTTTTTTTACCATTCCCCTTCTCCCAGGGCCACTCATCTGGAAACTGGAAATGTGTTGACCTTCTGCATCACCTCAGTCATTACACCTATACCCATACAATGAATTATCATCACAGACTTCGGTATTCTACACCCCACATCAAAGCCTAAATAGTGAACTGTCATGAGAGACTTCCAGAGTCAACATTCCACACCTACACCTGTCATCGCAGGCTCTGACATTCAACACACCTCATTCTATACACAAACAATGAACTGACATCAAAGGCTTTGACACTTTACACTCCACACTTACACCCAAACAATAAACCGTCATCAAAAACCCTTGACATGCAACACTCGATATCAGTATACAAATAATAAATTGCAATTGGAGACTTTGACATTTAACACTCCATGCCTACACCCAAATAAAGAACTGTCTTCAAAGGCTTTGGCATTCTACAGTCCACATCTCTACTCAAATAATAAACGGTCATCAAAGGCTTTGGCAATCAACATTCCACACCTACCCCCAAAAAATGAATTGTCATCAAAGGCTTTATCTACACTCCACATTTACACACAAATAATAAATTGTCTTCAAAGGCTTTGGCAATCAACACTTCACAACTTCATCCAAATAATGAATTGCCTTAAAGGCTTTGACCTTCTACACTCCAAGCCTGTACCCAAGTCATGGATTGTCATCAAAGGTTTTGACATTCAACACACCATACCTACATCCAAATAATGAAATGTCTTCAAGGGCTTTGATATTCTATACTCCACACCAACATCTAAATTATAGCTTGTCATCAAAGACCGATAATCTGCCCTTCACACCAATACCCAAACTGTGAACCATAGTCGGAGTCTTCTGATATTCTACACTCCACACCTATACCCAAACTGTAAACTAACATAAGGTGTCTGTATCCTACATGAACACGCAGGCTTCCAAGAGTGGTGCAGAATTGTTCCCAGATGGTTGGTTTGGCAATTGAGGATAGTGCTTCTCTGGGTCCCACTTGCATCAAAACTTTCGCATTCATTTTTTTTTTTTTTTTGGTTATTACTCAAGTATCCAACACCTATGTCACCCTCTTGTTGTTCCAGGATTAGTGTTTTTGATTTTTTTCTTTGTTTAGATCCTTTGGCCAACATTTTCGTACAAAAATTCTTCACATGACAAAACTCAAACTCACGTAACATTACATTTCAAGATTCCCTAGGAAGGCAGAACAGTATAGGAATTTTTCAACATGTTTGCATCACCCTAAAAACACACTCCATGTGTACACATGAATAGCTTGACATGCTAGACAGAACAAAAAGGCACCAACCTCTGCGGCAAAGTAGTTTTTATCCTGTGAGGTCAGCGGTGTCTTCAATCTCTTCACGGCCACATCTGCGCCCTGGTACTGGCCATGGAACACTTGGCAGAATGATCCCTCCCCAATCAGATCTGGGATCACCAACAATGTCATTAACCGCATTGACTTGACCAATGAAAACAGCAGAACCCATCCTGTATGTTTACTGAGAAACACTAGAGTAACAATCTGGATAAATAAAATGAATGTACATTCATTAAAAGGCTACAGAAAGCATACATTTCTTGTGAAAAAAGAAAAGATGCAAAACTGTACAGCTGATCATAAACTCACTGTTAGAACAAACAAAAAACCATCTATCAGAGATCAAACTTGCTAAAAAAAAAAAAAATCACTTCTCGCTTTATAATTCAGAAGCCCCCAAATCAGCCATTGGCAAACTGTAGAAAGAAACTTGTGGAGAGCGTGGCAGCAGAGAGTCCTCAGAAGAGAAGCCCCCTTCAAGCAAGTGTTTCGGCCCTTATCTCCTGACACTCTAGGGGGGTTGGGCCACACCCGGTTCATGACTCCGGATGTCCCTCTGCTGCCCCTTTTTTTTTCCCATCTTGGGACGAGCCATGGCTGGGATTCGAACCCATGACCTTCTGGACATGCTCATTTTCCACTTAAAGACTCGCGCTTTAACCACTGAGCCACAGGGACACCTGATATTTGTAGGGAAATTAAGCCTTATGAAGTTCACTTTTGTTCCTCCTTGACCAGATCCAGCTTGAACACCTCTCTGCCGCTTCTGCCATTGCTTTCAGGGCTCTGGTTTTTTCCCTCCCTGCAACTGAGAGCTGTTTCATGAGGCTGTATGCAGACGTTCCTACAAACCCCCTAGCTCCAATTTCTGCAGTGAGGACTTTGACCTGATAGCCTTCTCTCCTCAGGCTGTTTGCCAGATCAGCATACTTTTCAGTCTTGTAGATTTGAGCTGCCTCCATTCTGTTCTCATATGGCACCGTGAGCTCGATCATGATCAGCTGCTTGGTTGACTTAGAGTGGACTACTATATCTGGTCTCATGCCACTCTTGCTGATGATCTCTGGGTGACTCTTCCATTCTGGGAGGTCTGCAGTGCACTCCCAGTCATCTGCCCCGTCCAGCAGATTCTGCCTGCATGTTTCGAGTGGCACTGTTGTTCTTGGCCATGATTTGCTGCCTCCTGCCGTGAAGAATGTTGCGGGTGCTTTTGGAGTCCTGATTTTCCCTTTTGTGGTGTTGGTACTAGCCCAGACTACTTGTACAATCTCTTTGAGCACTTGGTTGTGCCTCCATGTGTACCTTCCTTGAGCCAGGGCTACTTTACATGAGCTTAGGACATGCTCCACTGTTTGTTTTTCATGGCAGAGGGGGCATGCAGGATCGTCTGTTTTCCCCCACTTCACCAAGTTTGCATTTGAGGGCAGAAGGTCATATGCAGATCTGAGAATGAAGCTGATCCTGAGAGGGGCCATGTGCCAAATGTCATTCCAAGTGAGACTTCTTTGGAGTGCATTCTCCCACGTTGTCCATTGCCCTTGCTGGCTCTGCTGGACTGCTTTTTGGAGTCTTTTTTGGTCTTCTTCTTTTCTCATCTCCTGAATCATCATGTCTCTTTTGGCTTTTCCTTTGGCCTTTGACCACCATTCAGTTTTGGTCACCCCAGTCCTTGTCTGTTGGTCTGTGTGTGTCCTGTTATTTCTCTGATCTTGAGACTTTCTTTTGCAGAATCCATCGCCTCTTGAACTTTCCATTTTCTGCCTGTCTTCAGCTGGGGCTTGATTGCTTCTACCACCTTGTCTCCTGAGTCCTCCAGCATGCTTTGAAGTCTGATCTTCCCTGCTTTGTATTCCTCCAGGATGGATTTCAGTGGTAGTTTCAGCTTTCCTTGGCGACAGTACAGCGCTATGTCAGTCAGACAGGGTGGGACACCAAGCCATTTCCTTGTGAACTTGTTGATTTTGGCTTCCATTGCCTCCACTATGCTGGTGCAGATGTCGTATATCATCAGAGGCCATAGGAGCTTTGGTATCAGCATGAACTGCAGACACCAGACCTTGTATTTGCCAGGGAGCCCACACTGGTCAATGGTCTCCAAGCCTTCCTCCGCCATCTGCTTGGTTTCTTTTGCTCTTTGTGTGTCTTTCAGCGTATCATCATATCATCTTCCAAGGCTCTTGACTGGTTCTTCTGTGACTGTTGGAATGGCCTGGTTGGCAACACTGAAGACCACAGATCCGGCCACTTTTCCTTTCCTCAGTGAGAGACTCCGTGATTTCTTTGGCTTGAACTTCATTCTGGATGAGGCAACTATGTCGTTCAGCCTCTCCAGCACATGACGTGTCTCGTCTTCTCTGGATGAAATCACTGTAGTGTCATCCATGAAGGCCTTGAGAGGAGGCATCTTGTATCCATCGCCAAGGTCTGTTTGTCTCGCGTTGTTTGTTGCTGCTTTCAAGATGAGTTCCATTGCCAGCACGAACAGTATTGGGGAAATTGCACAGCCCATTGCAATACCCACTTCCAAGTTGATCCAGTCTGTTGTGTACTCCTTGGTAGAGAACCGCATTGAGAAGCCATTGAAGTACTTCTTGAGCATGTCGCGGATGTTCTTTGGCACATGGTACATCTCAAGAGCCAACTGTATCATCTCATGGGGCACAGATCCATATGCGTTTGCCAGATCAAGCCACACTACGTCCAGGTCTCTCTTTTCTGTTTTTGCTTTTTGGATTGCGTCCCAGATCATTGTGGCGTGTTCTACACAGCCCGCCACGCCTGGGATGCCACCTTTCTGGACTGACACATCCAAGTACTTGTTTTCCATCAGGTACTTGGTCAGCCTTGCTGCCATGACAGAGAAGAAGATTTTCCCTTCGACGTTCAGTAGTGATATTGGCCTGAACTGGCTAATGTCACTTGAGTTTTGCTCTTTGGGGATGTACACACCATCTGCCGTCATCCACTGGCCGCTGATCTTCTGGTTTCTCCAAGCCGATCGCAGCAGCCTGTGGAGCCACTCCAGCACCTTGGGACATTTCTTGTAAAGCTGGTAAGGTATTCCGTTTGGCCCTGGTGATGATTTGGCTCTGGCTTTGTCGACCACCTTCTTGATTTCTGCCAACGTTGGAGGCTTGCCATTGAACTGTTCCTCAGGGTTGGTTGGCCACACCAGACCTTGAATGTCGAGTGGTGCTTTGCTCTGTGGGTCAGAGTATGTTTTCCTCAGATGCTGCTCAAGAACTCCTTTGTCCACACTTAGGGTCCCAGATTTTGGCTGCTCAAACAGTGTTCTGGCAAACTGGAAGGGGTCTCTGAAGAAGCGCTCTTGTGTCTTCTTCTTTTTGCTCTTCCTCTTCCTCGCAGATTCCGCTTTGCTGAGGGCGCTGTGTTTTTCTTTCAGGTCTTTCCACAGTTTTTCCAAGCCTTGTTTTTCAGCTGCCAGTGCGGTCTTCATTTGCATCTTGAGGTTTTTCTTTTGGACCCTGATCTTGTCCATCTTTTCTTGGCGTCTGGATTTCTTTGGAGGTGTTTTCTCTTTGGGTAGTTTTGCTCCATAGGCGTCTCTACATGTGGCATACACAATGTCCCCATATGTGGCTAGTTTGTGTTCCAGGGTGCTTTTCCCTATCAGTGCATCGAGTCTTTGGACGATTTTTGCATCCAGTTTCTCCCAATCTTCAGTTTCGTTTGCTCGTGGCAGGTTGAGTTTCAGGCGCCTGGCATCGAGGGCCTGTGCAAATTCCTCATCCGAACCAACAGCATGGATGTCCTTGGCACTGTGGTTTAAATCCTGGCCTTGGTCTTCCGACGTCTTATCTGCTGATGCAGTGCGCTGCTACTCATTCAGATGAGTCTTCACACATCCCATCTTTGTTCTGTGGATCTTCATGCCACGGGTGGTAGCGAAACGCTTTCCACAGACACATGGATATGCCATTTGGTCCATGTTCATAGTCCGTTTGGGATTTGCAGTCATGATTGGTTGAGCACCGATGGATTCATCATTCTCTCCCCCTTTCGGTGAATCCTGGGAGCATCTTTTCCTTTTATTCTTAGTAGCCACATGTTTAAGGCAAAGTGGGGAGCCAGCCCACAGAGCCCTTGGTTCTGGTCTTTCCCAGTGTCCTCCGGTCTTTCCCGGACGTCCTCCGGCCTATTCCCGGAAGTCAATGGTTTACCCATGCATCAGTAGAAAGAAACTCGTGGAGAGCGTGGCAGCAGAGAGTCCTCAGAAGAGAAGCCCCCTGTATAAACACTTCAAATAAAAAGAAGATAATGGAAAAATTGACATCTCTCTCTCTCTCTCCCCCTCTCTCTCTCTCACACACACACACACACACACACACACACACACACACACACACACAAACCAGAACAAAACCCCAGGAATGAACAAACTTTTCAGCTGATATATATACATATAGTACAAAAGCTAGAGAATTCAGCTATACATATACTGTAAGCCTGGTGCAAGTATAAATGTATTTAAGCTTGTGCCTTTCTGTTTTATTTTATTTTGTCATCTCCCATGTCCCCTTTGTGACATTCTCATGCTGCTTATGCCAGTTTTACAATATGCAACCACAATCAGGAAAGTCGGTAAGGGGAGGGGTGTGTGTGTTCTCTTGTACTCTTAACACTAGTTTTTCATGGGCACCAATTAACATCAGACTGTCATGAGACAGCCAATCAGAAGAGATAAACACTACAGTTTGAAGTGCTAGCACTCACAGAATCATATGTATGAGCTAAGCTAAAACATCAGACAATCAGTCAGAAGAGATAAAGTGCTACAGTTTGAAGTGCCAGCACTCACAGAATCATACATGTATAAGCTAATCTAAAACGCATTCAAACTGCACAAAATCAACTTAATGGTGGAATGCGATATAACCACTTTTGTCGAGCATTAGCATATGAGACAGTGACATACTGACCAAGCAGGCCCTTAAGCGATAACAGTTCATGTCTGTCTGTGGCTGAATATCAGTGTCTATGACACATTAATCTCTGTCAGTAGTAAAGCATCCTTATTCCATGGTTTGCATCTGAGCACCATCAAAGTTGTTACTGTTGTTGCTGTTGTTTGTTTGTTTGCCTGTTTTTTTTTCTCAAGTAACTTCACAAAAATAATTTCTTCTTCTGAATGACTGGTATTCATGCCCCTGTACACAGATCTGTGCATAAAAATAAGGTGAAAGGCCATGGATAAAAATGACAAGTTCACAGTGTATCTTCCATGGTGACAAGTCACAAATGCGGGCAATGGTATGTACAGTATTGGCAATACTCATTCATTTTACACCCTCGGGACCTTTCAAAATGGCTCACACTGAGGAAAAGTAAAAATCCATGAAATTCTATGGAGGTCCACTAGACATGGCTTCCCCTCACCTATAAATTATCTAAAACTTGTTTTCAAAATGTCTTAGTGCAGCTTTTTGTCGATCTATTTCACTTTTGCTGCATTCTACTAATGTGCGATGTTAGACTATGACACTAGTTTGTCTACGGTGTCTTCAACCAAGGTAAACCAAATGGTGACTGTCCACTCTTGCATACAAGTTTACAAAAGATCTCATGACAACTGTGTCATCTACTAGCTTACTGAAAATGCAGGCAGCATTCTGTGAATTCCACTGCCATTTTCGTCTTCTCCTCTGTTATATTTTTTTTGCTGATGTGTTCTTTTACTTTTTTTTCTGTTTTTAGTATTTGTTTTTACTTTCTGCAAAAATCTGTAATTTTTTCCACAAATTGGAACCCTGCTTCAGGATGCCGCCTACAACGTACCTAACAGACTGATATTGTTAAATCAAGAAGCCAGAATCAGTGAGCACCCCCTTCCAGTTACAGTCCCCATGAACTTGCAGACATCAAAGACTTTGACACACAATTTCCAAAAACATAATCATTGAGATCATGTATGTGCATGCATGCATGTTTGTATGTGTGCATCCATCCGAGGGCCTTTGTACATAGCCACTAAAAACCACTTTACCTGATTCTTTAAATTCGATGTCGGCATGATCGATTTCCGATTTTTTCACAGGATCCTTATGCTGCAGCCGAGTCAGTTCTGACTTCAGATGTCTACAATAACAAACAACAAGCATCATAAAAAAAATAATCATTCAGGCTATTCCCTCTCATTGTGTTTCTCACACACACACAAACAAACACACACACACACACACACACACACACACACACACACACACACACACACACACATACACAAACACACACACAAACACACACTAACTGGTAAAGTTACAGCTCACTTCATTTGACACATAATTTCAATCAGCATACCGAGAGTGGATCACCTCAACAAGGTGAGGGCAGCCCTGAAAATTAATGTTTTTTCTTGCTAGCCTTTGGCTAGCACTTCAATAGTTTAAATGGCAACATCAAATGTTTTAGTCACAAACAATTATAAATTTCAGCCAAACAATCAGAAAAGTGTTTTAGCACTTAAAATTTTATGTACAGCGAGACAAAAAATGCAGACCCACCCCCCTACCTCCTACGATCTCCTCTCCTCCAACATCAATAACAAATACAATGAAAATAAAATGCTTCATGGTGGAAAAAAGATGGTATGTTTAGAAGGCCGAAGGTGCAAGGAATACAGGTTTCATTGTTTAAGACATGCTGTAAAAGTGGATGATTGGACGGGAAACTGAAGCCATGAGACAATAATTAAACAATGAGCATGAAGTTTTGTGGATGTGTTCATGCATTCAGCTTTGGCAAGTGAAATTCTATCTTTACTCGCCAAATATTTGCTCTACTAGCTGCTATCAAGCTGGGAATGTATAAGTGCAAGAAGGGAGATGCCATCTACTTGTGTGTATATGTGTGTGTGTGTGTGTGTGCGCGTGTGCACGTGTGTGTGTGTGTGTGTGCGCGCGCGTGTATGTGTGTTGTGTGTGTGTGTGTGTGTGTGTGTGTGTGTGTGTGTGTGTGTGTGTGTTGTGTGTGTGTTTCTACCATGTTTTAATTTTCTGATCTCCTATGTTCGATTGTAACACTTTGGAGCAGGACACAGTTACGTTCCGTTTCATGCTCTGAACTACCCTTGTATTATATCTGAGACTTACATTTCCTGACCAACATAGCAGGTGTTTGAATCTCTCAGGCCTGGTTGATGGATCTACTGAGAGGAAGCAAAGATAGAGCCTCGTCATGCAGTCTCTGACCAGAATGGATCTTCAGGGCGACATCTTCATATCCTCACTAAAACTCATCATAAAACTAAAATATTGTCACTCTTCAAGCCCTGCTCTTGTTGAGGCCTGTTTTCCATTTCTACCCCATGTCCCATCATGACATGCCTACGGGGAAATGTTTGCTGTTGGAAAGTTTATGGGGGCTGTGGCCGGGTGGACATGGTGGCACCTCTCAGGACAGAAACAACCAGCCATAATGGCAACAAAAACTAAACAATGATCATCGACAGGGGCTCAGTCAGCTGTGTCCTGCATATGTGAAATCGAACAAGCATCATCAGTGATAATTCTTACGCACAAATGTGCATCTCTGATGCACAAACTTCCCATCTGACGCACTGGAATTCAGGCCAGTGCGTCACAAAAACGTACCAAAATTTACCATGACGCACCCATTTTCTCCTGTATGCATTGCAACTCTGAACAGCGCATCACACAAAAGGACTTTCATCTTATCTGCCGCGATCAAAGTTAAAAACGCAAATTTCCTCAAAGTTTTAGAACGTTCTGAATTGATGAACACTTCCGCTTGAGAACTCTTCTCTACTGAAAACCAACAAGAGTTGTCAAAATAGACTAGGCCTATCCAGTCTATGATTGGACCACAAGATCACATAATTCAGCTGAGTGAGAAAAGAATGGAAAACTGTAAGGATTTCGGCTTTTCAGAGTCAAAATCCAACAGTTCAGCTGTGGCTTGAGGGTGATAATCCAGCAAATAAAACAAAAGTCGAGCGATCTATGCAACATGACCATTTCAGATAATTAAAATGGCTCCGTTCTGGACGTACGAATGTGTTGCTCACAGAGCACGAATGGCCAGTCTACAGTTTTGTCATAGGTTCCACCGTTCCGATGATCATTGCATGGCAACTGGAATTTGGTCATACATTAAAATATTTCAACACTGAAGGAAATGGCTCGCGAAGTGGAAATTCTGTGATGATAATCGAAGAGGACATCCCATAAATCAAGTTTCACTGTTAGAATCCTGATAGTGTAGGTGCTCACATTTACTCATGTCAGATGATAACATTTTAAAAACAAAGGAACACGAATATGAATAGATAATGTTCAGCACTGTCTAGAATATTCTATTAACTTTATCATAAACACCTCTTTTCTAATGTATTTCTATCTCTATTATAAACACCTCTTTTCTAATGTATTTCTATCTCTTTCTCTGTGCATTTATGTGTGTGAGCCAGTGACAGCACACTTGTGTGTGTGTGTGTGTGTGTGTGTGTGTGTGTGTGTGTGTGTGTGTGTGTGTGTGTGTGTGTGTGTCACCTGTGTGTGTGAGAGTGTGTGTGTGTGTGTGTGTGTGTGTGTGTGTGTGTGTGTGTGTGTGTGTGTGAATGTGTGTGTGTGTGTGTGTGTGTGTGTGTGTGTGTGTGTGTGTGTGTGTGTGTTCACTACATTTTCTAGCAGTTACTAATGGTGACCCCCTAAATATTTTTGTGACCTCCTGAAAATTTGTAAGTGAGTTTTTCATACCAAGTCTGACCCCCTAATTTCTAGGAAATAATTATCACTGATCATGGAACACTGATAAAGCCACTTGGCAGGCATGCCTGTTTCTCCAGATGGCTTTTCTCATGACAATCTGACACTGGATTCCAGCGTTGAGGCCTGAGCAGGATCAGCTGGGGTGTGGCTGTGTTTGTAGGATCCCAAATGAGCAGCAGAGTAATGCCACTAATAAAGCATAGTATACGTGTCAGATGAAAAAATGTTTATCAGAATGTTGGTATACGGTCGATTCTGTGGAATCTTTAAAAACCAAAAAAGCAAGGATGACGTTACTGGGAGATAAACCCAGTCAAGGGAAAACGTCAACAATGTTCACAAGAAAGGGTACCCTTATGGGGAAGAAATCTTTATTCTTCATACAGTCTTTACTGGTAGGTTTTAGAGTAAAAGCTTTTCTTTTCCAGAATACATCTTAAAATTAGCAGTGGACAAGGGCGAAGTTCAAATCAGGGTGTCCAATCCAGTGAACACTTACTCACCTAACATTCTTACGATGTTCATCCTTTTCTCGACGAATCTCATCCAACAGCTGGCGTTTGCTCATGGACATGTGAGGCACTGAAGTCTGTACCTTGGTGTCTGACCCGTCTGCTCCACCACACACCTGTGGAACATTATCACCATCTCTCTTTCCCAGCAGCACGTCCTTAAAGGAGAGGGTGATCACCTTGGGAACTACAGCATCTCTCTCTGAGGTAGCTGGAAGCGCAGCAGCAGCATTATCGTTGAAATCCAGGAGAACCTGCCTTTTACCGCTGCTTCTGCTGCTTTCACTTACAGCTGTTTTACAGAGCTGGGAAGTTCGGTGGCTCGCCCTTAGCCGCCTTGATTTTCCCCGTGACAATGAGTCATGAGACGCTGGTTGGTGAGAAGAAGGCTCTTGACCCTTCTGGTCCCTCGTCAACATCTGAGACTGCCGAGAACTTGGAACATCATGGTCACCTCCCCTGACGTCAGACTGTTGAAGGCCCATATCTTCCTCTCTAGATTTGCGAGGTCTGACGACAACATCGATCTTGTCCCCTGAGGCCCCCTCCGCACCTGGGGACAGGAGCTCATCCAGCTGGTAGAGGATGTCACCCTGGGTGCCAGACAGGATTGCGCTGTGACAGACCTCGCCAGGATGGGCAGCTGCCCCGGCAGCATGGGTGTTGGTGCTGGTGGTGCTGGTGGTGGTGCCAGAGGAGAGGAGGAGGGATTTTTCCAGGTGGTGCAGCCTGTCCTGCAGTTTCCTGACCTCACTCAGTGTCAACTGCTCCAACTTGGAACCGCTATCATTCTCCAACTGAAACCATGGATCATAAGTAATTATGATAAATTAAAACAAAATCAAAAAGTAGAAAAAAAAGGTGTAACCTCAGAAAAACAATTAAAATCCCTAAAATAAGAAGGCAACTTAACTGGGAGGAAACTCTGATATCACAATAACTGTAATGTCCACTGAAAATTAAGTCTTGAACATAAGGAAGCCTAACACAACAGAGTATTTACTGTATGATTTTCTTTTGGAGCTGTCACTACCATCAAGATAAAACATGCTTTAAAAACACTATCCTGATCACCATCTGATCACACACCTGTTGCCTGTCATTTGCAGGATGATGAAGGTAGCATGGCAAGGCCGAATTCAAAGTTCAGCCAATAAACTAACTAAATATCAGTTCTTGTTAAGCCATATTTGCCCCGTCATTTGACTTCAGCCAGTGCATGAAGCACCTCAAACAGACATATGTGCTTAAAAAACAAAACAAAACAAAACAAAACAAAAAATCAAGACCAGCATGCTTTGAAAAAAACAAAAAAAATCAACATGTGCCATCTGTAACTTTACTGTTGAGAGGATGATGGAACTCACAAATGGAGACATTTCCTGCATTTGAAGTGCAGTCAGATCTATGGCAAGCGAAGGTTTACCATGGCTTGGTTGTTGACATGCGAGGCTATCATAATCAGGATCCGTAATCAGTTCACCTTAAACAAAGGCATTCAGTTTACAAAACACACTCGAAAACACTCATGCACAAACTCATATGTGTCTTTCTTCTAACAACAGTCAGTTCAGCTTGTAATACTGCTGACTACAATTGAATTCCATTCAGTTTAACAATCCTTTATTAATCCACATGGAAATTCATTTGTGACGTAACAGGCCTACTATAACCATTACATCATGTAGAACATTACAGCATATCTCTTTTTATATATTTCCCTCCTCTGTGTGTGTGTGTGTGTGTGTGTGTGTGTGTGTGTTGTGTGTGTGTGTCTATTTAACTATGTCCATTTCTATACATCTGTCAATCTATGTGTGTATCCATCCATCTGTCTATATATATATATATAGATAGAGTTATACTGGACGTACCGACATATCCCTTATTGTAATCAAGCCAATATCATTCCATTTCCTTCCCACCTGCTTTGTCTAAGTAGAGTCCAATATGTTCTCGATCGATAGATAGATCGATCGATAGATAGAGACTGACAGATGGATAGATACATGTATGGATATAGTTATATATGTCAGATTAAACTGCGAGTACTTCCAGAGCTACTTATGACTGTGTGATACTATGGAACATCTTCTCATTTGCCGTCTAACTCCAATGTGCTCCCACAAGCCTCACTTCTTTGATTGTGTACTGAGCACTGATGCAAACATAATTCAAAAAATGGTAAATGATGCTTCTAGGGTGCAGTCAGTTCAGTCTACAGAGTTCATGAATTTGTTTCAGCCCTTCTTTCCCTTTCATCCGGGCATCTGTCTCATGCAGTTATCACTGATGGACTCTGTATCCCTTACTGTAGTCAAGCCAATATCACTCCATTTCCTTCCCACCTGCTTTGTCTAAGTAGAGTCCAATACACTCCTCCAAACCACTGTCAGATTTCCTCCTCTCTTTCCTCAAAGTGCCTTCAAGCTGAAAACAAACCAACATTATTTTAATGGCCTCCAACACTAACTCACAATGAGCAAATAGAGATGAAAATATTACAAATGGGAATATAGAGTGATCTGATTGCTACTTCAAAGGACGCACTGATTTCAACCTTACATTTAATTTTAGAAGTTAAAATGTGATCATCAAACACATTACCACTCCATCAAAAACTATGTGATTTCTTTGAGTTGGATAGTATCGAATACGTTAGAACACACACACACACACACACACACCCCACACACACACACACACACACACACATCTAGATGCAACTTTAAAAAAAAAAATCAGTCACAAACCAGATGATCCAGCTGGTTAGAAAAAGTGTCCCGCTCCATGCTACGACTTCTCTCCCTCATCTTATGCCTGGCAGCTAAAGCATCGCGCTGCTCCCGCAGCCGCTGTAGTCGCTGGTCCAACATCTCTTCCTCTTGCTTTCTCTTCTTCTGACGTGCTGCCATCCTGTGTTGCCAACCGTTCTACACCTGGAAGGAAAGAAATATTGACAGGGCGTCTGAAACGGTGAAAGATGTGTGGAGTTCTCCACATTTCATAGTGCTTGCCCATGCCCATGCTTCTTTACAAAACAGGAATAATGAATAGAAACTTAAGTTAATTATAAATAACAAATACTGCCTCTGAGTCTGAAATATTAAAGACTTTCTCAAACACAGGAAGGGAATGAGGGGTGTGTCTGAAATCAATCCCCAGTGTGGTCAAGACTGTTCTTCATGTCCCCTACCTCCTGTCCTATTCAATTCGTCATCTACACTAGACCTTAACAGTACTGGTCTGCATGCTTCATTTCCTGAAAGAGATGATACGGTCAGTCTCATATACAGCGTCTGATATACACCATGCATGAAGTAGAACTCACAAAAATAAACAAGTAGTACCCATCTCTCATAAAATCTCACTGATCATAGACATACAATGATTTGAAGGGCAACAGCTTTCCAATGATAATGCATCAAAAAGTTTTATGTTAAAAGATAAGATAATGTTGCTTATAGCCCAGCCGACCGCAAAGGGCCACATCAGGGCTGTCACCACGTTAAAATCAACTCACAAGTCATTATGTTAAAAGAAATGAAGAAACTGCTGTGTGATGAAAAAGAAATGTTACTTATCATGAACTTACCTGTGTCAACTCTGAATGAAGATTGTTTCTGCTGAGTAGAATCTCCTTGACCTTTGACTTTGCCACTTGCTGGACGATCTTTTAACTTGCTTGTAACCTTGGTAACAGAACCACTTGACTTCAACTGAGCAACTTTGCCACATCGCTTGGACAGTCCTTCATGTGGCACTTTTTCTGTTTGCATGGACGACAGCTTTTCTTCAGGAAATTCTGAATTTTCATTAACACTTGTTTGACATGGATACACAGAATCAAAAGAGGGGGATGCTTTATGAGTCTTGCCTGCATCTTTCTGTATATGTTTGTGTGAAATTTGACTTCTGTCACGGGTGGAAACAACATTACATTTTTGTGATTTTCCAACTTCCACATTTCTTAAAGTTGGGTTGTTTTTTGATCTGTCAGTAGGAATTTGCAGTGTGTTCATATCAGGTGCTGAATTCACATGTAAAATGTGTGTTGAGCTTTCGAAATAGCCATCATCATACAGCGTTCTTGTGCACTCAAAAGGACTGGTTTCTCTGCTGATGTCACTGTTGTCTTCCTCAATCTTTGGTTCATTTCTTTTTTCAACAGCAAGATCTCTGTACAGTTCCTGGAGGCTGGACCTGAATGTCTCTGCCCTCTCTGATGCTGAAGGTGTTTTCTCTTCTTGTCTAGTGTTCATGCTGTGTTTCAGATCAGGTCTTCCTGCTTCAGGTTTTGTATCACCATGGTCTTTATCTACGGAAATATCCTCTACTTTTCCAGCTCCCCCAGCCATCTTGAAATATGTGTCTCCCAAAACTGGTTGTGGTGGACACTCTCTTCTCTGGTCAATCTTTTGGCTGGCTTTGGAGACCTGGCCCTTCAGCTTTTCCACCCCTCGCATAATCCTCATAACAGGCCCTACTTTGCTAATGCCCATGTGCTGTAGGACAGAGATGGTCAAGGCCGGCAGGTCCACCATCTCAATCTGATGCAGGGTGAACAACTGCTCATACTTGTCCACATCCTTCAGCCCCAGCGAGCTGAGCCAGGCTGCCACTTGCTGGTCACTCTCAAAACAGTCCACCCCTGCCACTTGGGCTGTGAGGTCTGCCAGAGTGATGGAGGAAGGGTAGGAGTGCACAGTGTCCCTGTTGGAGCTGGAGCTGGATTCTGAACTGAGGCTGGATGCTTCTCTCTTGATGTGGCTGACGTGCTTGTCCAGCCAGTCAACCACTGCCTTTTGTTTGGAAGGAGGAAGGTTACCAGACAAAGACAGTGATTTTGACTCTTTGCCAGAAGATGGATGTTTGTCAGATTTGGATGCATGTTCTGCAGTCCAAGAATGTCTCTGTGGTAGCTGGGCAGCTGACTGTGGGTGTTTGGCTTGGTCGAAGGAAGATAAATGTGAAGAGGCTGTCCAACTCCTCCTAATGGGTGGCTTCTCTCTTGACTTTGATGCATCCTTGCGTGAACTATTAAAATTCCCCACCTTTACATCATCATGGCTTCCCTTATTAATGAGCCTTCTAGAATTACTGCTGGAGTCCAAATTGAGCTCCGAGAGAATGTTTTTGTTGGCATCCTTCAAATTCATCCATTTGTCCCATGGTCTGGGGACAGCATTTTTGTCCCAACCCCTATTTGACATAGAATATCGATGTTCTGGAAGAGGAACATATTTAGAGTGTTCCTTGTCTGTCACCCTGGGCTTATTGAACAAATTTAACAACTCACTCATATCTTCATCAGCATCCTTTGTATCAGACAAGGGAGCATCATCATTCTGCTTAGAGTTCATGTCTTCCTCCTTATTAGTTTCTGGAAGACTTTTACCTGAATCACCCTGGAGAGTACCATCAGAATTGGTCTGTGGGTCGCCAAGTGACTTTCCTGCCTCTGTTGAGCGGGAGGAGCTGATTCTGTTTGCTTCCTGCTCCACCTTCTTATCTCTTCTGTTCCCAACGGCGGTCACTGACTTTTTGTCTGTCAGTGCTCTCTCCGACGTTATCTGTCTCCTGCTCCTAGTCATCTTTGGGTTTCTAGGAACAGGGGCACCTTTTGGCTGACCAGAAGTCTTGTCCCGAGCAGCAGAGGCTGAACGAGGTCTCATGATCAAAACAGCACTTGCTCTTTTAAGTACTTTACTCTTCATTTCTTTAATATTCGACCTGTTTTTCTCCGCAAAAAGGGACATCCCTACAGCTGCAGACTCTACCGAGTATTGTTCTTGCAGGGGAAAGCCTCCCTCTCCGAAGATGCCCTGCATGAAAGCATCATACTCCTTGCTACTGGGGTCGAGATTCCTTGTTCCAGAACTCCAAGAGGCTTGCTGGTTATGGACGGACTTTGTCTTGGAGCGGCTGGATTTGGCAGAAGGTTTTCTGGATTCCCCACCTGTGCACTTGCTTTGAATGTCAGCATCTTCATTCAAACATCTGGGACCTGAGGACTTTGTGGAGACAGCATCCAACTGGGATTTGTCCTCCTGATAGAAAAAAAATCATATTTGTTATTGTTTTTTAAGGTATGTCCATTACCATACACACACACACACACACACACACACACACACACACACACACACATTAAAAACACACAAACACACACACGCACACACTCGCATGCATGCTCACACACACACACACAGAGATTCAAACGAACACATAAACAATTCAATCACATTATAAAGACTGTTTGTTTGAATGCATCATTACTAACAGAAACAAACTAAAACAAAGAAACAAACATGTTTATTTGAATTTGAAAAATAATAATAGTGATGATAACATAAGAATAATACAATCAGTATATTCTGAAAAAGATGTTATTAACTTATACAATAAGACCCAAACAGCTCACTGATCTTTAACAAGCTCTTGAATAAATCACTCAGTCAATCAACAACATTCAAACGTGGAACACACCGTTTTCTTTGACACTACAGCCGATCTTAAATGGCTTCTATTGGTGTTTCTATGGCTCGCCGCCCCTTGATTCTCCTCCAGATCATTCTTTGACCGGAATGTGTGAAGCTTTCCTTCTCCTCCATACTGCCAGCGTGCTCCCCCAACTTCTTGCCTGCGCATAGTCAGAAACTAAGTATTCACCAAATCGCTCATGAACAACATAGTAACTGACTTTATTTGAAAAAAGACTGAATTCGTTTGACAAAGGAAAAAAAACACACAATATCAGTTCCCTTCCTGTGAAGTATAGTCAACATAAGATCTGACTAGACAGCAGACACCACTAGCACTGACAGCAAGGAGTCAATTCACAGGGCGCGCACACACACACACACACACACACACACACACACACACACACACACACACACACACACACACACACACTGTGACTGAAACCAATTTATTGTCTGATTAACTCTTACTTGGACTGGCATTTAAGAAAACATTATGAAAAGAATGTCAACATTGGGACTGAACACGCTAGACATCGCCAACAGAAGGTTAAGAGACTTGATCTTATCATGAAGAGGTCGAAAGTGAGTTCATGTACAAGTACAGTCAAATACAAAATGAGGAATATCAAGAATTTGACCACATGCACAAGCAGGTGCCGGTTTTAAATATCTGCCTAACTATCCATTTATCCATAGCCTATGTATAAGGTTACAGTTTGGGATAGGCGAATTTGACCACATGCACAAGCAGGTGCCGGTTTTAAATATCTGCCTAACTATCCATTTACCCACAGCCTATGTATAAGGTTACAGTTTGGGAAAGGCCCTGCGGGATTACAACATTTTCTTGTTGGATTAGACGTATTCCACCTGTACTTCCAAGCTGAATCTTCAAGGTATTTTTCCTGTTTCATGTTCCTGATTGAACTTGTGAGAATGTCAACATCTTTAGATGAAGAATGAGGGACATCGCAATTCAAAAACATCGGATGCATTTCTTACGGCTTCCTTTGCATAAAAATCAGCTAAGTCATTGCCATGTTAATTGGAGTGCCCTGAACCCCATAAAAAAGTTATATTGGTACTCTGCATTATCAATTGATGGATTAGAAGTAGGATCTCACATACCATGTTTAAATGATAACATTTGGGGGGGGGGGGGGGGATTGACAAGTTAGATCCGTAAGCACTGATATTGAATCTGATAATGTATGTCAAGAATGAAATCTATTCATCAATTGATGAAGAAGAAATAGGATCTCACATACCATGTTTAAATGATTAGATTTGGGGAGGGGGGGGGGGGATTGACAAGTTAGATCCGTAAGCGCTGATTTTGAATCTGATAATGTAAGTATGTCAATAATTAAATCTATTGCTCTCAAAATGGAAAACAATTCTGCTGTAAATATAAAGCACCCTTTTTAACATGGAATTTCTTTCTAATATTACGCACTGGTATTACAAAAG
This sequence comes from Conus canariensis, assembly GCA_033310375.1. Taxonomy (NCBI): domain Eukaryota; kingdom Metazoa; phylum Mollusca; class Gastropoda; order Neogastropoda; family Conidae; genus Conus; species Conus canariensis. Next base: position 30,020,911 of record CM065728.1, read on the forward strand.
AAGCCCCCACATCAGAAGTATCTAAAACAGAACCATCCATGAAAATGTGTTGACAGGAATCACATTTGTTATCTAGATGATTTCAGCCTGCTGTGCAAACCAAGAAGGATGTGGGAGAGTGGCAATACCATCAAAAGCCAGGTTACAGCTCTGAAACAATGGGGGAATATAATCACCTAGGGATATATGTACACTGCATTGTTACGGATCTCTCTTGAAACATAGGTACTTCCATCCAGTTCAGTCATGACTGAATTTGGGAAGGTTCTAACTCTCACTGTAAAATTACAAGTGTGAATTAACCTACGTTCATTTGAGGGTAACGCACGTGCCTCTTTTATTGTCAAATCAAGTGAAGCCCATTGAGAAAGTCCTAATGCAATTTTAAAGGCTAATGAGTCAATACTGGTTAGCTTATGCAAATCTGTCGTTGCAGCTGTAAAAAATGCTTCTTGGCCATACAACAGAATTGAACGAACTAGCCCTGAAGCGACATGGACAAGATTAGACCCCCACTGGGCCCCAGTTAATCAGAGGTATGCCAGAATATACATGTTATAATGCAATTTGTTTCCTAGCATTTTCTTCAAGGTAATTAATATTTTTACTCAAAAAAAAGTTTGTAGTGGAAGATAGCACAGAGAAACTTAACTTGTTTGTTCGGGTATCAAAGTATTATGAGCACTTATCTGGACAGCTTCTCTACCTTCAAACACAACAGTTTTCTTTGTAAAGACAACAAAAACAGTTTTGTGAGCAGACAAATTGAACCCGTTTGATTTCATGTAATAAAAAATATTGTCAACTAATTCTTAAAACTTTCAATGATTTTATTTCTTTTAGTTTTATTTTTGGACAAATTACAGGTTACATTTTTCTACAAGGCAACGTCATCTGCATTAAGAGCTAATGTGGCACCTTTCGTATCAACCTGTTTAATATCATAAAGCATTAGCGAGAAAAGTGTTGGAGTAATCACACTTCCATGGGGAACAACTTGATAATACTCCATGTAGATTGACTTGGATATTTCTGTTCAATGAAAAAGCTTTTAGAAACTGAAAAAAATGACCTTGTATCCCTATTTCATGTGCTTCACACCACACACACACACACACACACACACACACACACACACACACACACACACACACGGGCATAGTGGAGAGGAAATTGAAATTAAACTCACCATGAGGGCATGGCAATGAAAGGCCATGGAATCTGAGACTTTTTCCTAATGCTGAGCCAGAAAGATACAGATACCTGCAGTGTTAGACAAGAAATTTCAACAACACTCAGTGATGGATCCATTAAGTGAATGAAAGTCAACTGTGTGGTCCACGTCATCCCAACTGAGCCCATAGCAAACTCAGATCTGGGAAAGAGCTGGTCAGGGAAGAAAAAACACACAAACAAATGGCTCTGATGGGAATTAAATCCATTATCTCCCAGCCAGAAGTCTGCGACATTGACCATTTTGCCAGGGCGGCTAGTAACTGTCAACATTTTTGTTTTCTTGTTTGCAGAACCAATGCCAGCAAGTCACATTTGGCTTTCTTTTTCAGCTCTGACTTCTGATTCACAAACACTGAGTTTTGTGCTGCTTCTTTGACACTGTTTTAATGCATGAGTGAAGATACTTTCACCACTACACGCATGATTGCTATTCGTATTCCCGCTATTCCCAGAAGCAGGCAAAAATATTTCAGGCAAACAGACACAACATGAATCAAAATGGTACGTTGTGCAGTTGAAAGGTCATATATTTTCTAGTTATCTGTAGTACTGTAGTCCAGGGAGTTGAAAGGTAGAAACTATAGATGAATCATATTACTAGGTAGGTCTGTGTACACAGATGCAAATTATGGGTATCTGGTAGCCTTTCATTATCAAAATGTGTTTGCCTGTAACTGACTTCTGATTTCAATGACTGACCCACAACTTTATTGACCAGTTTACTACCTCTTAACTTGACAGTCCCAAGTCAAAAACATTTTAACAAAATGTATCAAATAAAAAGTGAAGAAACAACATGTGAATCTAGATTATGCTTACAACTTCTTGCCTGGCCTAGCAGCTCAGATTCCACACAAAAATATCTGTGAAAAGAAGCAGTACACCGACTGTTAAAAGAAGCGGCACACCAACTGTTAAAAGAAGTAGTACACTGACTGTTAAAAGAAGCAGTACACTGACTGTTCAAAGAAGCAGTACGCTGACTGTTAAAAGAAGCAGTACACTGACTGTTCAAAGAAGCAGTCCACTGACTGTTAAAAGAAGCAGTACACTGACTGTTCAAAGAAGCAGTCCACTGACTGTTAAAAGAAGCAGTACACTGACTGTTCAAAGAAGCAGTCCACTGACTGTTCAAAGAAGCAGTACACTGACTGTTAAAAGCAGCAGTCCACTGACTGTTAAAAGAAGCAGTACACAGACTGTTAAAAGAAGCAGTCCACTGACTGTTAAAAGAAGCAGTGCACTGATTGTTTTAAGAAGCAGTCCACCGACAGTTAAAAGAAGCGTAACACTGACTGTTCAAAGAAGCAGTCCACTGATGCAGGGCTTCCAATGAAGAACAGTAAAAAAAAAAATGTTGAAATTCAAGGGAGGTCAAGCAGGCATACTCCCTCTCTCCCAGAAACAGTTTAAAAATTGCTTTCAAAACAGCACAATAGCAGTGCATATCTGAGCACTGATTGATATAATATATCAACTACATTCCAACCACATCCATGTCCATTTATTCATACAACTTTCGTCAGTCTTTGTTCACTGTGCAGCATCTGACCTATGCACAGCATCAGAGCAGGACTTTAACTTGCCTTAAGCTGGGTAGACAAAGTGGCAACTGCCAGCTGTGGATTTGCATTCTTACATTTCGCTTAAGTCTGTGAATATGTGGGGAAGTGGGAGCCTGTGTATGCCTAAACCTCACAGAGCCCAGTAATGCTTATGGCCATGATTTCCCTGCAACTGTTTAGTGCTATTTAGGACAGCTTCACCTAGGTGTTGCCATTTTCCTATATTTGGGGAACTTGCCACACACTATTGAAATAGCTACCTGATCAAGCCTGGCACACTTTTGTGGTCCTCATCAATGTAGCGCTGGTGCAGAAAGAGGGCATCCTCAAGCTCTGCAATCTCCTGGGTCAATTTGGCATTCTCCTTGCTCAACCCATCCCTGTAAAGGCAGATGCAGACGTCATCATTCTTGATGACAACAGCGCACAGCAAACATTCAGGACAAATGCAAGGTAGATATGGCAGCAACTGTTTCCAAGAATGAATGTACAACAAATCTGTACTGTTAATGACATGACGTTTGAGACCATATTAACAAAGCAACACAACTAAATGTTCATCTTTTTCAGACTGTTGTGGTCAAGCTTGTAAACTTTTTAAAAAATGGTGACTAAATATTTTTTGTCTTTTCATATCTTTTTTTTTCCTCTTAAGATCAAATGAAATGTTAGAAAGAAAAAAAAAGCCTGCTTTCTTATATTTCACATCATCTGTAAAAGAACCAATTTGCAAGAAGTCTGGTTGATTTATATCATGTCCGGCCCCCATAGCTGTCTCATTACTAAATTTCATAAAGTCCAAAAATCAAACTGCCCACCTCATCTTTTCACTCTTCTACACTTGATCATATCACGCTAGTACTGCATTCTCTTCACTGGCTCCTGGTTCAGCAAATATGTCGCAAAGCTGCTTCTCTCTCTCATATACTTCCACTATATACCCTCTCTCATATACTTCCACTAAATCTTGTCCTCAATATCTGAATATTTTACACCTGCCATGACATTAAGTCTTTCCATGCAGGCACGCATGCATGCACACGCACGCACGCACACACGCACGCACGCACGCACGCATGCACACACACACACTCACACACACACACACACACACACACACACACACACACACACCAAAAGAAAACAACATCCACTTTGAGGAAACCTACTGTGGATTCCTGGCAACGGGCTTTCTGGACCTGGACATGATCTCCTCAGACGTCAGGCTCCAGCAGTCCCATGTCACCCACTGCCCACCGCAATGACAGCTGGATCTGTAAGGACAACAGCCAGCCTTAGATACCTTCAAATGTCTTCCAACAGTTTGGGGAGAGTGGGGTGGGGATTAGGGGAAGGTGGGGAGGAGGTCGGTTTTGGAGACGGGGAAAGACAGGGGAGGGGAAGGGAAAAGGGGAAGGGGAGAAACCACCTTGAAATTGGTAAGTCACCTTTCAGTTTCTGACTGTGTAACATTCAGGATGAACTCAGTCTCTTTTCTTTTTTTTTGTTAACAGCATGAATTAAAAAATGAACCCACAAAGAAAGATATTCTATGAGCAATATAGCCACTTCTAGTGAGGCCCCATTCATGAGGTCTATGATCTAAATACAAACCAAACCTGGGTAGTAAAAGATCACATATGTAGAGTTTTCCCACTAAACTGCATGAAGAGGTGTTCATATCCCCTAGTAAAATTCTTTCTATTCTGTTAAAATAGCATGTAGGAGGGTGCAGTTGTTAGTGTTATGGGCTGCAGACTGAGCGTGATTCTCATTATGAGCATATTGTGGAACATTTCAGTCCAAGCTCACTTCTGACCTGACTTGAGTCTATTATGACCGACACTGCATGTGTCTGAATCTCTCGGGCCAGGATGAATCAGGGCTATTATCATGAAATAGAAGAAAAGTATAGCCTTGTCATATAGTTTTAGATCATTATGGAAATCATTTGCATCATCCCCATCCTCACTGAACACGATTACAAAGAGACTCTAAGTCTTAGGCTCTTCATGCCCCAGTACTGTGGTGACAAACAGCTCTATCTCCCTGACTTTGTCTGTCCTGCTGGTAAGTTCACATCAACATCTTTGATATCAGCAAGTCAGTGAGGATGAATGTGATGTTACTCCACAGCGGGGGGGGGGGGGGGGGGGGGGGGCTTGTAGCAGGGGACGGCTAGATGCTGTTCTGCATACGGTGGAGGTGTGAGGAGCCAGAATGAGCTGCAGACGAAGAACGCCACAGAGAGTACATTCAAGATGAGACAGCAAAACAAAAGGGAATCTATCTTGAAACAAAGCTAGGAAAAGATTTGTACTCAAACTGCATTAACTGCTATGACTTTTAAGTTACTTTGTGTTTTGATGGTGAATAAAAGCTGGTGTTCCTGTAGTTTTTCGTTTTGCATGGCAACAACATGACACTGGTCCTGAGTTTTTTCTGTTCCCATTCCCAGCTGTAAAGTACCATAATACTTGCAAATCACAGCATGTAATTATGCGAACAACATGAACACAAGCTAGTAGCAGCAGACTTGATGTGATTGTGGAGAACTTAAAACACAAAGTTGCATCATTTCAGTGGAAGGATCATGATGTGTTTCTGCTTTCCTTTCACAACAAAGTCAAAGACTTACTCATGACATTAGATAGAAACCTTAGTCGATTCAGCGGAATGCAGCACAAACCCTCTTTGCATCGATAAGATCTACAGTTCATGAAATCTTCATCAGATTATCAGGTGCCTCTCCAGATGTAGCCATCATCCAGTTTGACCTTGGCATATTATTGCATTGCTTTGCACCTGATCCTGCTACTCCCATCCCCCTTTCCCTCTCTCTCTCTCTCTGTAAAAAAAATATATTGGCAGCTGATTTTTCATCATCTTTTTACTCATCAAATCCAGACAACCTTCTGTTTTCAGTGAATATGTCAGCAGTCACAAGCAACATTTTGCTTCCCTGAAATCTTGAAGTAGGACATCCACAAACTGCCTGCCTGAATGAATACTAACTTCCTCACATTATCTGAAAAGCACTGGTCTGGGGCAGTCCACATGTAACTTACATTAGCTTTTAGGAAAAACTTTCCATTGAGACATCCGTACTGAGATTTACAGCTTAGTAACTGATTTTGAATATCACATGCAAGCAGTTTATTCATTAGTATAGAACATCACACAATATCAAATGCTCTGCGTAGATCATGAAAAATCTGATTCACTGGTGAAGACTTAACATACATTCTTAAACAGTAACCTGCAGTTGAGGCACACAAGATCTACTCATTTTAAATCATATTAGTAGATATTGTGGGCAAAACACACACACAACTTACAAAGTACCGATGTTAAACTGCCAGCTCTGTATTTGCCAGCATCTCACCCAAGTTTTAAAGATGAGTGATACCTCAGCTTCTTTCTGTGCCTAAGATATGTCCATTGTCTTGACAAATAAAGACTGAACACCTTAATCAACTTAATACTCTGCTCCTGAGAAATAACCTCTGACATTGAAACATCTTAACAACAGAAAAAGTTAAGTGAAATCATAGGACTTCAGATGATTGTATCGTGAACACACTGGCAAATAAAAAAATTAAAAAAAAGAAATCAAACAGCTGCACTGTCAATGTCATTATGAGCCACAGTAATCTCAGCCCTTGTAGATCTATACAGATTTTGAAAGGTTTACCCTATGGTAAAAACCCTCAGAATGAACATTATTCGATTGGCAAGCCTCTAGCATCCCCTGTTTTATCACTTTTCCTGGATTTTCATTTCACAATGTTTCAAATATATGTTTCCTACAGAAAGGCTCTTTTTTTCTTCAATAATTTTGGTGGTGGTGGTGCTACCTTAGATTCCCCCTTTTGTTTTCTTCATAACATGCAGAAGCTTTTCTCCTTTTTTTTAAATTTTTTTTTAGACTATTTTCTTTTTGGCAAAGGGTTTTGTTTGTTTTTTTTTAAGGGGAGAGAATAAGGGGAGAGGAGTAGAGGATTAATCTTTCTGCTGCATCCAAGAGCATGTCACAAATAATCTCCCACTAGTCCCAGCACTCATCAAAGTAACTTCCAGAAGTATAGTTCATGTTTTCACAGCTAGAAGCTGTTTGACTCTCATTTCAGTGATGCCGGTTTCTTCTTTGCAGAGCCATTTAAAAAAGGCACTGTACGCCTGTTATTTATCAGCACGGTTTAAAAAAAAAAAAAAAAAAGTCATCAGACCCATATCGGTCTATATGTCTCTTGAACGAATTTGAAAAAACACCAATAGTTTTTCTCTTAATTTTTCTTCTTAACCATTTGTAAAATGGTAAGACAAAAATATGAACACGATCAGCACTTGTCTCTAGTGAGTACACAATTTGGTACCCAGTCATCTCCCTCCACTGGAAGAGGATACAGAGAAACTATTTACCATTTTTATTGAGGACAGAAACAACAGCAAGTTTGATGGTGGGCAACAGAAGGATTCGAACTCACGACATCTGACCGCTAACCTGAAATCTTTTGCCCCACTGAGCCAAAAACTGACAGAACTTGAGACTCTAACAGTCTCGCTCCAACAGTTTGACTTCAAACCACGAGTATCAACGGGCATTTACATTAGCAACGCGATTTTCTTTTACAAAACACATTTCCAGTCAAAACTCCTTCTGAGAAAAACTCCACTAGAAATTTCACCGGGTACACGAATAAACAGTATAACCCAAATGAAGGTTATCAAGATCTAAACTTACACTGTTACTCATAACATGTAACCTCTCACTCCAGAGCAAGAATGTTCATGTTGTTGATACGGAGCTCTTTGGGCGAAAAGAATACATTCAGTTGTACAAGAGTAGAGAACTCTTTCAAAACTAAGAAGGGAAACGACTTAAGCTGAACTTGCCATTATATATGCAGTGCGAAAGCTTTGCATTATGTATGCAGTGCAGAAGCTTTGCGTGTGCGAAGCGTGTAGTGTAAAGTCTCAAGGCCACTCCACCTGCGGTGCATGTACGTCGACTGTCAAATATCAACATAGCCCCCATATTGAAGCAGAGTTACCCTACTTGTTTATTGTTTGCTGTTCCCTGCCTCATTTTATTTTCAACTTCAGAAATATGGAGTAAAACTGCTCGATCATAGCAAGTGTCACCAGAGCAATCTTCATCAGTCGACCGAGGATGAAGATTATTACTAAATATTACTAAAATAATAATTATAATATATGTGTGCGCAGTTAACTGCATCACTACAAACAGCTGTTGTGTGAATAGATTTAGAAAGCTGTGACATAATAAAAAATCGAGCTCGAGGGTCCTTCTCTCTCCCCCCCCTCTCTCTCTCTCTCTCTCTCTCTCTCTCTCTCTCTCTCTCTCTCTCTCTCTCTTATACGCACAAGTGCGCGCGCGCACGCAAGCACACACACACACACACACACACACACACACACACACACACACACACACACACACAATTTGTCAGACACTTACATGCTGTCTTTACACGCACACTTTACACACACACACACGCGCGCGCGCGCGCGCGCACACACACACACACACACACACACACTCTCTCTCTCTCTCTCTCTCTCTCTCTCTCTCTCTCTCTCTGACAATACACGTACTCATATGTGCATATGTACGTACACGCATAGGCTACGTGAGCATGTGCGCGCGCGTACACACACACACACACACACACACACACACACACACACACACACACACACACACACACACACCTATTTCTCGCTCTGAGAATTTTTAGTATCCATCGTTCTCTGTGTCTGTAAATATTTCGCTCCCTCTGTGTGTGTGTGTGTGGGGGGGGGGGGGGGGGGGTGGATGGGGGGGGGGGGGAGGGCGACGGACAGATTACGGTGACCTCATGCATACGGACACGCAGTAATTCAAAGCAACGGCTCTTTATTTCTATTAGACCGATATGTTAGCATCTCTGACAAGCACTGCACACGCATTGCGCTTAGTGCTGCATATGCATTAATGCATTTTCAGCTTTGCGCCTATGTGTGGGGAAAAAAAACCCACACACTGACTGACTGAAACCATTTACTGTCAGATTAACATATTGTTGTAAAACCACACACACACACACACACACACACACACACACACACACACACACACACACACACACATGTATTGAACACACACGCGCACGCACGCACGCACGCACGAACGCACACATACACACACACACACACACAACACACACACACACACACACACACACTCGCGCGCGCACGCTCGCACGCGCGCATGCACGCACGCACGCACGTCCGGACATATTACATAGATTTCACGCATACCGCTCTTTGTATCAAATACACTGATAGGTACAGCGCGTCGGACACGCGTTGCATATGTACTCTACACGTGCAGCGTTTTCACCATTTTATTTTCGGCTCTGTGTCACAGACTTTAAAAAGACTTTTATAAATTAATCTGCCGGAAAACAAGGACAAACAAATTACAAGACAAAACGCGAAGCGTTTCGACCTCCCAGATCTTCTTCAGGCGAGTTAAACAACATTAAGCACAATGAAAACGTTGCCAGTGAGGGATTTGACAGACTCTGAGGCAGTGGAGGGGTAGAGGGTGGAGGGAGGTGGGGAGTAGGCCTACTTTTGGGCCAAGTTCTACTTTAGAGACTGCTCCCGCCTAACCTACCCTTTCCCATACTTTTTTTTATTTTTTTGTTTTTTCTTTTTTTGTTTTTGTTTTGTTTTTGTTTTTCTGTTTTCCGTAAGTGACAGACGGCTTTCTCCGTGGGAACGCTGAAACTGACACACATACCAATGGGAGCCTCTCAACTAGAACATATATCTCTCACTTCTTCCCCTTCCTCTCTCTCTCTCTCTCTCTCTCTCTCTCTCTCTCTCTCTCTCTCTCTCTCTCTCTCTCAACTTGTTTTTGTTCCTCCTCCTTCCATACCCTGATAAACACAATCTCCTTGTCAAAACTGGAATAAGATTTACAGTGTTAGTTTTCTGATTTTTGTCAGTTTGATTAATATGCATTGAAAGTATGTGTGCACGACAAAGATAAATTATAAGACTGGGCCTCAGCCTAAAGTCTCTATCATTGAGTATTAGAGATCAGTCAGTCTTCTCTCTCTCTCTCTCTCTCTCTCTCTCTCTCTCTCTCTCTCTCTCTCTCTCTCTCTCCTCTCTCTCTCTCTCTCTCTCTCTCCGCACTCATGAGCGCACGCATGCATGCACGCACACGCTCAAACACACACACACACACACACACACACACACACACACACACACACACACACACACAACACACACACACACAAGCTCTCTCTCTCTCTCTCTCTCTCTCTCTCTCTCACACACACACACACACACACACACACACACAACACACACACACTCACTCACTCACTCACTCACACACTCACTCACTCATTCGCTCGCTCACTCACGCAATCAGTGTATTGACAATTATGTACGTAGTCAACCGTGAGTGGACTTACTATGTGTAGGATTGGAAGGTAAAAATAATCAAGTGCCTCATACATTTTCAAATTGGGGTCTTCCCCTGGCGTCCAAATTTCACAAGATTGTAAGCAAACTCTTCGTTGACAAGAAAATAGTGAAGAATACACTTACCAGAGTTCTTGGAACATCACTGTCTTGGTGTAACTTTCTTCCTTCCTACACGCGAAGACACACACATACACAAACCCTACAGATCCATAAAAGCTAAGCATTTGCCCTCGTACGATGCATGAAACATCAGGTGAACCAAACGCAAACATTCAGCGGATGCCACTCCGAAGAGAACGAATGAGGCAGCGGGCGGGATGCCGTTGAAAATCAATCAAGGGGGCCCTGCATTATTCATCACAGTCTTCCTTCGTTCCCAGACTACACGGATAGTGCGGTGCCAACACTGAGACCATCACCTACAGATCTCGTCAGGCTGGGGTGCTACGTGTTTAGGTCGTCGTCATTCGCCAGTTGTGCAGTTAACGGTTTCCTTCCACCATGGAGGTGATAAAGGGGATACATGGCTTAAGCTTCGCGGGACCATGATGAAGAAACAAACTGGAAAACTGATTTTTATCTTAAATGATTTTGAGCCAAGGAACACGCGCGCGTGCACGCACGCACGCACGCTCGCAGCACGCACGCACACTCACACGCACACACGCACACACACACACACACACACACACAACATATTCTCTCTCTCTCCTCTCTCTCTCTCTCTCTCTCTCTCTCTCTCTCTCTCTCTCTTCCATTTGTTGGTGATGGGGACGGGGCATGTGTGTTTGATTATATGGGCTATTTCTTATCCAGCAGTTTGGATTTAATCCATCTTGAAACATATTTTGCTTTATCTGCTTATCCGGAATAGCCAGGGTTTTATATGGGTATTGGAGGCAAAACTGGGGAGGAATGAGGGTTTAGGAAATGTGAGTTGGGGAGGGGAGGGGTAGTGGCAGGAATCTTTTAAGGAGAAGGGGGGATAAAGGGTAGGAATGGGGAGGAGAAGAAGGGCAGGGAAGAAAACGAACACGGTAGTAGAACTGATACCCTACATGAAACTTCCAACAGTATGTATGTCATATATTTCCTTACCATTTCCCCAGCCCATCACCCCTTCAAACATCACTATCATTCACACAGGAACGCATCATACACACAAACCGTGTGCACACACACACAACACACAACACACACACACACACACACACACACACACACACACACACACACATCACCAGTAGTAGTAGTAGTAGTAGTAGTAGTAGTAGTAGTATCATTATTGTTATTATTATCATCATTATTATCATCATCATCATTATCATTATCATTGTTGGCGGTGGTGGCGTTCTTGTTGTTGTTATTGTTGTTGTTTTCATAATTTATATGAGATTTGCACATAGAAAGGAGCAAGTTTAGATAATAATAGACTTTACAATGTATCGATCAGTTCCAGACTTAGATTTCCCTTAAAACCACGGCTGTAATCACGCGTTTAAACAGTAAACTTTATGGTTATTAACTAACATTTTTTTTGCACGATTTCCTTTAAAGCCAGTTCTGATGTCATAACAATTGACATAAGGATATTTGTGGGTTTTAAGCTATTTCGAAGCCAAGATTTCCATCTTGACCAGTAGTAGCGCCACATTTTTTTTTTTCTGACGGTATTGATAAGGCTATCCATTCGCTTTAACTTACCTTCAAAACACTTTGTTGTAGCCTTGTACTGGTCAAATGCTCAACTTTGTTGTGTCAGGTGCGCTGTGGCACGTGTACCTGCTCTTTTCCTGTCTCTTATGGATGAAAGGTCAGACTGTTGTCATGTTCCCCTTCTGTAACTGACGTTGGATCACTTTCTAGTGTCTCTACGTTAGTGTTGGAGTCTTCTGATTCTAAAAAAAAAATTCTGATCGTTCATAGTCATTAAGAAAAGGTTTGTGTCACTTGCTGTGGTAGGTGATGTACAGTTCTGCAAATGCAGACTTGTCTCACGTGCACAACTCTTTACACAGGCAGGACTGTCGTCCTGAAATATGTCCGACACAATGTCGTTTCCCGTGTTGAAAAACAAACTTAGGGCAGTACTGAGAAACAAAGCCAGAGGGAGACGAACAAAGAACTTCCCTTCTGTTTATCATCGTTCGGTGGTCGTCGGCCAGTCTCCTCTCCCTGAAAATCTGTGACGGTCATTTACGTCCAATAGACGACAATGTTGTCTTGGCCAGTGTGCGCGGCAACTGGTTGAGTCTCAAACCCAAAAATACCACGACAGTTTGTGCTCCACTACTTTCAGTTTCATACGACGGTAGAAACAGTTCTTGTAGCGGATTGTCCAGCAGAGTTTCAAGAGACGCTGGTAGTCCTACGACAAGCATTGTCACATAGTTTCTTGCAAAAAGAACATAATTTAGTCAGACCTCCGTTGAATTGGTTCTTGCTGTAGCCAAGCAAGGGAAGCCACTTCAAGAGAGAGAGAGAGAGAGAGAGAAAGAGAGACAGACAGGCAGAGACAGAGGTACTGAGAGAGAGAGAGAGAGAGAGGAGAGAGAGAGAGAGAGAGAGAGAGAGAGAGAGAGAGAACGAGATATATAGAGAGAGACAGGCAGACAGACATAAACAGACAGACCGAGGCAAAGATAAGTGGAGACACTTGACACTTTGACACTTTGATATTTTATTGTCATTACCAAAGAGGTCTTTTGACAAGGGGGAAGGGAGTAACAGAACAATAACATTTCCCTCTTCCTTTCCTGCAAACAAATGTTACACATTCATTCCCAGTGTGTATCAAATCAAAGGTTAACAAAAACAAATAAAATCGTAACATTTCCTTATGTCCTCACGCACAGGTGTAATGGAGCAAGGTTGTTTTTTTTTTTTAATCGTAAGACTGACTCGACCATCCACTCAATCAAATGATGACATTGTATCTTACTTATCTCTTCCACATGCGATGAATGATCTTATTCATTCATAAATCTCCTAATTTTCAATGCTTCTGCGATGACTTTCGCAACTAATTTAATTACAAGTTCATCATCTGATGATAACACGACAGTGACATCTTGTCTCTTCGCTATATCTAACTGGAAAATGAACAATTTGCCCGCACTTCATTATAAGCAGTACAGTGGAACAGAAAGTGTTCTTCGGGCTGGGGGGGGGGGGGAGGGAGAGAGAGAGAGAGAGAGAGAGAGAGAGAGAGAGAGAGAGAGAGATGCATTCTGTACAACTTGCTGCTGACACGATCTTTACGATATTCACATTTTCCACACTCCAAAGGACAGGCAAAGATAGGCATAAAGAGAGAGAGTGTGTGTGTGTGGAGAGAGAGAGAGAGAGAGAGAGAGAGAGAGAGAGAGAGAGAGAGAGAGAGAGAGGGGAGAGAGAGAGAGAGGATGTGTACTCTGTATAACTTGCGATATTTACATTTTCCACACCCCAAGGACATGGCTTTTCCGTTGTCTCTATTGAATTTGAGAGCTAGATTAACACGTGCGAAATCATAAACTATAAGTTTGAATACCGTCATAACATAACACTCACTGCACAATCGTTGAAGGACAAGCGTAGTCTCGAAGGAGACACTTTATCGTCTTTGAAACTATGTGAATTAACTCCCCCGGCTATGCAGTCTTTCACAGCTTCTTTAAAAGTCATCACGTTGAGATATACAATGTAATCAGTCCACTGAGAAAACATCACCGCAGCACAGCATGAAATATGTGCAGAAAACACTGCGACCTGCTAATATGAAAGTGGCGTTTACCATTTCTGCCAACTGATCCGTCACAAGGGGAGAGCAGTGAGAAGAGAGCTGAGAGCGTACCGAGGGTGAAGGTGGCAGGTAAATGTGTCACATGATACAATGGACGTAGTTTCCTCCCTTACACTTTGACTCCCTCACAGTCACTGTGTGAGTCTAGACTAACGCGTGGTAAATTACGCCGTTTCTTGAGATGGTGTGAGTACAGACTTTTCTGTGTATGTAATAAATGTAATTCTTCAAAATGACTGTAGTTAGCCATCAATGTTTTCAACATAGCCCAACCACCTATGACGATGGTGAAAACGTGGCCTCTTTGATCAAGATAACTCATAACGGGCTTCATTAGCCTAGTAAACAGCCTTGAACAACATCCTAGCAATTTGAAACAAACAAGCAAACAAACACATACTTTAACAAATTCCTTTGCCTTTGGAACTTTAAGTAATTTGCAACCCTTCATTACTGTGAACTGAACAGCAGACATCCCTTAGATCAAGAGATAAAAACCTCCATCATGGCTTTATGGGCCAAACATCTCGCAAACTTTACACTATACAACCGTAACAATCTACATTCTGCTGCAGCTGTTTAACGTTGAACCTTAGTTTCTCATCCTCTTTGGTCTCACCAGTCATTGATCCATCCAAAACTCAGAGGCCCTCAAGAAGAATGGATCTGTAACCGCTTTCAAATCTAAAGAATAGTTCTGATATGTAAAGACAGTTTTGTTTACTTTTGGCGAAGTTTCTCTGGTTTTGTTTTGTAGTAGAAAGTATTTCTTTTTTCCCAAAGAAAAAGGCTATATATGGTGGGGCACGCCACTTGGCGTTTCCGCCCAACAAAAGACAGAAAGGCTTTGAGCCTGGTGCCAGACAGAGATAGTTCTGCCATCATTTAAGCATTTTCTTTGATTCACCCCTGAGATTCAACTGAGTAATACTCGAGGAGCTTTGATGTGGGCCAGTTGTGTGGAATCATGTTAGATCATACATAAATATGACACTATGCAAGGATGTTTACAAAAAAAAAAAGGGCAAGGAAAAGAGAAGGGGACAGAGAGCCTAGGCGGGGGGAGGGACGGGGCAGACACAAAGCTGGCGTGTATGCATAAACATTAAGCCCTTCACTAACAACACGTCGGACCTGATGAATTTCATTATTTGGTCTGCATCATTTATAGTACTGGGCTTGAGTCGACCTTTTTTCCTTGGTCAGACTGAACAAGCAACCTTAACTTTGACACAGAGGGATCATCCATACCACAGAGACATACCACGTATAAATCAGTGTATGCACGCTTCCCAGCGTGGTATAACAGACATACCACCTGTATTTCAATATGTACTCTCCACCAATGACAACAATGGAACTTGCATGATTTAACGGACATTCTTATAATCCAGAAAATGCTCACTACGTATGCCAATGA
>CM065728.1:30041427-30043927 GCA_033310375.1 Conus canariensis
GCGAGTACAGATAGAGTGAACACGAGGTTTTCTGTGGTTGGATAACTTTAGTCATCACCAAAAAGTCCCTTATCTGCAACAACTGCAGACTACTACCTCTACATGTCCGTTATCTGCAACAACCTACAGACTACTACCTTTACATGTCCTTTATCTGCAACAACCTACAGACTACTACCTTTACATGTCTTTTATCTGCAACAACCTGCAGACTACTATCTTTACATGTCCGTTATCTGCAACAACCTACAGACTACTACCTTTACATGTCCGTTATCTGCAAAAACCTACATACTACCTTTACATGTCTTTTATCTGCAACGACCTGCAGACTACTACCTTTACATGTCCTCTATCTGCAACAACCTACAGACTACTACCTTTACATGTCCTTCATCTGCAACAACCTACAGACTACTACATTTACATGTCTTTTTCTGCAACAACCTGCAGACTACTGTCTTTGCAGAGTCAAAGCTGAAGCCCAGGCCAGCCCAACCATCAGACAACATTTAGGAACGATTTCCATCCCCATGTCCCAACCAACCATTTTCGTTTCCGTCCTCCGCCTGCTGATTCCAGTTCACGATTTTCATCCATTAATTTCTCAGGGACAGTTGATAGGAGCTCACCAACGCCAGCGACACAGCACACAGTGGCAGAAGACAATGGAGTGGCGGCTACCTTTGAAAACTATATTACAACAGCTGCGACGGCAAAGAGGCTGAGCAAACACATGAGGGCCGACTCGCGGCGGCTGCATGTGCTCAGTGATGAGAGCGGCACTCAGTATGTTTACATAATAAAGACCTGGTCTGGTGCTGTAGGCAGCGGTGATAGCCTCGTAGAACAAAGCCAGTGGAGAGGTGTGTGTGTGGTGTGTGTGTGTGTGTGTGTGTGTGTGTGTGTGTGTGTGTGTGGTGTGTGGAGAGAGAGAGAGAGAGAGAGAGAGAGAGAGAGAGCGAGCAAAAACTGCAAACACACAACAGGAACACGTCAGTATGGTGCGGTCAGAGCGGCCATCACATCACATGATCTATCAGCGAGACTCACTGGCTGCTGGCCTCATTCCACAAAGAGCAGAGACCTCCAGTCATACCTGTTCCCCCAGCCTGTCTGCTGAGTGTACATGACCAAGTGACCAATACACGCAACACGCACAGCATCTCGAAGTGCCAAGAGGAGCTGAACAGGAAAATTGGACAGAGGTCTTACCTTCCATACCATCCACACAACCTTCCTGTACGCAACGTCCTCTTACGCAGCTTCCCATATAATCTGTTATTGCCCAGACTTGTACAAATCTTTTCAAAGCCTCCCTTTGTGGAATTTAGGTGGGACAAAACTCGATATTCTTCACATTTTGTTCTAAAGAGTACGTACATTCTAAGTAGTAATATTACTTTATCGGTTGATAACACTACTGAATGCTCATTGTTGCGACATAGCCTAATCGAATTGACAGACATGACTATATTGTTTGCCTCACCGTCATTCATAAATGGTAAGTCCGATGACTGTTAGTAATATGTGTTTATGGCGTATGACAAAATTACATCCGAATTCATTTCATTTGATAAGCTTAAAATTGATGACAGTCCTTTCTGAGCAAGAATCTTAAACAGGAGCAAGATTCCTTGTCAAATGTATTAAATGAGTGTTGACGATTTCCAGAGTATGACTTATCTCCTCAAATATTTGGAGTTACAGTTAGGTATCTAGCCTATATAGGCAGTATCCGTCCATCGTGGAATATGCCCGAAAAAAATGAAAGCATTCATAGAAGAAAAAAGGTACCAGAAATCGTTTGTTGGGCAACAAGAGGAGCAGTTTTATATACGTTCCTCCTATAAACAATGCAGATATTTATTTTAAAATCTCCTAGGTTGGAAAATTAGTCACAAACACATAAGCTGAATGAAGGATAATGATACAAATACAGCTTTAGTAAAAAAAAAAAAATAAATTAAAAAAAAATAAAAAAATAACAATGAAATATTTACGGCTTTGAATATGTTATAATCTTATTGTGTCAAATCGAATTTTAAAGAGAATTAAAGCGAGTGACTATGACAGATGTAACACTCTTGTAATATTGGAAAAGACATAGCAAGCCATTATACATGATACTCACACACCCACGGTTTTCTCTGCTTGACAAAGAAAAGACACCACATGAACAAATGTGCAAGTGTGAGAACGGTTCACTCAATTTTAAACATGCTTTGTTTGGTACTGACAGTAAACACTTGTTTTTAACGAGATCGAGCTATAGTTCGCCAATACTGACACTTAATGCGGGTACTCGAATTTATGTTGTAAGCTGTGAACTGGATATTACCATTGCATCCTTGTTCGGACCCTCATGATGTTCATCACTTGTACTAAAACCAACAAGTATTTTTCTTCCACAAAAACTTGGCAACGAGTAATTTTTTTGGTCCTACATCCCGCCCCCAACTCCCTTTCTTTTTAACAAAACTCAATCAGTGTTCAAAAT
>CM065728.1:30048927-30053927 GCA_033310375.1 Conus canariensis
AACATTCAGCAACAGAAACATTCAGCAACAGGAAACATTCAGCAACAGGAATATTCAGCAACAGAAACATTCAGCAACAGGAACATTCAGCAACAGGAACATTCGGCAACAGAAACATTCAGCCACAGGAACATTCAGCAACAGGAACATTCAGCAACAGGAACATTCAGCAACAGAAACATTCAGCCACAGGAACTTTTAGCAACAGGAACATTCAGCAACAGAAACATTCAGCCACAGGAACATTCAGCAACAGGAACATTCAGCAACAGAAACATTCATCCACAGGAACATTCATCCACAGGAACATTCAGCAACAGGAACATTCAGCCACAGGAACATTCAGCAACAGAACATTCAGCAACAGAAACATTCAGCCACAGGAACATTCAGCCACAGGAACATTCGGCAACAGGAACATTCAGCAACAAGAACATTCGGCAACAAGAACGTTCGGCAACAGGAACATTCAGCAACAGGAACACTCAGCCAGCATGCATGGTATTTGTAGACGTGATAAAAGAGGATAATACACCGAGCTGGAAGAAAAACATGGACACTAGTCAATGTATAATCAAAACCTTTAAAATATTGTTTCGTTTACATTCACATACTACAAATAAAACAAACAAACAAAGTCAATCAAGTAAGCTTACTACAAACAAAACAAACAAACTAAGTCAAGTCAAAGAAATGAACAGAATAACTGGTAAACCATTATCATTTTGTTATTTGGGGTTATTAATCACGAATTAATTAGAACGATAAAGCAGTATCTTGGTTTGTGTGACATTGTGTTTTCTGTGTATTTGTCCATTGTCTTCTTTTCGGCTCAGTCTCAAAAAGGCGCTAAGCAGTTCGCAACGGCGGCCGGTTTCAATCCATTTCTTCTTTTCATCTTCAGTGAGGGAAAAAAATCTCTATAGTTAATACACAAAGAAAAAAGTTAAGCACCCCCTTATATTCTCAACTGTCAGAATTGACAACAACAATGTATGACCCCAAAATTTTCAATTTTGTCAAGAATGGTGTGTCATTGAAAGGATAAAACCAGTCAGGCGTGTATGTGAAGCATAGTCATGGTGTGGCATGCACGTGCATTACGGCTTTTGAAATTTTTAAAATTGAGGTTTGGTGAGTCATCCAGTTTAGCAATCACAGTTGGTTTTAAGAAAAGATATTCTTTGCAAAGAAATATGGTGCGAAGGAGGATAGTAGAGGCCAAACGATGGCAAATTATTGGCATGCATTCCACTGGAATGTCCTTCAAAGCAATCGGGCGTCAATTGGGCTTCCACTACACTGTCATCAGCCGGCTGGTGAGGAAATACCAGCAAACCAACCATGTGCAGGACCGCCCACGATCTGGCCGACCACATGCAACGTCACAGCGCGAAGACAGGGCTCTACTTCGCATGATACGCCATGAGCCATTCGCCACAAGCACCAGCTTGAAACGACAGTGGATGCCTAACAGACAACTTTCCACAAGAACAGTGCAGAACCGCTTAAAAGCCCACGGATATAAGGCGAGGAGGGTTATCAAGCGCCCTCTGTTGACTGACCACCACAAAAGACGGCGTTTGGACTGGTGTCTCGCTCGGCGGGGGTGGAACCTGAGGAACTGGAGAAAGATACACTGGTCGGACGAAAGCCGATTCCTGCTGCACGTCACTGATGGAAGATCAAGGGTTTGGAGACGCCCAAATACAGCCTATGCGCCCAGGAACATACAGGCAACTGTTCCTCACGGTGGCGGTTCCATAATGGTCTGGGGGTGCCTCTCACACGACTGCAAGCTGGATTGATTGCCATTCGAGGAACCCTCACAGGCGGACGGTACATCCGAGATGTCCTTGAGCCGGTCGTTGTGCCCCATTTTGACAACCACCCACTTGCCACCAGACCAGTGTACATGGATGACAACGCCAGGCCTCATCGTGCTCAGGCAGTAACAGGCTTTCTCCAGCAAGAAGCAGTGCAGACCCTGCCATGGCCTGCCATGAACCCAGACCTCAATCCACTGGAGCACATCTGGGACATGATTGGCCGTCGTTTGCAGACCTTGGACCCTCCTCCACAAAATCTGCATCAACTGGAAGCTGCACTGCATCAGGAGTGGCAGCAACTGACGATGCAACAGATCCGGCGATTGACTGGAGGGATGCGACGCAGGGTTGAGGCGGTCATCCAGGCTCAGGGCGGATTCACGCGCTACTGAACATTTTCATTTTTCTTTGGTTTATGGAGATTCATGGCAATGTTTTCAAATGAAATTGCCACTTTGATTAAGCACTACGATTTTGTAATGACCATACTGTTCATGGGTATTTTTTCATGTGAAAATGTCATTGATCTTTCTTTAGCAATACCACATACTGTTTATGATTTTGTATATCATTTGTTGTGTTTTCATGTTGTCAATATCTTTATTTAATAAAAACAAAAGAAAAAAATGTTCCACATTAAACAGTTTAGTACAAAAAAGAATTTCAGTTTCTCCAAACTAAAAAACATTGGGGGGTGCTTAACTTTTTTCTTTGTGTATATTTATATCTGTCTTGTTATGTGTTTTCTTGCTCGTTGATATCTCGTTGCTTAATTGTTGCACATGCCGTGGTATTTGATTTCATTTCCATTGACAAAACACCTGGAAAAAGGACTGATCTGAAGAGCTGAGCTGAATATCGAGTTTATGTATGTTTCGTGCTTGTTCTCTTCAATAAAGTAGGGCTATGTAACCTTCAGTAACATCTAGTGTTACATTATTGATTTAACCAACAAATGTCTTATCTTGTAACAAAGAGATATTAAAAGCGGGTGAAGAATCTTGGGTATTGGACCTAAGAGGGTTGGCTGTGGGTATTGGAGGTGGTGATGGGGCGACGATCGTAGTTTGAGGCATATAAATGTTTCAGTGAGCGTAAAATATTTTTGTTCTTAGCTTCTGGGCAGGGGGGCTACGTAGTGCGCTGTTCTTCCAGCAGGACAAAATCAGATGAAGGGGGACCCCGTTCCTGGCAGAAGAGGGCTGCGATAAGTTCCTCTAGGATGGAGTTCTGGGAATAAGAGAAGTTGGGAAAGGAGATGACAGACCAGGCCATGTTATGGTTGAGCCCCTTGCTGATACAGGACCCCGAGGAGGAGGGATGCCATACTTCTTCTTGAGTTGCTCCCATGTAGTGAGGAAGGACGACACGCTTCCTGGCTGCTGGGGAGTACAAACAAGGACTATCTGGAATTATGCCAGCCTGTGCGGCCCTGGGGTCCAGTTTACTCAGCGTACAGGGTGGTCAGTTCCAGTGTAAGAGCAGACCTGTGAACTAGGTCACACTGCCAGTGGGTTGCAGGAGGGTTTGAGACAATAAGAGAGGGACCGACCGAAAAGGGGAGGTAAAATGGGCGATCCAAGGCACAGGCTGTGTCAATTGAATGCCAATAATCGAGCACCGGAGTAGAGCCAAATGGAGCATGAAAGCTTGCGTTGTCATCAGGTGTGGTCACATGGTTGTTTGAGGCTGGAGCAAGGACAGGGTGCGACTTGGACAAAAGAAAGAGTTGCAGTTCAGGCCTGTACATGCAGAGAGTTAAGGAACCCTAGATGCTGCCATGTGGTACCACACTCCCTCCACCTTGTCAGTGGGATGGCACCATAACTGCATTGGGCCTGGATAGACCTGCTGAACAGTATTTGAGACCTGGAGGAAGAATCTCACCGGGCCATGAACCGGTGAGGGTTGACTGGGCCATGTTTTTCATATACAGGACAGTGCGACGACTGTTCTAACTTCCTATTTAGAATTACAAAGTTAGCTAGCATTATCATAAAGTAAAAGAATAACGTCTGTTCGAATGGATTCATCCAACCAAAGATGACACAAATATTACGTGTGGTGTTCATTTCAAACGAGTTTCACTATTTTCATCAGACAAGTCTTCCGCATGTTAAAACGAAAAAAATGGGGCTGGGGGGTGAAATGGAGGGTGGTGGAAGGGACGGGGAGATCGAGCGTCATCACACTTCCATAAAAATCGTGGACTGAATTTTTGTTAGTGACAGAATATATACTTCATCGTATTTGTCAGGCTCATGGCATTTAAAACAATGTTTGCACCAATAGTTTCGCGTATGATTCTACTTTGCAATCATTTTTATTTAATATCTTTAATGTTGTGAGCATGGATCAATGCACCATTCCAAGGAACTTTAGAAATTATTCTGCGACGATTGAACCCAGCAATTTCACATACGCTAATTTAAGTAAAATTGTTATGGTAACTAGCTTCTTCAGCGTTTTCAAAATAATGGAAAAAACCTTTCGCATGTATCAAATACTGATAACACTACTGTCCAGTATTTTTTCCTTTTTTTTCTTCTTTGTTGGTTTGTTTTGTTCAACAATCGTTTTAAGGAGGAAACCCATCTACCGTATGAAACAAAATCTATAGTGTAGTCATATTTCTTCCATTTTGTTCAACAGAATGTTTCATTTTGTATTTTTCTTGCTCTTTTTGTTTCTTTCGCTTGCTTAACAGTCATATTTTTTCCTGCTGATTACATACCTTGACCGTTTTTGTGTTGTCGATGTTGGCATTCAACACAACACAGCACGAAGAGATGTGTCTGTGCATATACTGCGTGTATATATTCATTGGGCATTTACAGAATGACATCTTCAAGATCCAAAACGTCACATAATGATGAACAACAGTACAGACAAGAATTCTGAGGTCAGCGACTGGACGAGTCCATCGCTATACCCAGAGTACCAAGCTGCCATGATCATCTACAAATGTTTGTCCCGTGCCTTCTGCTGCTGGGAGGCTTTGGGAACCTAGCCACCGTCTTTGTTATGCAACGCACCAAAGACCCCAGCTCCTCGCAGCATGTCTTTCTTACAGCCCTCGCCGTGGCCGATTTTGTCTGTCTGTATATTGTCATGTTACCTCGGTTCCTTCTGGATTACTTTGACGTGCACTTCTGGAATCTCCACTGGGTG
>CM065728.1:30058927-30071427 GCA_033310375.1 Conus canariensis
ATACAAGCAAAGCTGACATACCATCATGGTTATATTCAGTATCAAGTGATATCACAGCATTGATGTGGATATCTTACGTGGCATTCCAGTATACTCGGATCATGTGAACACATTACAAATGTGAAAGGTGGATAGATAGATAGATAGATAGATAGATAGATAGATAGATAGATAGATAAATAGATAGACAGATAGATGAATGGATGGATGGAAAGATGTACAGACAGACAGAGAGATAGTTAGACAGGGATAGAAAGAAAGATGAATTAAAAGATAGATAGATAGATAGATAGATAGATAGATAGATAGATAGATAGATAGATAGATAGATAGATAGATAGATAGATAGATACACTGAACACTGAACACTGAACATGTTTAATGTCATTAGCTATACAAGCCTTAGTGACATGGGGGTACAGCACAAAATAATCATATCGAAAACGAAAGTAACAACATAAAAGAAACATCAATCAATTGAAAGCTTGAAATACAAGCAAAATAGGCCAGTATCTCGACCATCCAGATTAATATTATTCGTAGAAGTAAATATGTAAATACGATAACCAAAATATTTTACTACTTCCTGTAGCATTAATTTTTTCATTTGAACATCATAAGTTCTAGTTGATGATCACTTCTGCGCGTATGATAATAGATAGATAGATAGATAGATAGATAGATAGATAGACTAGAAATGATAGATAGACAGACAGACAGACAGACAGACAGACAGGCAGGCAGGCAGGCAGATTTCTGAGGAAACAAACCACACATAATTAAGCAGTTTTGCAATAAAACATATTTCTCCGGTACAGCTTTCACATATGTTCATCCTCAAAACTTCAAATATTGACTTTTCAGACGTCAATATGTTACTGACGGGAAAAACAAAACAAACGAAAACAAAAAGCATACTGATGTCGAAAAGTCCAATCTTGACTGCTTTTGACACGCTGTTACACGTGAGTACAGTCAAAAGCAAAGAACTTTAAAACTTAGTTTCCTTGTTTCTGCTCCACATGATCATGTGCGCACATTCCGCTCGTTGTAAGTTTTCCAAATCGATCACCAACGCACTTTCTTCCCAGTTTCTTAACAAAGCATGATGCTGTCTGAACTGGAAACATTCTCATTCAAATGCTTCCACATGTTATCAAAGTGAACAAGGAACTGATTTTGGTTGACTACAGTCTCTACAAACACAACGTGCCTAAAATGTCAAATCATTACATTATAAAACCACATTGTTAATTTTCTCTCCCTACTAGTTCGTACAGAGCGAATCTTTGTTTTTCTGACAAATAAACCGAATTCTGATTCTTCTTTAAATTCATGCGCGTGTTCATGTGTACATACACACGAACGTGAGTGCTTGCATACACTCGTGTGAAAGTGTCGATGTGTCTGTGTACAATTCGGTCGGTCTGCAAGTTCATATGTGTGTGTGTGTGTGTGTGTGTGTGTGTGTGTGTGTGTGTGTGTGGTGTGTGTGTGTGTGTGTGTGTGTTTGTGCGTGCGTGCGTGCGTGCGTGCGTGTGTGTGTATGTGAGCATGCGCACTTGTGTATATGTGTGTATAAGAGTGCGTGCAGCGCGCGCGCAAGTGTGTGTGTGTGTGTGTGTGTGTGTGTGTGTGTGTGTGTGTGTGTGTGTGTGTGTGTGTGTGTGTGTGTGTGTGTTTGAATGGTTAATGTAAAGACTTACTTATGTGTATGTGTTTTAATGTCATTTTATTGCTCACTGTTCAGTGTATTGCTGCAGAGAAACAAGAACCTACATATAATAACATATTGATGTTTTGAGGCTGGCATTTTCCCAGCTCACCTGTAGCCTCACAAGCTTTTTACTGATAATCAATGTATATGACTGTGAGGTTTGAATTTGCTGTAAACGGACATGCGCAGCTGCCTAGCGCGAGCATGTGTGTGTGTGTGTGTGTGTGTGTGTGTGTGTGTGTGTGTGTGTGTGTGTGTGTGTGTGAGTGTGTGTGTGTGTGCGTGTGTGTATGTGCGTGCGTGCGTAGGTGCGTGCGTGTGTGCGTGTGGTGTGTGTGTGTGTGTGTGTGGTGTGAGAGAGAGAGAGAGAGAGAGAGAGAGAGAGTGGAGAGAGAAACAAATATTACAACCCTTCCCGATGCACACCCATAACACACACACGCGCGCGCGCGCGCACGCACGCAGGCACGCACGCGCGCGCGCACCACACACACACCACACACACCACACACACCACACACACACACACATACACCCCACATTTCCTTTAGCCTCTGGTAGTGAGGAAGGATGTCACACACACACACACACACACACACACACACACACACACACACACACACACACACACACACACACACACACACACACACACACACACACACACACACACACACACACTTATGTAAGACTTCGCTTGCATTCAAATAAAAAAAAATCTATTCTGCATTAATTAAGAAAAACACCACCTGGTCTTGGATACATTATATAAAGTCTTTCGCTTCATCCGTCACAGATATAATAATGCCCTAATTGTTAGTTTCTAACGAGTGTGATATCTTAGCGGTATGTGTAAGAACGATAGCTCTTTAACGTTGTATTCGTTATTTGAAGAGACACTTGGTTATAGAATAAACTCTCTCTGTGTACTCCTTATACATTTCGAAATTGTCGATGCCCAGTTTTTCGTCGACGACTTTCTTGGCAGATGTAAATGTCCAAATTGTCGCCCAACCCGATTTCTTTATAAAGGGCACTTAGATGTCAAAATGCACATTCTCTCCATAAAGCTGTTTTCATTCGCTAACGAATGTAATCATGACTTAACCCATCTAACATCATCATCATCATCATCATCATCATCATCATCATCATCATCATCATCATCACACACACACACGACGACGACGACGACGACGATGACAACGACGACGACGACGACAATAATAAAACTAGTGGTATGAAGAAGAAGAAGAAGAAGAAGAAGAAGAAGAAGAAGAAGAAGCCATCAGGATATAGACGTCAACCAGTTGTGCTGATATAAACGGGTTGGATCACACATAAGCATTCCCTCGTGGAAAAAAAGGAAGATGCCAGTCGCTGAAAACAAACAGACATAATAGTGACACGCAAATTGTCTAAAATGAGATACAAAATTCAGTAGGAAATACATCACTCAACATTCAAGTCACTCACCTCGAGCATGTAAATGTTTAAGCTGTGAGTTGAAGCTCGCTCCGGATTTAACCGTGATATACAACTTGAACGTTTGCATCAAGTAAAAGAAGGAATAGAAGGAAATACAAGTGCGGCTTCACTCTTCAGATCATGAAATGTACACTGACTGCTATTAATTTTTCAACACAGTTTACCCCAGCAAGTTTTCACTTCTCGCGAAATTGGGTTGGGTAAACATTCTCGGCTGACTAGATAGGACGTGATGCAAACGTTTGTTCCTATCAGATATCCCGGTTGAAGCATGTTTTCTTGAACTGCTACATTAACTGAAAATGCACATGCATTTCCTTCTATTCTATTTTTCATCATAGGTTTTCCTGGCATGTCTCTGTTAAATGAAAAACTAATTACTTACATATAAACCAAATGCACCATTGGCATTGAGGCAGGACTTTTTTATTTGCAGGAATGGCAGCGAAAAGAACTTTACTCAAGAAACAAAGTTGGCTATTTCGTTTTACTTTACTTGTTTTCAAGAAACAAAGTTGGCTATTTCGTTTTACTTTACTTGTTTTCACTTATCTTTTACTCCACTAAATCCACTAAATGGAACTGGAGATTTTTACACCGGAATTTTATCCTGTATTTTCGTTTGTTTTGCTTTAAAAACTTGAACATGGCTGTAATGGTCGGCTAGAACAAGAACTGCTATGTTTGACTCATTGACTAATTGTTGTTTTATTTACATGGTCTGCTTTTCTTTCTTGCATTTCTTATGCATGTTTTTTTTGTTTGTTTTTTTTGTATCTAATTTGCCAGCGACTTGTTTTCCTTCACAAAAAGACGTCTTATTGCAAAACAGTATTTCAGGGATTAACATAAAAGCATGATGTATGTAGACAACAATGAGCCCACATAATCTCAAATGATATTTTTCGTTAAAAAAATATACAAACGACAATACTTAAGAAAGGATCCTTCGAGTATCTTCAGTTAACTAGTGTGTGTGTGTGTGTGTGTGTGTGTGTGTGTGTGTGTGTGTGTGTGTGTGTGTGTGTGTGTGTGTGTGTGTGTGTGTTTCAGGGGAGGGAGGGGGTAACATTCTAAAACTGTAACGTAATCTAGAGTTATATATGAGCTCAGTCTAATTCTCCTCTTATAAAAAACTTTCTAATAAAATGGAATGTTGTTGTTGTTGTTGTCGTACCCTGGCTAAAAGACTCCAGGGATCATCCAAACAGCTGAAGCATTTGAACACTATGGTACAAATGCATCAGCTGGGGATGAGAACATTACGTGTGTGACCGTTTTAGATTACCCCACCACATGGGCAGCCACACTCCGACTTCGGGGGAAATGGAATGTTGAATTGTAGCAGTTTGGCTGATCTCCGGCATACCTGATGCTGCTGTCACGCCTCAGTTCGCTTGCGACTAAACTGCCCGCAGCGAACTCGAGTTTCACAATTCTGCGCTGAAGAGTTCTTATACTAGTGGAACTGGCAACTACGCTGTTTGGGCGGGTGAAGAATCGAAATGATCAACAATTCCGGTGCTTGAGTGAGGGGAGTGAGGGGGGTGCGGTTTATGTAAAACTGTCGAAAGTTTTAAGATCCGACGTGCCCTAGCTACAGATGAAGAATGAAAAACCGGAAGCTTTTGCCAATACAGAGCAGACTACAAATTAAAAAAAAACAAGAAGGGTAGCTCTAGTTCCCGTGATCAGACAGTTGGACGCCTCATAACTCCAAGTTTCCGCCTTGGCTTAAGGCTGTCAGACCAACTGACATGGGCTAGAACACCATGGTTACATCAAAATGTTGTTATGCTCTGCATAGCTACGCGTGGATGTCTTCAGTCGTGACAGGCTTTTAACATAACAATACCAGTCTCCAAAATCCCTCGAAGTCGGAGCGTGGCTGCTCACGTGGCGGGGTAATCGAAAATGGTCACACCCATAACACTCTCATCCCTAGCTGATGCATTTGTACCATAGTGTTCAAGTACTTCGGCTGTTTGGATGATTCCTGGAGTCTTTTAGTCAGGGTACGAAAACAACAGCAACAAAAACTCCAAGTTGGAGTTGTGAGTGGGCAGTTGTCTTATCAGGGAAGCAAGGCCTTCTTGTTTTCTGCAGTTCTCGTCCTCATCTAAGATTTTCTTTCACAGCAGACAGTAGCAGCGGCAACAAACTTAAGCCCAGCTGTCGTAACGAGTAAATTTCTCTCATTTTCCAGCCGCCATCATGTAGTGGTTGGCATCATGTGAGTTGAGTACCATTCGCTTGATGCAGGAATTTCTGAGAATGTTGCTCAAATTTCTTGACCAGCACTGCAGGGGTCTGTATCTCCCAGGCCTGATTGACGCCAGGATACAAAATAAAAGGAAGACTAGAGTTCTGCCTCACAATATAATCTCAGACTAGAATGAAATTTACTAATATCATTTTCATGTTTTTCACCCTAACGGATATTTTTTTAATCTGAAAATCTGTGGTTCCCCCCATGCCCTGTTCTGGTGGTAACTTCAGTTTGAATTTCCTCTTTACGTTCACGCTTGTGGTGAATTTGCATCAAAGTCTTCGATATGGACCGGTTCATGGGGACCGTCACTGAACGGGGTATTTGCATTCCCCAGAAGTAGATGGTCATCACACGAGCCAGTTATTGTTGTCAGTGGGAGGCTTATATCGTGGTGTCTTTTGTATGCTGGACTAGAACAAGCACCAATGAACACCACTGAATTCAGCTGGCAACAGTGCTGTGTCTCCTCTGGAGCTATGCGTTACCTCGAATTTTTTTCCATGTCTGTTACACAAACTGTACATCACATTTTCTTTTCTCGCTTGGATGAATTAGGTAAGATTTTATGCGGATGGGGTGGGTGGTGGTGGGTGTTACTGTTGCTTCACTGTCTGCAGGTTTATTACTCGGCACAAGGGAACAAGTATCTTTGTTTGTTGTTGTTGTTCCTGTTGTTGTTGTCGTTATTGTCAGTTTGTTAACCACAATCGATTTTACGCAAGTTGTGTAAGTTCTTTACAAGATTTGTCACGCATCAGAGAATGGAGCTGATTATAGAATAACAGAGCTTAAAACTGAAGGGAGGGAATGCCGATTTGATTCACGTGTGATGAATACATGCCACATATACGAATGGGTGAGACAAACGGAGAAAGAGAGGGGCATGTAAACTTAATGCAGTAGGTCGCTTAAAATGAAATGGCTGGTGAAACACAAGCCTGAGCGCACCCGTCTTTCCCCTCTTTCCATTCCTCTGTCTCCCTTCACACACCCCCTTCCTTGTTTCCATTTTGCCTTCCCCATGTTCTCTTTGTCCTTCTCCCTCTTCCCATCTCTTCACACACACACACCCTTCCACCTACATTATTAGCCCTTCCTCAGCCCTCGCCCCCCCCCCCTTCCAGTTCCGCCAACACAGTCCCTCCTCTATCTCCCCATCTCCAATTCCCCTTCACTCATCTCTCTCCCTCCATCTCCAACCCGTCCCCCTCATCCCGTCTCCTTTCAAGACTCCCTACCCTGATCTCTGTCCCCTGCCCCCAGTCCCCCCTCCACCCTCCTCCTTTGTTTTCAGACTTGCTTCAAATCCTCTGAAGGGAAAACAAAAGATAAAATATAGGAGCTTGAGACTAACACAGGGATATTTAGATCTTCAGAATAACTGTATCCCAAACAAAGCTATTCCTCCTGACAGGAAGCAAAACACAGGGTGTTTATCCTAATGAACCCAAACGGCGAGGTACATTTGACCCACTTCGAATCCCGACGTCTCTTCACTTCACCATTAAACTGCGTTAAAATGCTGCTTTTAATTTCTTTTGCTCTTTTCACAGTAGTATTCCCACTGTTGATCATATGCATCCACTGTTTGTGTATTACAATAATGGTATTCAACACCACACAACGCATAGAAAAAAGTCGTCTTTTCCACCTAATACCAGTTATCAGGGAAGCAATTTTAGACTCGAAGCATCAACTAAACTCTGTCTCACCCATCACGGAATTTGTTTTGTTGTGTGATATAAGAAAGTCTGGAAAGGCCCATAAGAGTAGTTTATTGGGGTACCAAAAAGAGAAATGTATTATTATTATTTAGGGTGATTACTTGCATCCCAGGTTGTTGTGGCTCTAACTGGCATTTTAAACCAGAAGTGAGAGTAAATACGTTATGAAACATGTTCCGGCATTTTTTACAATAACATGTCTACTGTTGATCACATACTGTGAGTGTTTCTTTTTCTAATAATAGCATTACTGTCACACAATATGTAGAGATGTGTTTTTCCCTCTAAAACATAATTCAAAGCTTAACTATTTTGGATTTGAAATATCCGCCATGTGTGTCTTATCCAACAAAATATTTTTTTTTTTCTGTTGTGTGACGTACATTGTTTTAGATCCAAGTGTAGCCACTGGGTCCCAGTGTGTGATTTCATATTTGACACAATCATTCAAATACCAAACTGACTTACAACGAATTATCCATCTGATCAGATCTGAGAGTATAACCACTCCTGATCATGTTCCCCACATTCATGTATTTAATGTTATACCCACACCTTAACTGTTTTTGTTTCTCCATCTTCAGCAAAGGTATTTAACGTAACACAACTTCTTAGATTTTCGATCGAGAGAGAGAGAGAGAGAGGGGGGGGGGGAGGGGGGGAGGAGAGAGAGAGAGAGAGAGAGAGAGAGAAGAGAGGGAGAGAAGGAGGAGGGAGGAGAGGGAAGAGAGAGAGAGAGAGAGAGAGAGAGAGAGAGAGAGAGAGAGAGAGAGAGAGAGGATGCATGTGGTGTATGCCTGCATTGCATGCATATATCCAATGACCATTTACAGAATGAGCACTTCACGAACAAAACGTCACATAATAATGAACAACAGTACAGACAAGAATTCTGAGGTCAACGACTGGACGAGTCCATCGCTGTACCCAGAGTACCAAGCTGCCATGATCATCTACAAAGTGTTTGTCCCGTGCCTTCTGCTTCTGGGAGGCTTTGGTAACCTAGCCACCGTCTTTGTTATGCAACGCACCAAAGACCCCAGCTCCTCACAGCATGTCTTTCTTACAGCCCTCGCCGTGGCCGATTTTGTCTGTCTATATATTATCATGTTACCTCGGTTCCTTCTGGATTACTTTGACGTGCACTTCTGGAATCTCCACTGGGTGACATGCAAGCTGTATTTCTGGCTGGGTTACTCGTCGGTCACTCTGTCTGCCTGGTTGCTGACCGCGGTCACCATTCAGCGAACGTTGGCCGTCAAATGGCCACACAAGATCAGAGTCATGTGCTCCGTAAGAAGAACGTGGTCTCTCATCGTGTGTCTTGTCGCTATTGCTTTCATCCTCCATTCCCATTTTCTGGTCATATTTGGATTACGTGAGGACATGCCTTGTATGCCCACTATTGATCTGGCTGGATATATATTTTTCACCGTATATGTCGTAACATGGCTGACCCTGTGTACAGATTCCTTTCTGCCTTTTGCCTGTCTCCTGGTGTGTGACGTCATATTGTCCCTGACCTTGTTTCGCGCTGTATCCGTCCCTTCAGTGACTTCTCAAGACTCTAAACATGTTCACACTATGCACAACACTGACAGACGCCAGGAAACAGCTCGGAGAACTTCGATCATGGTTCTGGTACTGTCCTTAACCTTTTTAGTTCTGACCATGCCTCAGTGTATTGTCGTGGTCTGGTATAATTTTCAAACAAGTGAACATCCCAGCTTATTTGCAAGAAATCTGTTACTCCGCAGTATTGCCGATGTTATGCTGTACACCAACAACGCTGTCAATTTTCTTCTCTACTGTTTCACTGGGACTAGATTCAGGCGGGAGTTTTTGAGCTGGATTTGTTGCAGCACTTTGAATCACTCTTCATGATCTATTTAAAAAGCATTTTCAAACAATGAGACGGGGTAAAAAAAACAACACAAGTTGTATAACTGTCCACAATGAATGGGACCTAAATTGAATAAAGATCAAAAGGTCTTGTGCTGAAGTATCTGTCTCTTGCAGTTGTGTCTTAAAGATTATTTATCACTTCAAGCGCAAAGAAGTCTTAACAGATGATTTGAACAGAAAGTATTAAATGGCTGCCTGAACTACCTGAACAGGAAATTAAGTACTGAAAAAATACTATGGTTGAATCACTGTAAAATCAGCATAAAATCAGCATACTGTGTGTGTGTGTTGACAAATGATAATTAGAGCTGTCATTATTGCCGTTTATCAGTTGCGTTTCAGCTCTATAATCTTCCACAACACTGCTTTGGGTCCTCAGATGTTCTGAATACAAACGTGCTGTTGTTCTGTCTTTTCCTGGTGGCTTTCAGTTTATCTTGCTCCAGAATGACACGTCCCTGGTAGCTAATTTTAGCCACTGCAGTTTGGTGACATGAATTATTTGAATTCTCTGTGCTGTCGTTAATAACAGAAGTGCACGTACTTTCATTGTCAGTTCCTTCAGACTGAATTCTTTGTTTACGTTTGGCTGTTCGAAATAATCTATTGAAATGCCTTAATGCCATGTTTCAGTATAACACGGTAAGGTGTTCTCCATTCGAAAACGCCTTCCACACACTACACCAGGATGAAGCCCTAGTAATTCAACCTCTTTTGCTTTCATAACAGCTAATATTGCACCATGGCCCATGTGTTTTGTCCTATTCCCCAAGCCATTTGTGAACAACAGAATAAACATTATAAAACTGCTGATACAGAACTTTACAAAGGATCGACTTTCATTCAGCAAAGTTGTTCTCATCTTTTCAAGTATGTTGCGTAAGTTTGTTTGTTTGTTTTGCATAGTTTGTTTTGCATAGTTTGTCTCTGTGAAACACGCATGATTTTGCAATTTTTTTCTATGTATTTTCTGTGCTACAGTGCATTCCCGGACAGTCTGACTGCATCTGTTTGTAAACTGGTGTGGATGGCTTGAGTGTGGTTATGTAGCACGTATTTGTCTTTTGGAAGGAGGTAGAGATTTGGAATCAACAGACAAAGCATTAATGGAAACCAGCAAACGTTTGTACGTAGAGATGTATATTGCTTCTTCATTCTCCAGCATCTTCAGCGCTGTATGGATCTGGCTAACACTTGGGAAGACATTTACTGAGGCTCTGAGTCCGGCTTGCAGTGACTGCATGTATTGCGAGTGCTTCTGGATTTGGGTACTTAGAAAAACAAATCTCTTCTGCTGATAGTTCAAGCAAAACGCAAACAAGTCAAAGTCAGGTTTCCAAGCGTATAAGACGCTCTTTGAAAACGTTGAGGCTTCGATTTTTACTCTGTATCATTACCGAATTTCCATTGTGTTAAGTCTGCATCTTTGAAATGTTTTCCTGGGATAAGTGCTACAGTTATTCGGACACTGTTCTCTGCGCACCACATCCATTCGTTTTCTTGCAATACGCTTGTACTGTTCAATATGAGATCTATCTATATTTTCATTTTATTTATACAGGAGATTGCACAAGTATGGGTATGATCTGTCAATATTTTACACGTCTTCTTCTACCTACTTATTAGCGTGTTCGAACTTTTGTTATAAGCTGTAAACTGTAAATCATAACTGCCTTCTAATATTATATCCCTGAAAATAATCGTGACTTACGATGAAAGTAACATGTAATCTTTATTCTTCTTCTTTTTTTCTTTTTAATGAACTCAACAATTATTGAAGGTTATTTGTAACGTGTAAATTAAGATTATGCGCATAGGCTCTGTTGTTTTATTTGTTGGTTTGTTTTGTATATACCACGACATTGTTATAATTTGACGACGAAACTCTTGAGGCGTGACTTAACTGCATTCAGTTTTACACACACATGAAAATGATTTTTGTCTTTTGTTCGGTCTTCTGCATTATCTTAACATATTTGGTGTTCTAAATGCCTGCTCTCAAAGACGCCCAACAGCTCACAGGAAGGAGATACATGGCGTATATCTACAAGTACACAAACTGTCAAAATTCGCCATTGTTTTTGACAATGTAGATACTCATTTGTCTTGTTCAGTTTATCTAGTCTTACTAACAATCATTTTGAGTCCGCATATTCATTTGACCACAACACGTATTCGAGATACAAGCAAAGCTGATATGCTCTTATGGTTGTATCCAGTACCAGGTGACGCCACAACATTGATATTGAAATCGTATGTGGCATTTCAGTTTACACAGATCATAGGAACACAATCCAAATATGGAAGGCAGACGGACAGATTGAGAGACAGACTACCTGTCTGTCTGTCTGTCTATGGATCGATCGAGCGATCGAGCGATCCATAGGCAGACAGACAGACAGGCAGACAGATAGATAGATAGATAGATAGATAGATAGATAGATAGATAGATAGATAGACAGACAGACAGACAGACAGACAGATAGATAGATAGATAGATAGATAGATAGATAGATAGATAGAAAGAAAGATAGATAGAAAAACAGATAGATAGGTAGATGGATAGACAGACAGACAGACAGACAGACAGACAGACAGAGTTCCAGTAGGACAAATTCCACGTTTCTAAACAGTTTTGCAGTAAAATATCTTTCCCGCACACGTAATCTTCATCCAGAAAACTCCAGATATCCAACATTCAAAGGTGCAGATGTCATTAATGGAACATCGTATTGAGATTTTGATGTCAGAAATTTCATTGCTGACCGTTTTTAATACGTGGGACACGTGAACAAAACTGAAAGTAGAGAACTTAAAAACTACCCGTTGCTTGCTTCTGCTTAATAAGATCGTTCATAGCAAGTTTTCCTAGTCGATCTCCAACACAAATTCTTCCTAGTTTTTCAATACAACATGATGCTGTCTGAACTGGAAACTTTCTCATTAGAATGCTTCCACACATAATCAAAGTAAGCAAATGACTGCTTTTCGTTATGTACACCTCCATAATTTTATGGTTGATAATATACTCTACTATTAAAACGTATCTACAATATCAGATATAATGAAAGAAAACTAAATTGTCAGTTTGCTCTCTCCCTTTTGTTCTTAATAGAACACACCTTTCCTTTTTATGACAAATAAACCCGATACACATTTTTTCTTTTAATTTTCACACATGTCCATGCTTACAAACACACGAACGAGAGCACAAACGCACGTGTTAGGTGTCGTTGAGTGTGTGTGTGTGTGTGTGTGTGTGTGTGTGTGTGTGTGTGTGGTGCGTGCGTGCGTGCGTGCGTGCGTGCGTGCGTGCGTGTGTGTGTGTGTGTGTGTGTGTGTGTGTGTGTGTGTGTGTGTGTGTATGCGATTCACTGTGTGCGCACACACAAGA
>CM065728.1:30073927-30088927 GCA_033310375.1 Conus canariensis
TTTTAAATACAACAAGAAAAATGATGTAATGCCTTATGTTCATGCCTTAAGATTACAGATATTGTGGTATGGAAAATTCTGAACGTTGAAAAGACTGAACGTTGTTAATTCAAATACCAGATTTTTAAAAAGCACGCTATAACTGGCATCTCTAGCATACAGAAGATTATATGGGGTACGGACAAATATCTTCAAAATTTGTCACAGGACTGATACTGCTAACAAACACTTGGTTCCAAATGTCAACCTACTGAAGTACCCGGAACATTGACATAACAGTACTCACGCAGCACGGCAAGAACATCATGAAAAGAAATGCTTATTCTTTCATAGTTACTCAGTTCAGGAATATTTTATCAGCACAGTTCAAACTTGCACGAAATGAAATATCTCCAGTTTAAAATCTTAGAGAAATGCCCCGTATCTACCCATTGCACTCTCAGTGCAACTAAGCAGTTGATAACAAAATTGTCTCAGCCATGTTAACCACCTAAGCACATTGAATACTATGTGAGAGACCACATCAAGAGGCAGCAATGTCTTGCCGTCCAAAAATCCTAATCCTGATTCTGATGCGTGTGCTGCTTTCTGTGATTCGTAATCAATATGAACACCAATAAAGCATTTAGTTCAAAACAGACAAACAAATAAACAAAATAACAACACGCAAAATGGCTAAAATGACTTCTGGAATTTAACGGAAAATACATCGTCCCACAAACAAGTAAATTATCTCGAGCATGCGAATACTCACGCTGTTAGCTGATGCTTTCTCCGGATTTAAGCGTGATATATGACTTGGAGTTTCGGTTAAGTAATTTAAGGCACAGAAAAAAACACATTCACCTTAAAGTTTTGATCAAGAAACAAAATTGGCATCGGCTATTGCGTTGTATTTTACATATTTTCACTTCTTTCACTGAATGCAAATTGAGTTATCTTTTAACTCCGGAACTGTAGCTTGTGCTTTCGTTTCTTGAATTTCGAAACTTGAGAATCACTTGGTATACATCCCAACCCATATGGCTCTTGAAACTGGCTAGACCAACAGGCGCTATGCCTTGATCCATTAAATGATTGATTTACTTACATGATATGATCTGTTTTTCTTTCCTGCCTTTCATATGCATGGCATTGAAATTGAACAATCCTTGTATTTTTTTTATCGTTTTGCCGTATCTTATTTCCCAACGACCATATTTTCCTTCACAAAAAGACATCTTCTGACAAATCCATACTTCAGATGTCAGCTTAAAATCACGTATTACATAGGCTTCAACCAGCCCACATGATTTCAAAACAAAGGTATGCTTGAAAACCAAGTGCAAGCGACAAGACTTTCATTAGACCCATGCTGCATCTCACGTCTTGGTTTGCCCGCAACAAAACTGTCCACAGGTAAGCCGAGTTTCACGACTTCAGAGCAGAAGAGTTCTCACCCAGTGAAACTGGCAGCTCCTCTGCCGAGGCGGCAAAAGAACTGAAAAATCAACAATTCCAGTGCCTACAGTGAAGGGCCACTTCAAGACCGGGCGTGCCATCACCACTGACACGGGATGAAAACCAGAAGTTCTTTCCAGAATAGAGCAGATGATAGATAACAAACAAGGAGGTTAAATGTAGCACCCACAGTGAGTTATTGACAAGTCCATGACTCCAAGTCGGAGTTATGTGCGTGCAGTTGTCTCATCATGAGAGCAGGACCTTTGTTGTTTGTTGTTTACTGTCTGCTGTTCCCTGTCTCCCTTAAGATTTCCTTTCATAGCGGACAATAGTAACGCCAACAAAGCTTAAGCCCAGCTGTCGTGACAAGCACATCGCTGTCACCTGCCAGCCACCGTGGTTAGTGGTTGGCTTCTGGTGAGCTGAGTATCATTCTTTTGAAGGATGAATTTCTGAGAATGTTTGCCCAAATGCCTTGACCAGCACTGCAGAGTCTGCGCTTCTCGGGCCTGGTCGACGCTGGGAGGCGTGAAGAAAGGAAGCGTCGAGTTCTGCCCTGCCATATTATAGTGTTGGACCAGACAGGAACTTATTAGCACCGTTTCATCTTTTTCACCCTCATTGATATCTTTGTTCTCAGATTCTGTGATCCCCAATGCCGTGATCTGGTAGTAACTTCAGTTTGAATATCCTCTCCACTTCTGCCTCGCGACGAGTGCGTGCCAAGGTCTTCGATATTAATAAATTCAGCATGGACTGCCACTGAGCGGAGTGGTGGCACACTTCAGAGGACGATGCTCACTCGCACAAGCTTAACGGCCGATCAGTTATTGATGTCAGTAAGGGGCTTAGGACGTGGTGTTCTTTGTATGCTGGCTCAGAACAGACACCACTGAACACCACTGAAATGAGTCGGCAACAGTGCAGTGTCTCCTTAAGTGCAACGCCTCATCACAACACTTTTGCATGTTAGTGACGCAAACGGTACATTAAATTTTCTCTTTTTTTTCGCATGGATGAATTTGGTAGGATTTTCTATGGGGATGGGGGAGGAGGTTAGGTGGTAAGAAGATGAGGGAGGGGCCTCTGTTGCTTTAATATCTATGTAGGTTTATGACTTGCCAGATGGTGGCGGGTGTCCTGGGTTTGTTGTTGTTCTCCAAGTGTCTTACAGATCATAGAGTGGCGTTTTCAGTTTGTTTGTTTGCTTGTTTTTGTTTCGTGTCCCTGAATGTGTTAACTGCAACTGATTAAAACGCGCATCTATGTGTTTGCTACACGCTGTGTAAGTTCGTTACGAGATTAATCACACTTAAGAGACATGCACACGAATAAAGCAGATTCTAAAATAACGGGGGACACAACCAAGGGGTGAATACATGACATAGGAGGATGACCACTGCGTGAGACCTTTGAAAAAGAGAGAGGCGTGTATACTGAACGCAGTAGATCAATCAAAATCAAATTGCTGGTAAACCACTAGCCTCCACCCACCCTCCGAAGCCACTCACCCCCTTTCTTCCTCCTTTCCTCCCCCCCCCCCCCCCTCCTTCCCTTTCCCTTTCCTTTCTGCCGTCCCCACTCCCTCGCTCTCCCTCCCTTTTCTTCACCCTCTCCATCTCCACCCCTATTAGCCCTTCCCCAATTTTCCTCCTCCATGTTCTCCCTCCGTTCCCCCCTTTCTAGCCCCCCACCCCACCCCTTCATTCCACACCTCGCATTCCCCAATACCCTTTCTCTCCCCTGTCCTCCTTGTACTCATCCACGTCTTCCCTTACCCTTTTTCCTGTCCACATTTCCCCCTTCTCTTAAAAAATTCCTCCCTCCTCCCCCGTTTCTCTGCCCTGCCCTCCACTTTCCCCTCCTACCCGTCGTCACCCTCCTCTTTTGCCTTAGACCTGCTGCACATCCCTTCGAGGATAAAAGTCAAAATGTTGGAACCTGGGAATGACCTACGGGTAATAGATCTCAGTATAAAAATCTCCTAACAAAGCTGTTCTAGCTGACAGGAAACACAGTCTTTTTAATCTTCATAAATGCCAACGGCGGAGTATGTTTGACCCGCTTCGAATACTGACATCTCCTTGCTTCGCCATTTTGCTGCTTTAGAAATGCGAGTGATTTACGGTGCTAGATTTGGAGAATATCCGATGAAAATTATGGAATTATGTAAGAAGTAAGAGGGACACGAAGACACACCGACACACAGACAGAATGTGCTTAATACATGAGATGTCACGTTACAAGGATAATCCCGAAGGAAGGGAAAAGAAAAAGAGCAGATAAGAAAAGGAGAACAAGTGTCCCAGGGGCACGTTCATTTTTCCGGTTAGACAAATCGCGTTATTGTGGGAGTCTTCGTAAAGCACACATATGCATCCGGACTGGCACAAACACGTAGTATAGGTCACCGCAAGTTCTCATTTAATAACTGATTATTTTAAACTGCCCTTTAACCTCCAACGACTTCTTTCCCGTTCCATCTTTCGCCCACCCCCACCCCCTCCTCTCAGTGTACTTGTCCCATTCGCCCGATTATCCCCAACCCCCACCGACCTCCTGACCCCACCCCCTCCTCTGAACTCTCTCTTCCTAACAGAATACGACCAGTATGACTTTAAAGGACCTTTCAAGAGTTAGAACGCCCCTGATGTGTTCCAGGGTGCTTTGTTTTAGTGAATTGATTTTCATGCATAACACAGACACATTATGAGACAACAAACATACGGCATAAGGTATTAAAACAATAGTGATACATGCTACCTCACAACACACGTTCCAGAATGTACCAAGTTCCAACATCATGAGGAACATAAAAAAGTGTATAGAAAAACAGTCAAGGAAGTAAGACTGAGCATAATGAAAACATTTATTCGTCACACTTTTTTTATTTGTATACAAAATCCATAATTCATAACTGTTCCAAGCAGATCGGAATTCTTTTTTTTTTTTATTGTTTGTTTACTTTTGCATTATACTAATTCCATTTTTAATCTGTTGCTCAGCTGACACTGAAAGACGGTGTGAGTGGCCTACATTTTTATTAGAGATGAATTAATAAAGTTTAGCAAGCATTAGGAATACGTAAAAAAATCTGTTTACACATGTTCTTCCACTCCAAAAATACAACATCACGAGTAATCTTACCATTAAACGAGGTTTAGCATTTGTCATTAAGTAAGCATGTGGTTAAAACCTTTGAACGTGATAGCACATCCATATAAAGTGTTGGACTAAATCTTTGTTTTCACTGTAAAATGTACACAATTTGTCGTGTTTCTCAGGCCTGTCCCGTTCAAAACGATGCTTTTACCAATATATCTATGTATAACTCTGATTTGAAATCAAATTTTAATTGAATATCTTCAATTTAGTGAGCATTACCAAAGGCACTTCGGCATTTATTTTCTGTGACCATAGAACAACAATTTGGTTTTTGATATTTTGAGTCAGGTTTCCACAGTTGTGTTTAGGTCCATCACTTTTTTATGATACAAGTGAAACCTTTCAGCATGTCTGTGTTAATGTCCAGAATTATTCGTGTTTTCTTCACGAAATTGTCTTATGGAGGAAATCCATCCACTGTATGGGACAAAACCCACAACGTCGTCATTATCAGCAATGAATTCTTTGTAATTCATGCATCGTCAATTTTCCTTCATGCTCACTTTACAGTAATATTTTTAGCATTGATCACATACATAGATTGTTTGTGTATTGTTGATAATTGTATTCAACCCAACACCACAAAACATATAGAAATGTGTCCTTTTCGGGAAGCAATTTTAGAGTCGAAGCATCCGCTAACCGCTGACCCACCCATCACGAGATTTCTTCTGTTGTGTGATATAAAAATGAGTACAGACAGCCAGTTAGAGTAGTTTATGGGAGTAGTTGTTGGGGGCCGGAATAGTTCAGTTGGTAGAGCGCCCGATTCGTAATTTTGGTGATCCTGGGGTTGCGGGTTCGAATCTCCGCCGGGCCGTTTCCGGTGCAGGGGGATTTTTCCCTCGGAGTTAACATTGGTTCTGATTCCATTACCTATACAATCCTCCGAATGAGACTATAAACCGAGGTTCCGTATGTGAACACACGCATAACATCTTGCACACACGTGAAATCCCATCACCAACTTTCAGAAGAGAAGGTCAGTTTGGCCGTTGGTATGGATGACATGTTACACACAGCATGGACCCTGCGTAAGAAACGGAAAGAATGAAGGAAGTAAGGAAATTGAGTGAACGATATTGAATGATATGGACTGGATGACACGCGAAACGACTGAATGAAGCGCCAGCTGGCAGCTCTTCAGTCGGCACTACCCAGGTAGGCAGCCCGTTGTGTAAACGAGTGTGGGTTGTAAAGCGCTTAGAGCTTAATCTCTCGCCGAGAATAGGCGCTATATAAGTATTCATTATAATATAATAAACACAGAAAGGTACTATTTAGCGTCATTACTTGTTTGCCAGGTTGATGCAGCACTAAAGGGCGTTATAGTACAGAACTGAGAGTAAAAAGAGCCGCAATCATGTACCAGCGTACTTTACATTAATATTCCAACGGTTGATCACAGACTTTGATTGTTTTTGGTTTCTTAATGATAGCAAAACACATCACACAATATGTAGAAAATAATGTGACTTTCCTACGTGAATACAACTTGAAGCGAAGCAGCCTTGGACTGAAACATTTGCCAGTTGCGTCACATCCGTCGTGATTATTTATATGTTGAGTGACATGAAATAGTGTAGATCTAAGAGTAACCACTGGGCTGCGGCATGTGATTTTATATTTGAAGTAATCATTTACATACCAAACTGATTCACAATGAATTATCCCTCTAATGAGATCTGAGATTATAAATAACCGCTCCGTCAAGTTCTCCACAATCATGTACTTAATGTTATTCACACGCCTTAACCCTTTTCGTTTCTCCGACAAAGGTATTCAATATAAGACACATTCTTACATTAGAGAGAGAAGAGAGAGAGAGAGAGAGAGAGAGAGAGAGAGAGAGAGAGAGAGAGAAGGGGTTTATGGTGTGTGCTCGCATTGCATGCATATATATCCAATAAACCTTTACAGAATGAAGGTCTTCAAGAAACAAAACGTCACATAATAATGAACAACAGTACAGACAAGAATCCTGAGGTCAGCGACTGGACGAATCTATCGCTGTACCCAGAGTACCAAGCTGCCATGATCATCTACAAAGTGTTTGTCCCGTGCCTTCTGCTTCTGGGAGGCTTTGGGAACCTAGCCACCATCTTTGTTATGCAACGCACCAAAGACCCCAGCTCCTCGCAGCATGTCTTTCTTACAGCCCTCGCCGCGGCCGATTTTGTCTGTCTGTATATTGCCATGTTACCTCGGTTCCTTCTGGATTACTTTGACGTGCACTTCTGGAATCTCCACTGGATGACATGTAAACTGTATTTCTGGCTGGGGTATTCGTCGGTCACTCTGTCCGCCTGGTTGCTGACCGCAGTGACCATTCAGCGAACGTTGGCCGTCAAATGGCCACACAAGATCAGAGTCATGTGCTCCGTAAGAAGAACGTGGTCTGTCGTCACCTGTCTTGTCGTTATTGCTTGCGTCCTCCATTCCCATTTTCTGGTCACTTTTGGAGTGCGTGAAGATATGGTCTGTAGGCCTCCTTTGGACCAGGCTGGATATGTGTTTTTCACCGTGTATGTCCTCACATGGCTGACCCTGTTTACAGACTCCTTTCTGCCTTTTGCCTGTCTCCTGGTGTGTGACGTCATATTGTCGCTGACCTTGTTTCGCGCTGTATCCGTCCCTTCAGTGACTTCCCAAGACTCTAAACACGTTCACACTATGCACAGCACTGACCGTCGCCAGGAAACAGCTCGGAGGACTTCGATCATGGTTCTGGTTCTGTCCTTAACCTTTCTGATTCTGACTACGCCCCAGTGTGTTGTCGTGCTGTGGCATAATCTTGAAAAAAATGAACATCCTAGTTCATTCGCTATGATGATGCTAATACGTAGCATCACCGAGTGCATGGTCTATACAAATAATGCTGTTAATTTTCTCCTCTACTGTTTCACTGGAACCAGATTCAGAAGGGAGTTTTTCAGCTGGATTTATTGCAACACTCAGAAGTAAACTCGAAACAGTTTAACGAAACATGTCCCATTCTTTGAGAAGCGAAAGCGAAAAGGCATAATGATACAGTTGCCCATCCTATATAATGCATAACAAATGTCAAATGATACACAATTGCCCACCCTAAGTAATACCTAATAAATGTCAATTAAAACGAGCCAAATAATAGCGTCAGCCCGGTACCTAACAATAGTACCAGCTGAAGAAAGAACAGGGTCTAATCCTTAAAGTGGACTGCCCACGGCTTTGGTTTGTCCCACCTTCATTGAACAGTCTGCAAATGACCGAGCCTGCTGACCGCACTTGGAGTGCTGAGGTCTGAGTGGATAATTTGCATTTTCTTGGCTGCAAAAGGTATGAACACAGGAACTCCACACGTCTTCCTGATTATGCACCTTTCAGTAATTACCTTATAGCTTCGATCTACTGCTAAAAGCGAAAATATGTGCGAGTTGAAGACATTAAAGCCTTCTCTACTGATTTGCTAGTTATCTTTTTATCCTCTCACACTCTAAATCGTTTTCTTCTAAAGCCCTTAATCCTTCTGTAAAAAAATAACTCCCTTGACGATAGACTTTTAAGACACGGCGTAATACATTCTTCTGTTTATTAATAATAATAATTATAATGATGATTATTTTTGGCGCTTAATCGTACACCATAAGCCCTAAGCGCTTACAAATACATAAACGGTTAAAGAAAACATGAATGAAACCAATAAGAAGATGAATATTGCAATACGTACCATGCATCTACAACCAAGGGTGCACAGTGACACACACCCACGCACACACGCGCACACACACACACACACACACACACACACACACACACACACACACAGAGAGAGAGAGAGAGAGAGAGAGAGAGAGATGATGATGATGATGATCCCGCACACACCGTCGCACAACAACGGACACAAAAGCGCGCACACATGCACGCACGCGCACCCACGCACACACACACACTTACACACACACACTTACACACACACACAAACGTGAGTCCTCCCCAGTGGGTGAACATCTGACCCACACCCATCATCAGTTTGAAAAGGACAATGTGCAAGTGCTCGACAGAGAAGCAAGATGGCTCCAGAGGGCAGTAAAGGAGGCAGTCCACATCGCCGCCAGGAACCCCACCCTTAACCGCGACCGGGGCCGACACAACCTGTCATCGGTGTACTCCTCACTCATTCAGTCGCATTGTCGTGAGTTCGCTCACGGCGGTGCGCACTGAATCCAGTTCTCAACCCAGCAGTTGCGCTGAAGAAGTCAGCCGGATTGCCGACGAAAGCTACGCACACAGTGCGTAGCCTTCTTTAACTGAGTGAACTGTTTAGTCTGGCAGCCGTTATGAGATTTGTGGTTCCATTCCATCCATCTGAGCTGACAGCAGTCTCAAGATC
The DNA here is from genome assembly GCA_033310375.1 of Conus canariensis. Taxonomy (NCBI): domain Eukaryota; kingdom Metazoa; phylum Mollusca; class Gastropoda; order Neogastropoda; family Conidae; genus Conus; species Conus canariensis. The sequence continues at coordinate 30,082,908 of CM065728.1, forward strand.
AGCTGTTCATGGTCAACAAAATCATACGATGAAGTTTAGGATGCTGTTGCTTTGTAATCTTTAGTAATATGATTTTGCCTCTCTCTCTCTCTCTCTCTCTCTCTCTCTCTCTCTCTGGGGTGAGCACTCGTCAGAGGTAGAAGAAGGACGTGTTCTTTTGGTCGGAGCGTTTCATTAATTGTTTTTGTTAATTAATGAAGTCCTGCGTTTAATTACACGCTTATTTACTCTACCAGGTAATAGTCGAGGTGATCATGCCTTTGGAGTCAAATTATTTCAGAGCTATCTGTGGTCGTTTTGCCGCAGTGTACATTCAGTTTATGGAAAACGCGCAAAGCTCTCCATGGCCATGTTTGTCAACACAAACCGGGCGAGAAGAGCTCAGACGCAGTGCATTTTCCTCACTGTCATACTGTTTCAACTGCTGACGTGCGCAAACGACATTGAGACGAACCCTGGTCCTGACTCTCAACTGGAAAAAACATTGAGCGATTTACTGCATCAACATGAGACAAAGTTAAAAGACTTTTTGTGTCAGCAACTTGAAACACGTTTCAGTTCACTTGGCAAGGATTTGTTATCAAAAGTAGACAACATGCTGGGAGTGATGAAAACACAGCTACAACACCTACAAGCCAAAACAGCAAATCTTGAAGATCGTCTTTGCTTCATGTTAGAAAAAACAAAACAAGTCAATTCTGATGTGGAAGACAGGCTTAAAAAGATATCCAGTGAATTCTGTGACAAAATTGACACGCTAGAATCATTTTCGAGGAGAGACAACCTCAAGTTCTTCAATATACCGCAATCGTCTCATGAAAATTATGAAGAGTGTGCAAAGAAAGTGATCAGCACACTTCAAGACACTGTGCCAGGGAAAACGTGGTCCTCTGAGGACATTATACGTGCCCATCGTCTTGGCCGAAGCAGTGACTTTTCTAAACCACAGCCTGTCATTGCAAAGTTCGCAAGATGGTCAGATAAAATGTGTGTACTGACAAAGGGACGAGAGGGGCTGCGAAAGAAGGGGATAAGAGTGGCAGGAGACTTGACAACAAGACAACAGCAGATCATCCAAGACTACCGAGCTGAAGGAATACGAGCATTCTACAAAGGGAACAAGCTGGTTGTAGCAGGTCCATTCCAAAATTCTACTGTGAACAGAGACAGCTACGCTGATGCTACACGACGCGGACCCAGTCAAAGTCAGTACAATGCGCGCAATATCCAAAATCGCAGACCGCCGCCAGACGAACGTCGCAGCAATTTTTCTAGGCAGGATTACGTTTTCAACCCCCATCATCGTAGTCATCAACAGAACCTGGATAATACGTATGACAGAGATGGTCACAATGGACACTTTGACCACCAAAGCATGTACAATTGGGGTGCGTGGTTTAATCAGTGTCCTTTTCCAAGCATGCGAGATTACCAGTGGAACTCCCATCCCTATACGGTTGAAAGTAACACTCACCGAGGACAGAGCTCCCAGGTCTTTGTTACTCAAAACACACATGTGCCTGATATTCAGTTCGATGACACAAATTCAAAGTCCCAAAATGTTCATCATGAAAACCAACGGGCAGCAGATCCGCCAGCTACTACAGTTGTGGTGAGTGACGAACTGATAAATGGCTGTGACAGCTCCTCTGGCCTAAGTGGCACAGATGAGCGGCCGACACAGCAGCCAGGTACCACAGATTCTACCGATGGTGGTAGGATTACCAACAACGACAGTGTCCCCGACCTGACGTGCGAAGATCAGCCAGCAACATCGCAGTCACTTTTCACCGGTTCAGCCTGTGGTGGAAGGATTCCTGACAGTGACAGCGTCCCTGAACCCAGTCCAAAGATCAAAGATTGCCTGGCGAATGATTTCGCTGTTGAGAGCCCCATAACGGAAGATCACGAAAGTCCGGACAAAGAAAAGCAGCAACACGACCAGGCCTTTTCAACTGAGTCCAGCGACAAACAAGACCCTGACCACACGCGCAGCACAGAGGCTACTGGTGATGTAAGCAGGACTGGAGGGGAAGTCTTTCCGTCACAAGAAATGACTGGGAAGGAATCCATCACAGAAGCAAAATCGGAAGCAAACTGTTCTTCTGAAGATCAGTCTGCAGACGCCAGCATCAGCAATGACAAAGCCTCCCCTGCCGATGATGAAGCGCCCAAGAAAGACAGTAGGCAGAACAGACCCAGGACTTCGAAAAAAGGCCCTTCGTCAAGACTGAGAAGCGCTTCAGTGCACAGTGTCAGGGAAAAGAGACAGTTAACTCTGCAAGACTCCGTTTCAAATAGTGCATCTCAGAACAATGCAAAGAAGACACTCCCAGATCCCCTAAATAAAGAATAGGATTTCGGCCCGGCCCATGCTTTGAATGGTAAATTCAGAGGCTTTTTGTCTACACAGACTGTAAGTTTATTGACTTATAACATTGAAGGTCTAAGTTGCTTATACCAATTTGATACACGTGCATATATTGAGAGTTTTGATGTTTGTTTGCTTGTTGAAACTTTTTCCACATCATTTCCGTCTTTATTATTTCCAAATCATGTGGTTTTTATGGCTCCTGGTGTTAAGGTCAATGACGCACCAACAGCTCGTCTGTCTGGGGGTGTTGTGCTACTTGTTAAAAAGAATTTGAGTGAGTACTTTGATAGAATTGATTTAGAATTCGATAACATTATTGCACTCAAAGTCTCTGGTGATTTCACAGGCACAGACACTCCATCTGTTTTGCTAGGCTGTTATGTCCCACCCATCCACTCCGTTTATTATAAAGATACAGAGATACAAAATGGTATATCTGTCATTGAGGAGTGTATTCTTGATATTATTGAATTAGTAGGTGATGTTCCTTTTATAATTATGGGTGATATGAATGCACGTACCGGAAGTGAAAATTTCAACGAAATTGATGTCGACGATCTTGTTCTAGATGTTTTCGCTGACGAATGCGAAACAATTAAGGACAACAAACGCTCATCTAAAGATCAAACAATTAATGAATACGGCAGATATTTATTGAACACTTGTGATCAGTTTAGTTTGGTCATTTTAAATGGAACAGGTGTCGATAGAACTAGCGGAAATTTTACTTATATTTCATCTACTGGCAACAGTGTCATTGACTACTTTATTGTGTCAAAAAATTTGATATCATTGCTACAGTCATTGAATGTTGCTCAAAAAATTGAATCGAAACATATGCCAGTGGAATTGTATGTTGGTATAGCAAGAGAAACAGTTCCGTGTTCACAAATCAGAGCAAAATCATTTACACTGGAAAAATACGTTTGGAATTCTGATATGAGGAATGAATTTCTCGCAGGTTTGGGAACAGAAGAGATACAGACTTGTTTTCGAGAAGCAGCTGATTTGATTGATCATGATATCAACGCGTCTCTTAAAAGGTTTAATGAGGGTATTTTAAACGCCGGACAATGCATGAAGAAACGGGTAATTGTAGGAAAAGAAAGAAAGCAGATTTGGTTTGACCTAGAGTGCAAAGAAAGTAGACGAGTTACTCGGCAGTTTCTGAGAACATTTAATAGAACAAATGATATTGAGGACAGAGAGACATATGCTCAGAAACGCAGAGAATATAAAAATCTTCTAAAAATGAAAAGCACTGAGCATCGTAAAAATGTCATTGAATCCCTACATAAAACAATCAATGATCCAAAGGCATTTTGGGGCAAACTCAAATCGCATATAACAAAGCGTTCTCTACAAAATACAATAACCAAGGAGGAATGGTATAATCATTTCTCCAGAGTGTTCAGTTCACAAGAAGTCGAAGGTGATGATAACAGCGAAGGTGATAACTTAGACACTACTTCTAGTGAAGATATCAACTGTGATATGCTCGAAAAGGATATTACTGAATTGGAAATATACTCAGCACTGCGCAGTTTAAGAAATGGTAAAGCGGCGGGACCAGATGGAATTATCAACGAATTTCTTAAAAATTCAGCAACTACTATTGCTCTGTACTTGGTGAAATTCTTTAATAAATTATTTTCATCAGGTCGATATCCGGATGATTGGTCTGAGGCTGTTATACAACCTCTACATAAGAAAGGCGACCAAAATACCCCAGATAACTATAGAGGCATCTCTTTATTAAATGTGTGCAGCAAACTGTATAGCTTCATTTTAAACAAAAGACTAACCCAGTGGATTGTAAATAATAACATTTTAAATGACAGTCAGGCCGGTTTTCGAAAACAACATAGCACTATCGATCATTTATTCACTCTTTTTGGCATGGTCCAGAAACAGTTGTTGCACCATAAAAAGTTGTATATAGCCTTTATTGACTTCAGAAAAGCATTCGATTCGGTGAGTAGACTTAAGCTCTGGACCATATTAAAGAAACATGGTATAAATGGCAAAATGTACAGAGCCATACAGAGCATGTACAGGGTAGTGAAAGCTAAAGTTCGTTGTGGTAGTGAGCTGACAGACTCATTTCTATGCCCCAGGGGTCTGAAACAAGGAGAAATTTGTAGTCCTGTTTTTGTTTTCTCTTCTTATAAACGAACTTGCAGAGGAAATCACAAAATTTGGCAGACACGGCATCCAGCTTATACCAGACCTTGCGGAAATCTTTATTCTTATGTTTGCAGATGATGTCGTATTGGCATCTGATTCTGTTTGTGGTCTACAAAACCAGTTAAATATTTTGCATGAGGTTGCTATGAAGCTAGACCTGGAAGTTAACCTCGACAAATCAAACATAATCATATTCAGAAATGGAGGACATGTTGCTGCACGAGAGCGGTGGTATTATGGTGATAATCGAATGGAATTGGTTAACATGTATAAGTACCTTGGTATCTATCTTTCTTCTCGCTTGTCGTTTTCGCATGCTTTGAATGATATTGCTAACCGTGCGAAAAAGGGAGTTATATGTATTTTCCGACTACTCTGGTCGCTAGGAGAAAGATCTCCTTCAATATTCTTTAAGCTTTTTGATACGCAAATCCACCCCATGCTCAGCTATGGTGCAGAGGTGTGGGGTATTGGATATGATCTAACAGCCATTGAGAGAGTTCACTTGTTTGCATTAAAAAGATTTTTGAATATTTCCATTAAAACACCAAATCTCATGGTCTACGGTGAGACAGGTCGTTACCCATTATACATTAACATATTCGTAAAGTATATTAGATACTGGTTACGTGTAATAAAAATGTCTCCCCACCGGTTGCCATTCAAAACTTACAAAATGCTTTTATATCTTCATGAACAAAACAGAAAAACATGGGCGTCATCTGTTTGTTACACATTGTATCAGTATGGCTTTGAAGAAGTTTGGGAAAATCAAGGAGTGGGCGATGAGAAAAAATTTTTAGCCGAGTTTAAGGACAGACTTGTTAGATCATATAGTCAAGAATGGTCAAGAAACATTAATTCAAGTGAACGATGTTCTTTCTATAGCACATTTAAATCTTCCTTATCTCTAGCGCCGTATCTGAATCACTTGAAACATCTCAGGGTTAGAACACTTTTCATTCGCTTTAGGTTAGGAGTTTCGCCTTTGAAGATCCACAGATTACGTTTTGGAGAGAACGCTTGTGAAAGAAGATTCGACTGTCCATTTTGTCGATTCCACGCTGAAACAGAGGTACACTTCATCCTCTCTTGTCCAAGATATCAGGAAATTAGAGAATCGTACATCGCAAAAAAGTACTTTAATAACCCTTCAAGCTTTAAACTTTCACTTCTTCTTGCAAATAATAACAAATCTATACAAATCAAACTTGCAACATATATTTATAAAGCCTTTGAGATTAGAAATGAACAATTGAAAAATTGATAATGTGTTATTGTTTATATGCCTCTGTCTGGTGTAAATCCCTGTTGATATGGGTCTATGGCCTAATCAATAAAAAAAAGTGTCAGTGTGTCAGTGTCTCTCTCTCTCTCTCTCTCTCTCTCTCTCTCTCTCTCTCTCTCTCTCTCTCTCTCTCTCTCTCTCTCTCTCCCAGAAGCACAGAATGTGCAAAAA
>CM065728.1:30101427-30113927 GCA_033310375.1 Conus canariensis
AACGCTGCAAAATCTAGAGCAAAGGAGACCAAAGAAACCAACTGGGCAAACGTAGGGAAGCAGAAGAAGAAGTGAAGATTAAGATGTGAAAGATAAACAAATCTAGGAAGAACAGACTAAAGAAAAAAACAGTAGCCAAGTAGTCAAAAGAAGGGGACCCTAGTCAAAACAAGGCGGGGGGCGGAGGGGGGGGGGGAGAGAGAGAGAGAGAGAGAGAGAGAGAGAGAGAGAGAGAGAGAGAGAGAGACAGACAGACAGAGAGAGAGACAGAGAGAGAGAGATCGGCAAAGATACGGAAATGATCAACAGAGGTAGGAAAATATACGCAAAAGAAATAAAACGTCATGTTTTCAAAAATGAATTAAAGTCGACAAAAACAGTAACAAGTAGGTAAGGTAGGACCAAAGACTGCATGCTGAACACGCCTCCTCTTCGCAGGTTTACGCGTGAGTTACTTACTAGTAGCGTTGATCTGGGAGGTATTGCCCCACAACTCTGCGCATGTCACTTCGGTTACTCTGCACTAAAACAAAGACGAAAAAAGGTGTTGTGGACAAGATGGAGTGGGGGAAGAAGGAAGGGGTAAGACTGAAAGTGGTGGGAGGAGGGGGGAGAGAGGAGGGGGGGGGCAGTGGAGAGGATGAGGCAGACTTATCTGCCCACGCAAGCCGGGTCTTTCTTTCTTCTCATTTACCTTCTTCTTTTCCTTGTTGATCTTTTGTTTCATATTTCATTTCCGTGTTGAAAGTCCACGCCTCTGTCTCTATGCGATCCTGCTACGTTTCCACACCTTTCATACCGTCTAACTCTCTCTGATTGTTCATCTGTATGCCTTTTTTTTTTTTTTTTTTTTTTTTTTTGGGGGGGGGGGGGTTGTTTCCATTCAGCTCTACTTCCATCGCTTTCTTTTGCATAGAAAATTGATTTTTTTTTTCAGTCACATTTTCCGAGTACACACCCACGTGTAGTACCAGCACAGTACATGCAGACCACACGGAGGAATCAACACTAGACTGCCACGAAACAACCCACCAAAGGAGACACTGCACTACCGCTGAGTCACTCCGATAGTGGTCAGTGGTGCCTGTCCTGATCCGGCATAAGCAGGAGACCGTAGCCTTGTTTTCGCTTTCAACTCATCTTTCAATACCAGTCGAAAGAATTGTTTAACGTTTGTTGACACTTTTATCTAACAAGTATACGTGTTTACTTGACAAACAAAATTAAACGCAGTAAGTGCATAGACGCTTTTGTGTTTATAACTTCGCGCGCGCGCGCGCGCGCGCACACACACACACACACACACACACACACACACACACACACACACACATACACACACACGCATGCACATACGCACGCAAGCACGCACACACATACACGCACACACACACACACACACTACAAATTGGAGAGTTACATAAAGCACAAGATCATCTAGCAAAACAAGGTACACGCACACACACACACACACACTACAAAGTGGAGAGTTACATAAAGCACAAGATCATCTAGCAAAACAAGGTAACAAAGCTGTACACTCCTTACTACGTAAAGTAAAGGGAGAACATGTCAATGTATCATCAATAGCAAGCACGCACACACATACACGCACACACGCACACACACACTACAGAACAACAGACCAGATATTCATTTTAAAAAAGATCATTGATAGTGAAATAAGAAAAAAGAATGGCAGACTATACTGTTGTTTTGTAGACTTTAGAAAAGCATTTGACAGCATATGGCATGACGCTTTACTTCTGAAACTATACAATATAGGAATCAATGGCTATTGTTATCGGGTTATAAAAGATATGTACACAAACGCGATGGTTTGTGGAAAATCAAATAATGGATTTACAAGATCAGTCCCGGTCAAACAAGGACTTCTTCAAGGCAGTTCGCTTAGCCCGACGCTGTTTAATATCTTCATAAATGATATCTCAAACTATATTGATAACAATGATTCTCCTGTTATAAACAAGCTGAAAGAAACACGAATATCGCATTTATTATATGCTGACGACATAGTTATGTTGTCAAACACAAAATCAGGATTACAAACCAAACTTAACCGACTTCATAATTATTGTACAGAATGGGGCATGAAACTAAATAAAGATAAAACAAAAGTTGTCATATTCACTAAAACTGACTCAAAATTTTCAACCGCATTTACATGTGGAAACGATTCTCTTGAGACAGTAAATGAATTCAAATATTTAGGAATAATTCTTCATAAAAGTGGAGAGTTACATAAAGCACAAGATCATCTAGCAAAACAAGGTAACAAAGCTGTACACTCCTTACTACGTAAAGTAAAGGGAGAACATGTCAATGTATCATCAATAGCAAAACTCTTTGATGCTTTGATTTCACCAGTTATGCTTTATGGCGCAGAAGTTTGGTTTCCATTTACAGAAAAGATAGGACATGTTGAAAAGCAGACTACAATGTTCGACATTTATCACAAATACTTATTATCCAATAATCCGATCGAGAACGTACATGTAAAATTTTGCAGACATATATTAGGCGTACACAGAAAAGCAATGAAATTGCCAGTACTAGCTGAACTTGGAAGATTTCCCTTGTGTCAAGAAATAATGAGTCAAGTAGTCATGTTTTGGATCCATATAATGGAATCAAAGGAAGACTCATATCTAAGAGAAGCGTACGAAGATCTTGACCCATCATCTTCATGGAAATCTTCTGTAAAGAAGATCTTAAGTAATATTGGAATGACACATGTATGGAATAACCAAAGTACACTTAACCCTAAAAAATTGCGTTATGCAATAGAGAGAAAGTTACAAAGTGAATATATACACTTTTGGGAAAAAGAAAAGGAAAGAGCACCAAGGTTAAAATTTTATAATGACATCAGTAATAAATATAGGCTTGAACCGTACCTCATCAAATGCACAAATAAACATTACAGGAAAGAACTTTGTAAATTAAGAATTAGCGCACATGACCTCGCAATAGAAAGAGGTAGATATTCCCATATTAAGCGTGAAGACAGGAAATGTACAACTTGCAATATAATAGAAGACGAGGTACATTTTTTAGACTCTTGTAAACGTTACGATAAAATCAGGAATACGTTTAAAAAACGTATCATAAACAAAATGGATATATACGACGCTACCTCATTGAAAATAAGTACTTTGATGTCTAATGATGACCTTCAGGTTGAAATTGCGAAATATGTATATGACTGCTTTACATAATGACTTTTTGTGTAAAATGAACAAATCATTATTTCTTTGGACGATGAGTTGTTTAATCATCGCCATCTTGTGTCCATAAATCCTTTGATGGTGTTTAGTGACAATAAAAAAAGTTTCAAGTTTCAAGTTTCACACACACACACACACACACACACACACACACACACACACACACACACACACACACACACACACACACTCACACACACACACACACACACACTAACAACACACACACACACACACTCACACACACACACACACACACACACACACACACACACACACACACACACACACACACACACACACACACGCACTGACTGACTGACAAACCATTTACTGTCAGATTAACATAGTGTTGTACTGACAACACACACACACACACACACACACACACACACACACACACACACACACACACACACACACACACACACACACGCATGCACGCGTGCGCGCATTTGGAGGTGCGACAAAGTGATAGTGGATGGTATTACAAGCAAGGGAAGGGGAGGGAAGTACAGGTGGGGAAGAGGAGGGAGGGCGGGTTGAGGAAGGAGAAGGAGAAGATTGGGTGAGATTTAAAAGCATAGCTTGACCAAGAGTGTCCGCCTTTTTTTTTTCGATTACGTTTCATTTCTATGTGGGTGTGTTGTGGACGGTAGCCTAGTGACTTTGTCGTTTGCAGCTGTTGACATAAGCCTAAGCGGTTAAATCAACGTAGAGAGTGGAGAGTAGGGCACTTCGTTTCTGGATTATGTAGCATGCAGCAGTGTTCCTATTACGACATTCTCTCTCTCTCTCTCTCTCTCTCTCTCTCTCTCTCTCACACACACACACACACACACACACACACACACACACACACACACACACACACACACACACACACACCACACACAGGCACGCAGAGACAAAGAGAGATATTTCGAGTACAGATTGGTCAAACTGTAATCTTATATAGTCACTGTATAAGTTCTGACATTTTCAGTTTATGTATTACAATCGACTTCATTTGCTTTTCCTTGAAGTAAAGATTTTATCCACCCGATGTGAGGAACAAAGACAGCAAGGCATACACGGTGATTTACAGCTGTCATATTTCATGACCTGCAGATTGTCTAACTATTGTCTGTTTCAGTAAGTCGTTAAAGCTTAAAGTTTCGTAATCCAATGGCATTAGATGCAGTGCATTGTCAGAGGTTCACCATATCTTGCGAAAGGCTGATGGAAAGTGGACCCCACCCGTGTCCCTAATCCCCCCTGAACTAAATCAGGTACCCGTTTAGTCCTGGGTGGACAGAAGAGGTTTTCAAGAAGTGAAAAAGCCACGACCTTATGTACGGTTCGTGCTCACAACCGTCAGATCCGCAGGCAAAACGCTTGGACTATTTGACTACGAATCTCACTTTCAAGTCGTACAAAGTATAAAATAATATTGTATCGTAGATGTCTACTTCCCGAAAGACTATAAAATGGAACCCCTTTCCGATTTGTTGACCACCACCCTCCACGCCGCTCAGTCATGGATGGTGGTAGAGAACTTTACCGCCCGTCACCCCAGTTGGGAGATGGTCGGGGAAGTTTATGATGGGGGAGAGAGTGCCCTGCACCAACATTAAATCGATGCTAGAAAATCAACAAGTGTATGTCACAGGCACTGCGTCTTAATCTGAAGGAAGTTAACAAAATTGGACGAATCACATTGGCCGACGTATGCATTACTATATAGATACATAGATAATTGACACACACACTCACACACACATAGATAGATAGATAGATAGATAGATAGATAGATAAATAGATAGGCATACAGATACACACACACACACACACACACACACACACACACACACACACACACACACACACACACACACACACATAAAATCAGTTTATATCTGTTTAAAATCTCTTTCATCTTTGATCAAGATAGCTGTGTTGTATTAAAGGACTTTTCCTTGTTGACCTTCTATTTCATACTTCATTTCCATGTTGTAAGTCCATTCTTCTGTCCTCTATTTTATCCTGCTCTTTTCCCACACCTTTCATACCGTCTAACTCTCTCTGATTGTTCATCTGTATGCTTTTTATTTTCGTTTTTACATTCAGCTCTACTTCCATTGCCTTCTTTGGCATAGATAATTTTTTTAAGAGATTTCTTCTGTGTGATCTTCCATACATACACCATAGACTAAAGATAAAGAAAAGAAACCCTTTAGAAAGATGTTCCGTCATCATTCTCATCACTTCGCACCAGAAATAATAACGTTAACTGACTCGACTGGGCAAGAGAAAGAGATTCACTGTCTAACTGACTCCGGGTTAATTGGACTAAATGACGTCACTTTGAGACGATTTCCGGATGGACCCCGCCATCACTGCCTGGCTCTGGAACTGACTGTGGTCAGCTGGAATCTGGAGACATTTTGGTCCGTGGATTGTGGGATTTCATCCCCTCCTCCGCCCCCCCACCCCCCCTCCCCCTCCCTCAGCCTGCCTCTGCTTAGACCGTCGTCAAATTTCAATTCTGTTGAAATTTTAACCTGACAGATTTAAATGGAGCTATCTGAAAATTTTTAAGAGGTAAAAAAAAAAGTGGGAATGACAACAGTAACGTTTGCTATAATGATTTCAGAGAGTCTCTACTGTTGGCGTGTAATGCCTTTAACACGCCCTCTCCTTCCCCCACCCCCATCCCCACCGAAAAAAAATCAAATGAATAGAAGAAGACAAAAATCAACAACAAGGAAAAGTTATGTCATCTAAACCCCTAATGGGACAAGGAATGCCAACAAGCTGTAAAAGCCAAAGGGGGGGTGGGGGGGGGGGACTTTCATTGTTAACAGCCATCCTCTGTTCCCTCCTCCTCCTTCCCTCCCACTTCCCCCTCCTGCCCCCCCCCCCCCCCCCCCCCCCCCCCCGCCCCCTCTACAAAAAAAAAAGAAAGAAGCGAGCTGGAAAGTTACTAAAAAAAAAAAAAGAAGGAAAACAAAGAAAAAAGAAAGAAAAAAAGAAAGAAAAGAAAAGAAAAGAACAAAAAGAAGTCGTGGCCGCCAAACATGAATTCTTCAACAATGATGACAAAACTGTCGACTTTTACAAATTATCAGTCGCATGAGAAAAAAACCGACACCTCGAATCGAAAGGCAACAACCCAGGAACAAACCGTCGTTACTCCGGCAGACATACCCTAACATAACTACGAACATGCGGCGCCCCTGGCCGAAATGGTTCGCCTGCCAATCGCAACACAATTGAAACAAAGCCAGCCAAGGCTGAGAGCGATATGCCTGACCCTCCACCTAGTGATTAGCTTATCAACATACCGTCCACAATATCCCAGCTCATGCTATGCATTTTTGCATCAGCGTCGTGAACAAAGCCACAGGTGGAGACCCAGTTTCTTATCGAGTAATAAAGCAATTATCCGCGACTTTTTCATTGTCTATATATTTATTTTTTTGTAATCGATGCTGGGCGGACAGGGGGCCGTATCGAGTGCGTGGAAGAATGCGGCAGTGATTGCAGTGCCCAAGCCCGATGAACCCAAACATGACCCTAAAGGTCATCACCCTATTTCTCTAACATTCCACTTGGGGTAAACTAAGAGAGGTTTGTCACTTACAGATTTTAATAATGACGAGAAAAAAATATTCCCCATTCCCGAGCAACTTTTATAAAACGCAGAATTTTTACCAAACATGAAATGAAACGTCACCTCACATGTCAAAAGAGCATTAAATTTTACTCCATAATATATTTTTGCTTTTCTTAAGAAGCATACTACTTCGTGTGACATAATAAACTGCTCCAGAAGCTTACCAAAACTGTTATAAAAGGTAGCGTGTATTTCTTTTCCTTAAAGCATCTTGATGCCATAGAACCATACAGATCAAAGTCGGTCAGTTGTGCTACCAAAGACAATTGCTTGGTATGAGCGTTCCACAGGGGACCATCATGACCTCCTCTCTTTTTGAAATCATTGTCACTACATTTTTAACAAACTCTTTTTTTTAACTGCCAACTATGAAACACACACACACATACACACACACACACACACACACACACACACACACACACACACACACACAAACGCTCCCACTTCTACCACCTACACTTGACCTCTTTCCTTGAATTTACCCATTTTCTCTGGTGATCCACTTCACACCACTGTATGCGACGCACACAGGAGAACCAACTAACTCTACATTCGATCCCCTCGCGTCTCATGGACCGAGACCCCCCACCCCACCCCCACCCCCACCCCACCCCATCCCACCCTCCCCTCCATATGGTAACAGACGGTCTGAGAACAGACGTGCCCAGACCAGCAAAAACTGAAACCAGATATCTTAAGGATTCGATTGCGGGGGAAAAGACCTGCTATAAGCGGTAGGAACTGAGTTAAGAGGACTCGGAGAAGAAGGTGAGGAGTTGGGGGGGGGGGGGGGACGGAGAAGGGCGGGTAGGGGTTAGGGGTTGAGCGGAGAGAACGGGGCGTTAAGGGGGGGGGGGGGATGTGCGGGGTAGAGGGGCGTTAAGGGGGGGGGATGTGCGGGGTAGAGGGGTATAGGGTAGTTTTGATTTCAACGGTGGGCTAGACTTCTTCCACTACCTGTTGCTACCGACAATAACTGCATGTCATAGAGACGGCAAGCAAGTTGACGAGAGAGAGAGAGAGAGAGAGAGAGAGAGAGAGAGTAACCAGTGTTTAAAAGGGAGTGAGTCTTAGGCACATCAGGGCTACATCGAGCTTTAGAAAGAGTTTTTCTTTATAGTTATTATCATTATTATTATTATTATTATTTGGCACATGGCCCCTCTCAGGATCAGCTTCATTCTCAGATCTGCATATGACCTTCTGCCCTCAAATGCAAACCTGGTGAAGTGGGGGAAAACAGACGATCCTGCATGCCCCCTCTGCCATGAAAAACAAACAGTGGAGCATGTCCTAAGCTCATGTAAAGTAGCCCTGGCTCAAGGAAGGTACACATGGAGGCACAACCAAGTGCTCAAAGAGATTGTACAAGTAGTCTGGGCTAGTACCAACACCACAAAAGGGAAAATCAGGACTCCAAAAGCACCCGCAACATTCTTCACGGCAGGAGGCAGCAAATCATGGCCAAGAACAACAGTGCCACTCGAAACATGCAGGCAGAGTCTGCTGGACGGGGCAGATGACTGGGAGTGCACTGCAGACCTCCCAGAATGGAAGAGTCACCCAGAGATCATCAGCAAGAGCGGCATGAGACCAGACATAGTAGTCCACTCTAAGTCAACCAAGCAGCTGATCATGATCGAGCTCACGGTGCCATATGAGAACAGAATGGAGGCAGCTCAAATCTACAAGACTGAAAAGTATGCTGATCTGGCAAACAGCCTGAGGAGAGAAGGCTATCAGGTCAAAGTCCTCACTGCAGAAATTGGAGCTAGGGGGTTTGTAGGAACGTCTGCATACAGCCTCATGAAACAGCTCTCAGTTGCAGGGAAGGAAAAAACCAGAGCCCTGAAAGCAATGGCAGAAGCGGCAGAGAGGTGTTCAAGCTGGATCTGGTCAAGGAGGAACAAAAGTGAACTTCATAAGGCTTAATTTCCCGACAAATATCAGGTGTCCCTGTGGCTCAGTGGTTAAAGCGCGAGTCATTAAGTGGAAAATGAGCATGTCCAGAGGGTCATGGGTTCGAATCCCAGCCATGGCTCGTCCCAAGATGGGGAAAAAAAAAAAAAAAAAGGGGCAGCAGAGGGACATCCGGAGTCATGAACCGGGTGTGGCCCAACCCCCTAGAGTGTCAGGAGATAAGGGCCGAAACACTTGCTTGAAGGGGGCTTCTCTTCTGAGGACTCTCTGCTGCCACGCTCTCCACGAGTTTCTTTCTACTATGACTTATTTACCAAATTGCGTGTGCATGTGTATAGTCTATGCTTGTGTGCGTGTATGAGTGTCTGTGTGTGTGTGTGTGGGGGGGGGGGGGGGTCGGGATGTGATCAGATTCAAAACGGTGAATCTAAGTATAACACACACACACACACACACACACACACAATGTGTGCGTGTGTATATATATATATATATATATATATATATAATATAATATATATATATATATATATATATATATGTGTGTGTGTGTATACTTTTTCCTTTTCCGACCACTTAGGGCGACCAAAACTGGTCGCGCAAGTGCTTTGATCACTTTGCTGTTTAAATAATATGAAACTAGTTTAAGTTCTAACAGAATTACCTTTGATTGGTTTATGTGTTGACGGCATCTTATCATTTAATCTCGAAAGGTTACTTTTGTATATTTTTAGGATGAGTATATATACTTCTGGTTAAAGGGTGACTACCATTAAATATCACAGAACTCTCTGTGTTTTAATGGATGTCTGTTATGTAACAAAGATAGGCATGCATCTTGCGAGCCTAGAAGATCGTGTCATCAGTTATGGCTCTGGACACAGGATAAATTGTACGTGGTCAAACAGAAAGTTTGTGTGGCGAGTTGAAAAAAAATATATAAGCTTACAAAAATTTTTGACAAGGGACGTTACTCTCACACTTGAGAAGTTTTGATGTCGGCCAGTCTGGCAGCGAAGAATTTTGTGCGTGTCCAAGTTTAAAAAAAAGTATAGACATAAATTTTTTTTTGACAAAGCAAGGCACTCAAGACGTTTTGATGTCGACCATCCTGACATCGAAGCCATCTTAACATTTAGTGGTGAATAACAATACTGGTTTATGCATGGTTTTAATATTTCGGCGGAGATAGAAGGGGCTTCTCTTCTGAGGACTCTCTGCTGCCACGCTCTCCACGAGTTTCTTTCTACTGGGGCCCCAAAATTCGGTCCCTACATGTGGCCGAGTCGTGATTAGTCCGATTCAGTATTCTGACGAATGCACAGAACGCTGTCCAAATACTGTTGTAGGTAACAATTTGGTTGTTTTGCGACCGAAAACTATGAGAGCACCGGGGGGTTGGGGATGGATGGGGAAAAAGGCGGGAGGGGGGGGGGGGATTGCTGGATAGGGGAAAAGGCCAGTGTACTGACCGCTGATGGAGATGCAGACGTTGATGAGGCTTGAGGGATCTTGTCTTCAAGCACTCACAGTAAGTCTGGTTCTTGACTGATCTGCTGACCGAGACTCGTTTCTCGGAAATTTCTTTTAAGTGAAACATTAAAATCATTGCATCAAAAACATGCATTCGGTGATCGTGTTCTTGTCATTTTAAAGCAGCTTGCAATCAGTTTGAATTCCCTGTAGTGATTTTTACAAATCATATTTTCAGTACAGTGAAGCGTCAATGACCTAAAGGTTATCCCGATACCACTTTAAGTTCGATGCCAGATCGTGGCACTTTTGTCCTCTCCGATGTTTTTGACAGTTTGTCCGCATGTACATGCGTACGAGTGTGTGTGTGTGTGTGTGTGTGTGTGTGTGTGTGTGTGTGTGTGTGTGTGTATGTGCGCGCGCGCCTGCGTGGTGTGTGTGTGTACGTACATGTCCGTGTGAGTGTATCTGTATGTGTGGTATGCATGTGTGTTTGTGTGGGGTTTTTTTCCTGGATGATACATAATCAGAGTGAATATGTAACATTACCAGAAGCAATGGTTGATATTAAATGTTTCAGCTCAACGCTTTCGTTGTGCTCCGTGTTGAATTCAGATCCTGCTTTTAACCGGGAAAGGAACAGGTGGCAGTTCAACATGTTGCTCCCCATAGAAGCTATAGGTGGGTACAAAGTCCTAACCATATTAAACCAAAGACCCCATGGAGTGTGAGGTGTCTCCATTTGGAAAGTGGCCTAACACTTGGACATAGCCACCGTCTCTCATTTAAGTATGGCGGGTTTTCAAATTAGGTGCAGTTACTTCGATCCTACTGCATTTATGATATAGACAAGTTTATTCCTCGCCGCTTCCACCGTATCACCACTGATCAATTTGTATGCGTTTGGAGTTGGTTTTATTTGTCAAGGTGTTTTCTTCTCTTTCGTCAGTGTTAATATCAAATTTTGTGTTAGCTCGTATATTCTCCGGTCTGACAATAAAGAACACAGTCACCGCTGAAAGAACCCCCAAGACAGACCTCCCACAGACCTCAGCACCACCACCAAGGCGAGACAAGTGACAGTAAATCACGTCAGATCTGAACACTAGACGCTTCAGTCCTTGGCCAACGGAACCAGAAAGACACAAAGGAGTAAACTGAACAATACCAAGCCGCAAACCGACACTTTAACTTATGATGAAATGTAAAATCACTGGAAATTATTCGCCGCTTGACAGACTAATTGGCTAATCATTTGGAAGGAATAAATGACCTAATAAAACTTCACAGAACTACTGAATTCTCTGAATGTGCTGCGTTGCAATCAGATGTAAATCACTGAAAGTTAACTCCCGGTTAAGGTCCATATTCAATACAAAAGTAACAGTAATTACAAAAAGGTCATTCGGGACACTTATCAATTCGTTAGGATATTTAACAAAACATTAACATTAAAAATTCTGTAAGTTTTGTAGAAAAAAATGCAGATCCAGGCATTCACGTAAAATGACATGTAAAGAATTTACAATCTATCGGTGTATGACAATTTGTAACTTCATGTGTGTTTATCAACTTTTTAGGGTTGAAACTATGGGCTGTATTGCTCCAGTAGGAGAAGAAAAACTATTGACGGAAACAATCCCAAACGAGTCAGGGTATCTTCCGCGGATAGGTTATCTTTTCAGAAAGGGGTGTGTGATTTTTGTCCCTGTTAGTCTCCATCACATGATTGCCAGATAGATGTGAGCAGGTCATGGTTTACTTTGTTGCACTGTGTGCATAGTACACCACTATTCACACTGTATGGGTTTTTACCTCGCCCTTGAGCAGTGGGACATCTTGGCCACCAACGAAGTTGTAACAGACTATGTACCTTGATACATTGTGGCAGTGACGTCATACCGCTTGCATCGCTGTCCTTCCATAGATATGAAGACCCAGCCTTCTCTCTCTCTCTCTCTCTCTCTCTCTCTCTCTCTCTCTCTCTCTCACCACACACACACACACACACACACACACACACACACACACACAGAGGCACGCAACTGCGTGCGCACATGTGCAAACACAACACACAGACACACAGACACAGACACAGACACACACACACACACACACACACACACACACACACACACACACACACACACACACACACACATTCCGTCTGTCTGTCTATCTATCTGTCTGTCTCTCTC
>CM065728.1:30118927-30121427 GCA_033310375.1 Conus canariensis
TATTTTGTTTGGGAGATTGGTCTGTCTTGTTCTAAGTTTTGATTTACTTTGGTTTATAATGTGTATGCGAGTATGTAAGGAAAATGTACTTTTAACTTGTGTGTTACTGCTTCGTGCTGTTTTGTTTATCTCAATGATGTCATATTAATTTTGTAAACACATCAGTGCTGCTATTTGTGAGTATTTCCGTGTCCATTATTATTTTCTTATTCAATATATTCTAGGGTTATTCGTATATTTCTCCGATGTGTGTGTGTGTGTGGTGGGGGGGGGGGGGGGTATGTGTGTGTGTGTGTGTGTGTGTGTGTGTGTGTGTGTGTGTGTGTTTTAGATTAATGTATGATAACTATTCCATGGTTACCATATAGTTAGATCGACCTAACTGAATAAGAATTTTAGTGTTTTCTGTAACTTAACATAGCTGTGGGAGGGGACGAGGGGACACCCACTCGCGCGCGCGCACGCTCACTCACACACACACACACACACACACACACACACACACACACACACACACACACACATACACACACACACGCACGCACACACACACACACACACACACACACACACACACACACACACACACGACCCCCCCCCCCTCCCTCCGCCAACGGCCTCCCAAAGCAGCCATTGAAGGGTAGAAGAGGAAAACGAGAAGAAAATTCCGAAGAAAAGTAAGTTCCACACAAAAAAAAACCCCCAGATAAGTCAAGAGTAATCAATTTAAGTGAAAATCTTTGCGCTTATGCTCAAGAATCTGTCATGGATACAAAGGAAGTAAAAATGCTGAACAGTCAGAGTGGTCATCTCAACTGTTTGATAACTTGGCATTGTCAATCACATCAGCGCAGACAGCACCTAAGAACTGTGCAGGCTAATGAGTTACTGGGAGGGAAGCATTTGATAAATATCCGGCTTGAGGAATATCAGTTTCCTGTTCATTGATATGTGATTGATCATGATGTGTGCAGTGTCCTCACCATGCCTGCAGTGGAACCCACCAAACAGATCTTCTACAGCCCTCCCCTGGCTCTGCTTCCTAAAAGAAAGGACAGCGCCGTATCTACCACCACCATCACCTACTACCACCACCACCACCATCCACAAGGTCCTGCCCTGACAGTCACTGTCCCTTTCGCCTTCAGCACACGTCTCTCCAGACTTGACGCCAGACGACTCAGCTCCGCTACCAGCATCCGGCGCTCCAGGGCTGCCCCGACAACCACGCCCAGGACTACCTCCCTGCCCAGACTTGCCCAGTCCTCAGCCAGACCTTCCCACACCACCTCCAGGTCCACAGTCACTCCCCCAGGCTCCGCGGTCAAAAAGACGTCCTCGGGGTGTGCGGGATCTTTAGAGTCCGGGGCCGATGAAGCCGACCTGGTGGATCATGTTTTGAACGGTGAAGAGCAGGAAGCCCTGAGCCCCGAAGAGGAAGCCTGGAGGAGGCTGAACAACGAGAAGTGTCAGAGGTGGCTGGAAGGACTGCCCGAGAGATTCTCCAGCATGCACGTTGTGCAGCACATCGTGCACAATCCCAACAGGCAGACTGTTGACGATCGCTCCATGTTCTTGTCTTGAGCGAAGAGGACAGACACTGGGGTTCTCCTTGTAGGATGATAATGATCCTGAGACTGGCATGGGAAGACGTTCTGGTGAACGTGACATCACCCCCATTATTCTTCTGCTGCTTCCAGCTGCTCCTTCTCCCCTTCATTGCTGATCCATTGATGAAGCTCATGGTGCTTTAAGGGCTACACAGGCCGGAGTGTCAGGCCAGTCAACTGGCTTCTAACTGGTGACTTCAGAAAGTCGACCAGCCGCGTCATCGTCGTTTCTAACTGGTGCGGTAACAAACGGTGACTTGAAAACACTAGGCCTGCGGTCAACATTTGAAGGGCAGCCAGCAGAGGATCCCACACTTGCGCCGGCCTCATACCAGTGCCAATACAGCCATGCCATTCCTGCATTCTCCCGTGTCACCAGGTCTGTCCGGCACTGCTGTTTGCAATGTGACAGTGTGATCACTACCTGAAGGTGCTGACTGTTTATGGATCACTATTGTATAGGACTTCTGGCAAGTTATGGATTTTAGGGCTCATCCATTTTCGATTCAAAACTGGCTACATCCATGCCCCACCCTTCTCTTTCCAAATATAATTCTTCATGTCAAATGTTAAAGTGAAGTATGGGTGTGTGTGTGTGTGGGGTGTGTGTGTGTGTGTGTGTGTGTGTGTGTGTGTGTGTGTGTGTGTGTAGAGACAGAGAGTGAGAGAGAGAGAGAGAGAGAGAGAGAAATTTGCTGAGTTTATCTGTTAGTATTTCATAGACATTTAGGACATTTTTAATTGAAATCACATTAATCATTCCGCATTCAATCGTCCTGTGTACTGTATTGTAGAACGGATCGTCACAACAGATTTCTCCTTGTTAATGTGGGCGTGTGTCCCCTTGTTGCCATAATACAGGGATACCTTTTGTCTGCCTGCTTATATAT
>CM065728.1:30128927-30133927 GCA_033310375.1 Conus canariensis
GAGAACAACGTGAAGAGAAGAACACCAGGAGAGAGAGAGAGAAGGCAGAGGAGAGAGAGAGAGAAGAGAGAAGGGTGGGCAGGACAGAGAACGGGTCGAGAGAAACGTGGTCTGGGAGATAGAAGAGACAGCAAAGTCTTAGGGAAAGACAAGCTGGAAGAGAAGAAAACTAAGTTTGAAGCCCAGAGGTGGGTGAAGACAGACAAACTGAATTTGAACCCAGAGGTGGGTGAAGGAGACGAAGAAGAAGAGTTCTACGTCGAGATCCCAGAGACGACCACGAAGACCCAGTCCTGAAGCCTGGAGCCAGTCAACCAAGGGCATCACCATCAAGCAGTGCTGAAGAAGACGTGAAGAGACTTTTCAAGAACTGTGGTGTGGTGTGAAAGCGTGGTTGTGTGTGTGAAAACCTGGCCAGGTAAGAAGTCATTTTTATTATAACCCGGGATTAGGAAGTATTGATCTTTTATGTGTTGATTTGTTCATTTTGTGTAATTGGATTTTTCATGTTTGATTATAAGTAGCATAGAAATTGTATTTCTTGTGCTCAGTCGTGTTAGGAGAGAAACGAATGCGTGACATCCCATTCCCAGAGAGAGGTGAATGTTTGGTGGGCGCATGAGTGTGCATATGCGTGTACGAGTGCAAAGATAACCTTGGTGTGTTAAACCTGACTAATAATACATCAACTTAGTGCACTTAAGCAATACCATCACGATTTCCCCCGTCCTGGACAAAGTGGCGAGCCTGCCAGGATTGCATGGCCCAAATTAGTCTCAGGCGGGAAACAAAGTGAGTACTAGAGTAGTACTGGGGCGAAGCGTCCACTAAAGGCAATTTTAATTAGCTCTTCTAATTATTTCCTTTGGTTCTTTGAGTGTTGAGTGTTGACTTGCGTGTAGGGTGGTTGTATTAATCAAAGGTCGTTCAGAGAAACGAAGAACGAGGTTCTAGTCTTAACTCTCACAGAAGCTGTGGTTTAAGATTAAGGCTCCTTTGTGTTAGGAACATTACCACTGGTTGGTGTACTCGTAACGTTTAGTAGATAAACTGTTTACTGACTTTTTCCGGGTCTATAAGCGTAACTGTTTTAGTGGTGCTAAAACATATCAGAAAAAAAAAATGGCTGAAGAAAGTTTTACCCCCATAGAGAAACTAGTTAGTTTGGGGAAAGAAATGGGATATGCAGGAGATGAGCTGCGTAGATTCATTGAAACTCAGCAGAAGACTGAGAGAGATGAAAGGGCTGAAAGAAGGAAGTTTGAAAAGGAACAGCTAGCAGCTGTCAAAAGAAATCTAGAGGCAGAAACTGCTGCGTCAAAGGCTAAAGCAGATGCAGAGAGTGCAGCTGCTAAAGCGAAAGCAGATGCAGCAGATGCAGAGAGTGCAGCTGCCAGAGCGAGAGCGGAAGCGGAATCAGAGATTTTAGCTAAACAAATTGAGTTGGAAAGAATAAAATCTGAAAATCGTAGTGAAATAGACACCAGTTCTGAGTCAGTAGGCCGCAGATTAAGTTGCGCACCTAGACTTAAACTCCCACTGTTCAGAGAAGAAACTGATTCGATCGATGCCTATATCAGTCGGTTTGAATCGGTTGCCGAGCACGAGGGCTGGCCGGAAGATGACTGGGCAATAAACCTGTCTGCCTTGTTGACAGGTCGTGCGTTACACACTGTTTCCACCTTACCCAAAGGTGATCAGAGGGATTTTGACAAGGTGAAACAAGCAGTACTCAAGGCATATGATTTGACTGAAGAAGGTTTTAGGCGTAAGTTTCGCGAGGCGAGAATCGA
The DNA here is from genome assembly GCA_033310375.1 of Conus canariensis. Taxonomy (NCBI): domain Eukaryota; kingdom Metazoa; phylum Mollusca; class Gastropoda; order Neogastropoda; family Conidae; genus Conus; species Conus canariensis. Next base: position 30,130,721 of record CM065728.1, read on the forward strand.
ACAGGGTGAGACATACACACAGTTCGGAGTTAGACTAGATCACTATTTCAACAAGTGGGTAGAACTTAGTGGATTAGACAGTGATTTTGAAGGCCTCAAGACACTGGTGATGAAGGAACAGATACTTGATGGTTGTGGGACGGGCCTCACAATCCACATTAAGGAAAAAGGTGCAACCACAATAGCTGAGGTACTTGAGACAGCAGAGACTTACCGGGAAGCGAGGCGTGATTTGCCTGAACAAGAGGAAAGCCCGGAAGCATATTCAGAGGATAGCAGCCCAGCACATATCTCACGCAACGGGCCCGTATTGCACGCCCGTAGGCCCACGGCATCACGTGAGCAAACAAGGGTGAAGGCCCACGTGGATAAGGCCGTAGATAGACGTACCTGCTTCTTGTGCGATAAGACAGGACACTTGGCTAGGGACTGCATATTCAAGTCACAGAAAGCAGCAGCAGTGAGGGTCAGGCCAAGTGAGAGGCAGGTAGAAAGAGATGGAAAAGATGACAGTGTTATTTTGTCTGGATTGTGCTGTGTGTTCACAGACTCAGGCGATAACATGGATGTGCACAAAGGCAGAGTGGGGGACAATGTGGTTAATGTCATTAGAGACTCTGGGTGCACAGGTATAATGGTGAAGGAATCCCTGGTTAAGGAGGGACAATTCACAGGTAAAACACAGAGGTGTAGACAAATAGATGGAACAGTAGCAGAATTCAAAACGGCCCAGGTGTTTATTGATACACCATTTTATGGTGGGACTGTACAGGCTTTGGCTGTCCCGAAGCCGCCGTATGATCTGGTAATTGGAAACATTCCAGGAGCACGTGGGTACGGAGACCCAGACCGTGATTTCTGTGTTGAATCCGAGAAAAGAAATCACAGGAGAGAAAGGCCCCGGGCGGTCGCACACTTCAGAACGCAATGGAGCGTGTCCAGTGAGACCAACCCCACTCACTTGCGAGCAGAACAAAAGGGCGACTACTCGCTCAGAAAACTGTTTGGTTTTGCTCACACAAGGCAGAAGAAGCGTGTTAAGGAGGGTACCATCGGTTTTGAGATAAAGGATGGGGTATTGTACCGAACTTTCACTCACTTGAGTTCGGGGAAGACAAAAAGACAGATCGTTGTGCCTACGAAACGCAGAAAGGCGGTGATGTCCGAAAATCATGTGACGTCAGCCTCGGGCCATCTCGGTAAGAAGGCCTCGCAAAAGGCAGTGGCGAAGAAGTACTACTGGCCCGGTATCCTAGGTGATATCAGGCGTTTCTGTTCACATTGCAACACATGTCGCGCGGTACGACAATGTGGGTTAGAGAGTGAAGAAAGAGTGACGGGACCGTAGGCCAAATTAAAATGATCGGGCGAAAAGTCGGGTTGTGGGTGCGTGTGTCTTTTGCAGTGTCATGTATGCGTGACGTGGCTGGTTGCGGGCCACGTGTATGAAGAGAAAGGGAGAGAATTTCCGTAGAAACATAATGTTTATCTATATATGGCCACACTACTTAGAGCTGGTGGAAGTTTCAGACTGGTGCTGATATTTGCTTGGTTTTAGTGTGTATGTATTGATTTTTCTCTAATTTTGTTGCAAAATAAATCTTGCGTGCGTTCTCTGGTGTAAGGAGGCTTATGAGAGGCCTAGATTAGAATTGGTTTAAATGAGAGAATTGTGAGAGTTTCAGCTCCTTGAATGTGTTTTAGCCAACGCAGGGCATTGTCTTGAAGTGGGGGGAATTTGTCAAGTGCGTGAAACCTCTCACAAAAGGCATTAAACGCTTAGAGGCAAAAGGGGCGTTGTACGTAGTATACAAATAGGTAATAGAACCATTAACAAGTATGCCTTACCCATCGCACACGGTCGAACCGTGTCAAGGAGGACGAAGCGGTCAGGTAACAGATGGCACCTAAGGTAGTAAGGAGTTCGGACCTGCCCGACAGCGAAAGGGGAGAGGAACATAACCACTAGGACCTCGGTGCACCAAGTGAGCGCTAAATACTCAGTCAGCTGAGGTTCTTTTGTAAACAGTCAGTGAAGAGCAGGAGTCTTGGACTCGTTCGGATGGTATTGCCGTGGGTCACTGGGTTGGTTCTATTGTCAGGCTGGTTGAAGGCGCGTGGATGTTGTTATCGTAGCCCTCTTTAAGATAATTACTGTGTTAAAGTGGCCTCCGAAGTCGGCGGGAATTTTCGATGTCCATCTGGTGCCAAGTGTTTGTTTGCTAATCAATTAGGTAGGGATGTGTGTAAATGCAGATGTGTGGAGAATGTAGCGAATGGAGAATTCACAGCACTTGTGAACTAGGGTTTGAGAAGCAGCATGGACAAAGGCATGGCCCGAAGGGGAATCCTTTGTTTCCATCCCTATATAAACTGAGGGAGAACAACGTGAAGAGAAGAACACCAGGAGAGAGAGAGAGAAGGCAGAGGAGAGAGAGAGAGAAGAGAGAAGGGTGGGCAGGACAGAGAACGGGTCGAGAGAAACGTGGTCTGGGAGATAGAAGAGACAGCAAAGTCTTAGGGAAAGACAAGCTGGAAGAGAAGAAAACTAAGTTTGAAGCCCAGAGGTGGGTGAAGACAGACAAACTGAATTTGAACCCAGAGGTGGGTGAAGGAGACGAAGAAGAAGAGTTCTACGTCGAGATCCCAGAGACGACCACGAAGACCCAGTCCTGAAGCCTGGAGCCAGTCAACCAAGGGCATCACCATCAAGCAGTGCTGAAGAAGACGTGAAGAGACTTTTCAAGAACTGTGGTGTGGTGTGAAAGCGTGGTTGTGTGTGTGAAAACCTGGCCAGGTAAGAAGTCATTTTTATTATAACCCGGGATTAGGAAGTATTGATCTTTTATGTGTTGATTTGTTCATTTTGTGTAATTGGATTTTTCATGTTTGATTATAAGTAGCATAGAAATTGTATTTCTTGTGCTCAGTCGTGTTAGAAGGGAAACGAATGCGTGACATCCCATTCCCAGAGAGAGGTGAATGTTTGGTGGGCGCATGAGTGTGCATATGCGTGTACGAGTGCAAAGATAACCTTGGTGTGTTAAACCTGACTAATAATACATCAACTTAGTGCACTTAAGCAATACCATCACGATTTCCCCCGTCCTGGACAGTAAGTAAGTGCGTGTAAGTGCGCGCGCGCGCGCGCGTGCGTGTGTGTGTGTGTGTGTGTGTGTGTGTGTGTGTGTGTGTGTGTGTATACGT
>CM065728.1:30138927-30146427 GCA_033310375.1 Conus canariensis
GCGTAAACTGGAGAGAATTGTTTAGGGCGTTTTTTGTGTGTGTGTCTGTTGATTGTTAACGTTTAAAGAAGATATGGCTGTCGAAAGTTTAGGTGTGTGTTTCATATTGTTTATTATTACACAAAAAGATTGAGATTAATGGTTATGCCAGTGAACAATCCGAAAGAGACAAGTACATTTTTGACACTTGCTGAATGGGAAAAACTGTTCTGAACATTTTTGGTGTCTGTTGATTAGTAACGTTTCAAGAGGACAGGGTTGTCGAAAATCGACTTTTTTGTGTGTCGTCTTGTTCATTAAAAGAAGTGTTCCTTTCACCTCTCTCCCGTGTCTGTGTGTGTTTTTAGCTTGTTTACTGTAATGGTACTGTCTGTTTCATGTTTACTCTTTAGTTGTACCGATACTATTGTCAGAGTGTATATGACGTCTTGGCTCAGTTTCGACCAAAAGCAAGATTAGCATCATGCAAGCTTTTATATATTCTACCTTGCTTCCCTGACCTCGTCAATTCACAGTTTTCTTGCCCAATACCATTTGTCCAACTCACCTCATCCCACCCCAGCCTCTCTTCCTCTCGCCTTTTCCATCCTCACTGTCCCCCTTTTTCTCCTCCTCAAGTAACAAAACAAAACAACAATTCATCTCCCTTGTTACGCTTTATTTATGCTGTCTTTATAAATGTTTTTTCTTTAATGGCTGTCACTCTGCTTCCAGGGTACTCACACATGAAAAAAGTCTTAATATATATATACCGTATATATGGAACAACATTTGTTCTTTCCAAAATTATGTTACATCATAAACTGTCTATTCAACAAACACGCTGAAATGTTTTATCAAATGAGAACTGGATTACTATGTGCTGTAATCATACATGTACTTCAACCGTATTATGAACGTCTCGTGTGCTAATTTATTTTCTGCCTCATTTGAACATTCAATTTTTCTCCTAACTAAAATGTACATAATCGTGCAACATATCATGTATTTGATGGTGTGCCTTACATGTACAGATCTGTGTGCGTATGAAGGCGTTTATGTAATCATGAATGAGTCTATGTTTGTGATTTATAATACAAACGCTATTAAAAACACTTTTGAAAAAGCCTTTTTACTCTGGAACCATTAACACTATTCTAATGATCTTTCAAAACCAACTTACTCCACGTCACCGAATGTTGGCGGCAGCGCATCAACAAGGAGAGAACTTATCAGCTCCTTCATTTGAACTGCATATATCCGATGAAGCAAGTCCTGGTTGAACCGTACATTAAAGAAGGGTCAATGGATACCGCAGCGCATTGAATGTGGGTGCAGGTAGACACGCTCAGTCTGCTTAAGAATAAACTCTTGTGGATTCTTTGACAAGTTTGGGTCCACCAGAACCCGAAAAAAAAGATCTAAGTAGAGATAAACTCAGTAACAAAACAAAAAAAAAAGACCAGTAAAACATGTGTAAGATGTTTGGAGACCCCCAAAATCGGCACTGTGCTGTCAAGAGCGATGTAGGTTAAGTAAGCGCGCTCTTTCAATGAGAACACGTGACCTGTCCTTCATCGCTCATGAAAAGAAAAGAACGAAAACCGTGCCTAATCTTGACTGTTGGTAGGTGGATGAGTGTGGGTTGTAGGAACATGGGGGTAACAGTTTAAGGAGGGAGGGCAGTTGGGAGGAAGAACATTGTGTCCTGGTAACCGAACTCAAATATGTCATCACCTATGCGATAATGATTGTGGTGTCGACAACAAACTGCTTACATCTCTTTCACCATTCAAACTTTTCACATAGCAAGGAGGTTCCATTATGTGTGTATACCATGCATCGAACTTCTTTTCACTGAGCGATATGATTGTAGATTAAAGTAGCCCAACTTTTTTTTTTCAAACTTCCTTGAAAACCTAGTTTGACGTGATGTGATTATTATCTATCAATTGATTAATTTACTTATTTATCCATATGTTTATTTATTCATCTATTTATTTGTTTGCCTATTCATTTATTTATTAAATCACATCTTTCTTTCTTTATTCCCTTTTCAGTGATCAGTATTTTGCATTTCATCTGAATGGTGATGTACGATCAATCTATCAGTCTCACCAGCTGACTTGGCTTGGACCTTTAGTCTTGGTATTCTAACTCGAATACAATTCCATTTTAACTTCCTTGCAGCCCACCTGTGGCCACCGTGGTCAGCCAGGCTATAAAGATCACAGGGTCTGACAAGAGGGGGTCTGTACGTGTCAAGAAGCCATTTCAGGCGACCCTGGATGTTAATGCTGTGATCATCGCCCTTTTGGGCCATTATTGAAGGAGTTCATCGACATTTACTTGCGAATGGTTCTCATTCCAAACAGTTGCACGAAAAGTACGTGGCTTACAGCAAGAAACCTCCTCTCTCTCTCTCTCTCTCTCTCTCTCTCTCTCTCTCTCTCTCTCTCTCTCTCTGTAAGTGTATGTATGTGTGTGTGTGTTGTGTGAAAGAGTTAAAGAAGGAGGGGGGGGGGGGGGGAGCGAGACAGACAGACAGACAGAGAGACAGACAAACAGACAGACAGACAGACAGACAGACAGACATGCACGAACTCAAACAGATACAGACAGACAGACAGACAGACGGACAGGCAGGCGGGGACGATCCACATTATTCTCAAATAAAGCGGAATGATAGCGGGGAGGTGTCGACAGGGACAGGTGCAATGGCTCATTATACAGGGTAGGATCCCTCCTCGAACAAATCACACCTGATAAGACCAACGATCATGTCGCGGGAAAGATGAGACGGATATCAAGAACAAAAAATACAATGGACAAGGAAGTGCGCGCACGCGCGCATCAGAGAGAGAGAGAGAGAGAAGACAGACAGACAGACAGACAGACAGAGAGTGAGGGCAAACCACAACCGTGGTGTCTTTATGTCCACAAAATTACACCTGATAGTTCTTCCCTGTAATCAAGTCATGACCCCTGTAATATCAGAGGAGCGACGTTCTCTCTGAGAGAGAGAGAGAGAGAGAGAGAGAGAGAGAGAGAGAGAGAGAGAGAGAGAGAAGACAGACAGACAGACAGACAGACAGACAGAGAGACAGACAGAGAGAGAGAGATGCAAACAGACGCCCCACCACTGCCACCCTTCCCCCCTTCAAAGAAAAAATGAAGTAAAAAGAAAAAAAAAAGAGTACCAGCGATGGATCACTATTTCTAAGAAGGAACACCTAATAGTACTTCCCTGATATACTTGCTATAGGATACTGCCTCTTCTGACGGAAAACATCACAGGAGTGACGTTCTCTATTACTCTTACTCTGTCTACCTCTGTCTATCTGTCAGTCTCTCTAACACAAACAGCGCTATCGACTATCTCTACGATCTTGGATGGATTCGTTCGATCGGATCATTGGTTTTCCATTCCTTACCTACTGCGTTCCTTGAATATGCCTCCGAGTGTTCGTCATTGTGACTTGGTCGCACTGTATAATGTCACTGGGACACTAAGATTCTCTCTCTCTCTCTCTCTCTCTCTCTCTCTCTCTCTCTCTCTCTCTCTCTCTCTCTCTTCATAAAAGAAGACGATTCACTCAGTACACCATCCTGGTAATTTCTGATCATTATTAGTTAACTGAAACCAGCAGGAACTTCTACCCACGCGAACAATATCAACCTGCAATCATCTCACCCAACCAGCCAAATAAACCAATCAAGTCAGCCAGGGAGCCATTGACCTGATGCCGGCCAGATAACGAACGCTATTTCTGTGCAGAAGCTCCAGGTTTGTCGAGCCCTTCTAAACTGGATGTGTGGTTCAATACAGAAACAATGTTGTTGGCTCTCTTCTTGCGCGGAAATGGCAAAGTGGTCGTCTTGATCGTCATCTTGATGAAAGTGTGTACGTGTGTGTGTGTGGGGGGGGGGGGGGGGGGTTGCGTGTGTGTGTGTGTGTGTGTGTGTGTGCGTGTGTGTGCGTGCGTATGTGTGTGTGCGTTGTGTGTGTGGTGTGTGTGTGTGTGTGTGTGTGTGCACGTGCGCAAGTGTGTTTGCGTGCATGCGTATATATATATATATGTGTGTGTGTGTGTGTGTGTGTTGTGTCTGTGTGTGTGTGTGAGAGAGAGAGAGAGAGAGAGAGAGAGAGAGAGAGAGAGATGAAGCCAGTTGTCGAGGTGTTTCCAAGTCACTACAGGGCCTTACTGCCCTCCCATGCCAACAAAATTCACCTCAATCAACCTATCAAACAGCCTATTAAGCAATGATCACATTCACAGTCCACAGGTCATAACCATCTGGTCTCCTTTGGAAAATTAGCGGTAATTTGCAGTTGGTTTGATCTATTCCCCCTCACCCACCCCCATTACTACTCCCACTAGCAAACTGGCTGAGGACCGTGCTCAGTGGAGCGCCTGGACTGCCACATGTGTCGCAAGACGCGGGAGCATCTAAGTCTAAGTAAGTACCCCATTCCCCCCCCTCCCTCTTTCTCTCCCCTTTCACTCCCCTTCCCTCCTTGTAACTTCGTCTAATATCCTCATTAATACTAGCCGTGGTAGAAAGAAACTCGTGGAGAGCGTGGCAGCAGAGAGTCCTCAGAAGAGAAGCCCCCTTCAAGCAAGTGTTTCGGCCCTTATCTCCTGACACTCTAGGGGGGTTGGGCCACACCCGGTTCATGACTCCGGATGTCCCTCTGCTGCCCCTTTTTTTTTCCCATCTTGGGACGAGCCATGGCTGGGATTCGAACCCATGACCCTCTGGACATGCTCATTTTCCACTTAATGACTCGCGCTTTAACCACTGAGCCACAGGGACACCTGATATTTGTAGGGAAATTAAGCCTTATGAAGTTCACTTTTGTTCCTCCTTGACCAGATCCAGCTTGAACACCTCTCTGCCGCTTCTGCCATTGCTTTCAGGGCTCTGGTTTTTTCCTTCCCTGCAACTGAGAGCTGTTTCATGAGGCTGTATGCAGACGTTCCTACAAACCCCCTAGCTCCAATTTCTGCAGTGAGGACTTTGACCTGATAGCCTTCTCTCCTCAGGCTGTTTGCCAGATCAGCATACTTTTCAGTCTTGTAGATTTGAGCTGCCTCCATTCTGTTCTCATATGGCACCGTGAGCTCGATCATGATCAGCTGCTTGGTTGACTTAGAGTGGACTACTATATCTGGTCTCATGCCACTCTTGCTGATGATCTCTGGGTGACTCTTCCATTCTGGGAGGTCTGCAGTGCACTCCCAGTCATCTGCCCCGTCCAGCAGACTCTGCCTGCATGTTTCGAGTGGCACTGTTGTTCTTGGCCATGATTTGCTGCCTCCTGCCGTGAAGAATGTTGCGGGTGCTTTTGGAGTCCTGATTTTCCCTTTTGTGGTGTTGGTACTAGCCCAGACTACTTGTACAATTTCTTTGAGCACTTGGTTGTGCCTCCATGTGTACCTTCCTTGAGCCAGGGCTACTTTACATGAGCTTAGGACATGCTCCACTGTTTGTTTTTCATGGCAGAGGGGGCATGCAGGATCGTCTGTTTTCCCCCACTTCACCAGGTTTGCATTTGAGGGCAGAAGGTCATATGCAGATCTGAGAATGAAGCTGATCCTGAGAGGGGCCATGTACCAAATGTCATTCCAAGTGAGACTTCTTTGGAGTGCATTCTCCCACGTTGTCCATTGCCCTTGCTGGCTCTGCTGGACTGCTTTTTGGAGTCTTTTTTGGTCTTCTTCTTTTCTCATCTCCTGAATCATCATGTCTCTTTTGGCTTTTCCTTTGGCCTTTGACCACCATTCAGTTTTGGTCACCCCCAGTCCCTGTCTGTTGGTCTGTGTGTGTCCTGTTATTTCTCTGATCTTGAGACTTTCTTTTGCAGAATCCATCGCCTCTTGAACTTTCCATTTTCTGCCTGTCTTCAGCTGGGGCTTAATTGCTTCTACCACCTTGTCTCCTGAGTCCTCCAGCATGCTTTGAAGTCTGATCTTCCCTGCTTTGTATTCCTCCAGGATGGATTTCAGGGGTAGTTTCAGCTTTGCTTGGCGACAGTACAGTGCTATGTCAGTCAGACAGGGTGGGACACCAAGCCATTTCCTTGTGAACTTGTTGATTTTGGCTTCCATTGCCTCCACTATGCTGGTGCAGATGTCGTATATCATCAGAGGCCATAGCAGCTTTGGTATCAGCATGAACTGCAGACACCAGACCTTGTATTTGCCAGGGAGCCCACACTGGTCAATGGTCTCCAAGCCTTCCTCCGCCATCTGCTTGGTTTCTTTTGCTCTTTGTGTGTCTTTCAGCGTATCATCATACCATCTTCCAAGGCTCTTGACTGGTTCTTCTGTGACTGTTGGAATGGCCTGGTTGGCAACACTGAAGACCACAGATCCGGCCACTTTTCCTTTCCTCAGTGAGAGACTCCGTGATTCCGCGTGGAATATAAGGTTAATTAATAAATTCATGAAACCGACAACCTACTGAGTCGTGGAGGCAGCTATATTCAGTTTCATGCGAGCGGTGGGGAGGGGAGGGAGAGGGGAGGGGTGGGGGTAGAAGGGCGTGGAAGGGGTGGGGTGGGTGGGGATGGGGGATTGGGTGGGGGGTGGGGGGTAGCGGCTCACCGTCAGCTAGTTTCAATGCAGACATAGATCCGGGTATCAACAGCCCGTGACTAAGTTCCGCCACCACCTCCTCGGCCTGTAAAGGAAGAAGTGTGAACGGCACTCCTTCACGCATCAGTACCGATGAATTGATCTCCTCCACACTTGACGGCAAAAGATCGAGTGTTCGATGACTGCGGCGTTTCTTCTTGTCTGGCCTGAGAAAAGAACTGGGCTGAAGTGCTGGAGAGGGCGGATGGTATGGGTGAGTGTTAGAGGGTGAGTAGAGTGGGTAGGTGGAGGGAGGGTGGGGGGGGGTTGGTAGAGTGGGTGGGTGAGTGGGGGTGGGTGAGTGGTGTGAGTCAGGAGAGAGTGAAATGGATGAGTGGAGTGGGTGAATGGAACGGGTGGGTGGAGTGTGGTGGGTGGGTGAGTGGAGTGAATGAGTGGAGTAAGTGAGCGGGTGTGGGTGGTGAGCGGGTGTGGGTGGTGAGTGGTGTGGGTGGTGAGTGGTGTGGGTGGTGAGTGGTGTGAGTAAGTGAAGCGACTGAGTAAAGTGGTTGTTGGAGGTTGAAGTGAGTAGGTGGAGTGGATGAGTGAAACTGGTGGGTGACGTGCATGAATGGGGTGGGTGGGTGAAGCGGGTAAAGTGGAGTGGTTGAGTAAGTGGAGAAAGTGAGTGGGAGTGAAGTGGATGAGTGGAAGAGCTGAGTGGAGCAGATGAGTGGCGTGGATGATGACTTGTGTGGGTGAGTAAAGTGAGTGAATAGAGTGGGTGAGTGGAAGAGCTGAGTGGAGCAGGTGAGTGGCGTGGATGATGACTTGTGTGGGTGAGTAAAGTGAGTGAATAGAGTGGGTGAGTGGAATGGAGAAGTAATACGTGGGCGCGTAGAGAAGAGCAGATGAGTGAAGTGGCGGAGTGGGGTGGGTG
>CM065728.1:30156427-30163927 GCA_033310375.1 Conus canariensis
AGTATGTACTCTGTTGTGTGCAGCGTTTCCAGAACTTGCAGGATTGTGTCGTGCAACAGGCTGCCCATTTGAAAGCTCTGAAACGATGTCGGTGTGCCAGGTTACTGACCGGTGCACAGGACTGGCGTTAAAACCCAAGCTGTACTTCTCGATCTGAAAGTACGGACTGCGCTGCCAGCACCGCTGTAAGTATGTTACTGCTGATCTCTAGAAGACTTCAAAACATAAGTGGTGAGTCTGACACCATGAGTCTGGTTTCAGTTGCTAATGGAGGACGGTGCCCAGGAAACTTTATGGGAATGATTTCAGAACTAAGAAAATATGTACTGTGATGAGAAACGTGAACACAAAACCCAGAAGAAACTGGTGATAGGCAACAGGGAACTGGATTATGAATAATAAGTGGAAATGAAATGCGTCTTGTTTAGTAACGTGTGCTGTGACAACTGCAGCAGGGTAACAGTGTAGCCAAAGTCCTTACGTAGCTGGCGACCAGAATGCATGGGTATGTTACGCTGTCCACTGGCGTACTGTCCCAGATTTATTGCCGGGGATGTGTTTCATACTTCGGTCTGGGGATCGTGTCTTCATAGTAGGATCTCTAAGAAGAAAATTCAGTTGTCACAAGACTACTTCTACTCATCATTTCCGCGATTATTTACTGCGAGGCTATATCTCCTCCGAGAGAAAACACACATTTCTTGAAATAGTTGAAGCTATGAAAATTCATTTTTTTTTAAATCTTGCTGTGGCCAGCACAGTCACAATATCTCAAGCGAATTGAAATTGTCTGAGGAATTTGGAAAAACATTAAAAGGTTGCATGCACTGCAGTGGCAGTCAAGCAGAATTATAGTTTGAACGCACAGAGGTACAGAAAGTGGTCCCCTTTTCATCTCTTACTTTTGAGTCTGTATCAAGATGTGCATAGCTTGCTCCAAGACAGAAAAACCACATGACATACTACTGGAGTATCAAACTGAATCAACGTTAGGGCAAATTATTTATTTTTGTAACTGTTAAAATTCAGTACTGCTGCCGTATTGAAGATTTGATTGATAAATGTGTCTCCAGGCTCTCTTAGAGGAACTAAGGACACGGAAGGGCAAAGCAACCTAATGTTTTATGAAAAATATGCATCTTTCTTTCTGTCTTACATACACACATACACACACACAGCGCGCGCCGCACGCACACACACACACACACACACCACCGCGCGCGCGCCGCGCGCGCGCGCGTGCGCGGAGAAAGAGAGGGAGAGAGGGAGAGGCTCATCGAATGTGGTATTCACCTACAGAAGTAAATAATCCAGGATTTACGGTTAGATTCTCGAAATGCCGATCAGTTTGATAATCACTAGAACTTAAGTGACAGTCTAGTCCGGCAGATGAAGCAATCAACCAAGGTCCTTGGCACACATAAAAAATATTACAAGGAATTTTTTCTTTGAGAAGTTCAGCAAAAAAGTGTATCTGGATAAGTAAAAGAAAGAAGTAAGAGTGGCTTTGTGTGGCGAAACGGGTTTTATACAGAAAGCGTATTGTGATGCTTAAGTTGCGAGCATACACACACACACACACACACACACACACACACACACACACACACACACACACACACACGCATGCACGCGCGCGCGCGCACGCACACACACACACACATGCACGCGCGTGCGCGCACGCACCACGCACGGCGCGCGCGACACACACACACACACACACACACACACACACACACACACACACCCCACACACACACACAAATTCGACCACGCATACTTGAAAGAAAAATATGTCAACAAACAAACGGCGTCAATGGTGGTGGACAGAACTGTACTTGCAATGCTGACCATTCAGTTAAAGTCATGGGACAAAGAGTTGGTTATGTGTGTTAACAGGTCATATGTTTAAGAATACATGTCAATAGTTGGCATATAAATAAAACAAATTGCATCATTTCAGAGAGAGAGAGAGGGAGAGAGAGAGAAAAGGAGGGAGAGAGAATTATAACAAGAAGAAAAAACAAAAGTACCAGGTTGAATGTAGATATTTGTTCATTAGGATTTCAGAACAAAACCAAAAACCATAAAGTTCTGACATTTACCGAATTCTGAAAAAAAGACAAATAAACAAATGCAACACGCAAAACACTTTTGCCATCACACCAATGTTTCGCTGGATCCGCACCTAACAGCCGGTTATGGCCTACATTGTAAAACAATGTTGACAATTCATCGTCCACCACCAGCGGACAGAACAACAGCCGGCAGTAAACAAACCATCCAATAACCGCCACTTCTAATCAAGAACCAGCGATGAACGAACAGATCATCAAAAACCGGCAACCAATCCTTAACATCCGGCGACTCGATATGCACCGTTCTTATCGTGTTTGGCGAGAGGGTAGTAGGTCGGGACTTCCATCTCTTCTTTAAAAAGATTCTCCAGTTTCTTTTTCATCACGTTCAACATTCCCGGGTTGCTTATGGCGGCGTCCGGGAAATCGAGAGGCGTTTTTTCTTCCTCGTTGACTCTGATGTCGTACAAGTAGTAGGACCGGCCTTTTTGGAAGTAGCTTGGTTTCATGGTGAAGTTTCCTCGCTGGCACAAGAGCCTCGGGTCCTGGTAACGGTATCCGATTTCCCTGATACATATAAATGCCGTTTGTTTTAGCAGTTGCGCGCGCGAGCGCGCACACACACACACGTGCGCGCGCACGCACGCACACACACACACACACACACACACACACACACACACACACACACACACACTCAGGCGCGCGCGTGCACACACGCAATCACACACACACACACACACACACGCGCGCGCGCGCGCGCGCGCGCGCGCACGCACGCACGCATGCACGCACGCACGCACGCACGCACGCACACTCGCACCACACACACACACACACACACACACACACACACACACACACACACGCACACTCGCTCACTCACTCACTCACTCTTCACTAGTATAGCTAATGATGAAGCGGACGGTGATGATAGATGTGACAGGGCAGGAAAGATTTATAACAGTGAATATGTGTGCCTGGGTGAGGTACTTGTGTTCATGATCATGTTGTTACTTTAAAAAAAATAAAAAAAAAAACAACTGCATATTCATTTTGAGTGATGAAAAAGCATGTCATTATTTTCTTTTTCTTCTACATGGCTTCAAGCCTCATCATTATGATTTGCGTAATCCGTTACAATTTATGTTTCTCTGCATTATATACTTTTTGACGTAAAGGTTACGTAGGCCATTGTCGATAAAAACGTGTCTGAAGCGTCACTCACTCACTCACTCACTTAAACACACACACACACACACACACACACACACACACACACACACACACACACACACACACACAACACAACACAACACACACACACACACACACACACACACACACACACACACACACACACACCTTTCAAAAACAGTTTCTAGAGGTCAGTTGATGTAAATGTTATAATAACGGAGGCAAATCGTCAACAACACTATGATAGAATAGTCGGAACGAAATGCTGGATGTACCACTTCGTTTTTAATGTCAGTTATGAAAGTAGACGAAAAAGACCATATAATTTTGTCTATTCATGAAAGCTCCTTTAGTTGCTGTGTTGAAAAGAATCCAACCCCTCCCTCCGCTCTCTCTCTCTCTCTCTCTCTCTCTCTCTCTCTCTCTCTCTCTCTCTCGAACGTTGAAAAATAACGGTGTTCTTCAAACCTTGGCAACTATTCCGTACACAGAGATGTTACCAAAATGTGTGATCTTTCTCGAACAGTCGTGGTCATTTGATAAATGTCATATACACCTACTTAAATTAAGGCACACGTTGTAACAAACGTCAGTTTCACTTATGCTATGTCTGGCATTACGAAAAGCAGGTGTTAGTGGGTATCTTACCCACATGTAGAAGTAAGAGGGACCACAAACAATAATTATTATATCGTCAGATGTAGCCAAAAGGGACATTTGTTTTTATCGTTTGTATGGCAAACTTCGCACTCGGAAGTGATATGAAAGCAGCGGATTACATAGATCGACTGGCTTTTACAACCAGAATCAAATTTTTGCGAAGTTAACACACAGTTTTGTTCTGGTCAAGCAAAACAAAGTCGGGTAATGATCGTGGATAAAGCCGAAACAGATGGGACGAAGATTTCAAATAAGTGAAAACATCCTGAGAGACTTCAAGTGAGTCAGCGACCGGTTTGAACCTTACAGTCGCTCTAAAGAACGTCACACTCAACGCGCTATATCTACCACTGTTAAATACAACAACTGTTTTCAACCTGTATGGCTGCGATAGGGAACATACTTTTCCTCGGTACGAACATACAAAATATTCTTTGATTTCATCTATACTTGCCTCGCTGTTCAACCGTTTTATCCATCTGTCTCATGTAAAGAACTCTTGCATGCCGTTGGGTTTTTTATAACCTTTTAAAAAAAATTGTTAGTCTTGCACAAAAAGAAATTAACTAGGGAACATTCACAAGAAGCACATTAGCAACAACAACAAAACCCCGATCGATCTTTCTTTGGGGGGGGGGGGGGGGGGTGTAAAAATAGCTATATACACGTTCTGCTTGGACCCATTACACCAGACAACACGGAAACCCCCTTTGGGTATTTTTCACCGGTTGTGATTTGTTTAGGTCCTGAAAGAAATGCATTTTGCATATGATGTAAGATTTTACGGAAGAAATATTTTGAAGCCGTCATAGCAAGTGTAAGAACATCTGTTTTGATAACTTCTGATTTGTTTACACTGTATAGAGAATCGACGTTAACGAAATGATAGCCCTGATATCGCCCCATGCATTCGGCTGAGCTATAAACAACATGCGTCCCAATTGCTTGGGACAAAATAAAGCTAGCCATACATGGTTTATACCCTTTCAGTCTAGTCAAGTGCGCCTAAGTGATATCAACAAGCTTTTGATAGTCTAACGATTCCATGCTCATTTTAGGACCGTATTGACAAATTGACATGTTTCTGATGGTTCTTCGTCATGGATACATTTTGTGGTCAGGAATTATTTCACTCAGACTGGCAGTGTTTGCCCTTGGTGGGGTGCCTCATAGAGACTTTTATTTACTGTTCCTGGTGATCTGCCAGTGCCGGGCTGCGATTGAACAAAAAGGATAGACAGCATGAAAGAGCTGAGTGGGCGAAATGCCATTGGAGTGACATGTAAAATGAGAAAAAATAAAAATGCTGTAGACTAACAGAACGAAGCAATGTCTGTTTATCAAGTTATTCCTGTGTGGGTGTGAAGCACCAGAAGTCTGATATTTACTAGGAAATCATGATCTTTTAAACCCCTTTATATATGCATCACATCAGTAGAGTGTCTTGTGCAAGAGAGCGTGTGTCTTCAGTATGTCTTGATCTTCAAAAGATTCTCTCTCTCTCTCTCTCTCTCTCTCTCTCTCTCTCTCTCTCTCTCTCTCTCTCTCTCTGTCTGTCTCTGTCTCTCTCTCTCTCTTGAGAAGCACCTCCAAACAAGCAAAATGAAAACTTTCCAAAACTGGGTAGATCCTCCTGCTTGTATGAAGAGTGTCTAAACGAAGCAAGAACATTTAATGAATGAAAACAACAAAAATTCTAGACAATACAGTAGACGTAAATTTGTCTGGAAATCAAGAGATGGAAGTGTAAAATACACTGCCTATGGAAGCCGCTAAGTGAGAATAAACATCCACAAGTGTTGAAAAAAAGGAGAAATTCCAAGTTTAAAACACTGGACACTGCTCCATAAGCTTAAAGGGCTCACGGGTTGAAGTGTGTCATGCAAAAAAGAAATATTGATAAACCTGAGCCCAGATGCTATTAATTTCCAGCACAACGAAACAAGAGCCCTGTCGCCATTAAAATCCAGCAGAACGATTACTTCTCATACCACCTTCCCTGTATCTTTTAAAGTCATGTGTTTTCAGCTGGGAGAAGATGTTGATGTTTGCTCCACTCTCTATCTGATGTAGCTGCTCAGGTTAGCCGCCAGCCATGAACACATCTAGTGAAACTAAATAAGACCTTATCCCGTTGCGATCAATGTCGCGGAATGGTTCCTTGACACTGCTCGCACTTGTCAGCACATTTTTTGAGCTGAGTGATGCTCAGAGAGCTGTTGCTGTATATGTTGCTGATGAAGGCTGGCAGTTTGAAACAGTAATCTCGTGTTGACCAGTAAGAAATGTGTTGCCATTGTGCAGAAGCAGAGTTCTTCTATTCTTGGCGCTACATCGGGACACACACACACACACACACACATACACACACACACACACACACACACACACACACACACACACACACACACACACACGTACACACACACACACACACACATACACACACACACACACACACACACACACACACATACACACACACACACACACACACACACACACGTACACACACACACACACACACACACACACACACACACACACACACACACACACAAGTAAAAACCACCAGCAGAGCAAACCGGACAGGAGAGCAGTAGGGTTCAAAATGAGGATGGTAAGACTGAAAGAACCCAGTACTTGCTTGAAGTGTTGAAGAAAGACTAGAAGTCAGATTAGGCTGTTCAAATAAACAGAACCCACGTTTGACAATTTTCGTCATTTGATAGGAGCTAGTTCAGAGCGTATGCTTTGATGATCTGCACCGGCCTACAGCCAGTAAAGCCATTGCTACAGCACATTACAGGGTGGGTGTACGTTGAGGGTTGGAGGTTGGGGAGGGGTGGGGTAATCGCAGATCGTGCTGCTTTTATTTTACGACGCCATGTTCGCGTGGTTGGAACATGGGAACAAAAGCGACCCGTGACGTCATGGTTTTCCGTCGATAGAGCGGGGTTTTAACCGTTAACCAAGTTTTGAATTTTTGGGAGAGGGGGGGGGGGGGGGAGGAGGCAGATTTTTCTCCACACAGAATGAAAACCCTAGTTTCGTTAACTACGCAACATACCTCTGTTTTCAACACAGTATGACCAGTCTGTTGAGCAGACCTTTGACAAACAAAACTGGGCGCTTCTTACCAGCCGCTGCCTTCGCTGTAGATGAGCTTGAAGTCATCAGATGTATTCTTGAATCGAATAGCGCCCAGTTGTCTTTCGCTGTCGATGTTGTAGACCATCCAGCGACGGCTTGTTGGAATTCTTCGTTTAACAGCATACCATACATTCCGCCCGTCTATTACGCCAGCTAAAATCACATGTAATGGGAGGTAAATCTGATTATAAGAAAGGACTGAAACTGTAACATTTTAAGCAGTGTTATCAGGCGATTTTTGCATTATAGTCAAACAATGTAACATAGTGAAAATGTAAAATGAACGTATGGGCTGCCCATGAACAAAGAAAATTCAAAGCAATCACATAAAGATACAATTTGACATAAAATATACCTGTGAAGTTGACAGCGAAACACCACAATTACACCGATCAGTTGTCTCGGACAGATA
>CM065728.1:30166427-30168927 GCA_033310375.1 Conus canariensis
GAGCTATCATAATGGTAACATATGGAAACGCCATCTTTCAGATGTTGCACCGCTCGACTTGAGGATACACACGAATAGAGGACTGAACAGGACTGATGCCAGGATGCAGCCTTGTTTAACACCATTTGAAATTTCAAAAGGCTATGACTGATCTCCATTAATGGACAACTTCCCCACCATACAATCATGGTTGAGTCTTATGATTTGGACGAACCTGTGTTGGCAGCCATAATGCGCTAACAATGGCCAAACAGTCCTTACGTTTGACAGCGTGGAATGGCTTAGTCAGATTAGTGAACATGGAAAGGTCATGATTTGGCTCAGTGCGCTTCTCTTGTGCCTGTGTGACTGTGACAGTCATACCCGTTGTATGGGACCTGGGCGCGAAAATCACACTGAGCCTGAGGTAAGTTCGTCTTCTGCTAGCATGATGAGCCGGTACAAGATGACCCAAGTGAACATCTTGCCTTGGATAGATAGTAGAGAAAGCAGGACTTGAGTAGGGTTGATAAGTACTGCGTAGCATAACCTGCACGTGAAGGTTTTATAGTTGACAGCCGTTGCGTGGGGACAATCCCACTCTCACGGCCGGGGGGGGGGGGGGGGGGTTGTTTAAGCAGTGACATGATGAAACGTCAGCTTCTATAGCTGCAGCAGACAGGGTTCATCATCAGACCACCTTAGCGGCTCCAGCTCCAGATTTTTTCCTCAGGGTTCACTCCCAGAGCATTTCCCGCGAACGAGTATAGCCGCAAGGCCACGAACCTTGGAATAAGTGTTTTCCTTCACCTCGATGAATTACTCTCCAAGGTTGACGAGCTCCATCTGCCCGAAGCAACTGGTCTTAAGGTGCAGTGACCCGCCTTTGCCCCTTCTTTTATCAGTGGAAACATCTCTGTCACGGGAAAGCAAGCAGCTGGGCTCGGCTGTCAGATACCGTATTTGACGCACGCCTTGGGGGCATTAATTGACCAGTGGGAGCTTATACCCACTTCCATTCCCGACATAACAGCCTTAAGAACAAGCATATAATGTTTGCATATATCTACATACAGTACTTGACAAACTGTCAGAATTCTAAACAGTTAACTTTAACCGAAACTCTAACGGAAAGTCATCTGATCCCCAGAATCCCCAGACGGATTCCTAAAAGCCTTTTGCTTTATATCCTGTGTTCCATTCTGCATCTTCGTCGAAATTATCGTATCTAGCAGGTGTATAAAGATGCAACTGTTCAATCGTACTCAGCAGAATCATCCAAGAGAGAGCTCATTGCGGGAGCATTGTATTAAGCAAATGTCTTCTCTGACCTCTTCCAGAGTTAACAAAAACTCAATCGTTCCACAATTGCTAAAGGAAGCCTCCATGGTCCATCTAAAAAGAAAAAAGGTGAACAAGCGCCCTTGTGACAACCATAGAAGAACATGTCTCCTTGTCACTGCAAGAGTCCTCCTACACCGCCTTATTCATAACAATGTAGACAGCCACCAGCCAGAAATTCAGTGCGGCTTTAGGTATGGCCATCAAGCAGTTAATATGACGTTTTCCACATATTAATTTCTGGAGGAAAATAGAACAGGGAGCTCTACAAAGCATTTCTTGACATGTCAAAACCCTTCAGCTAATTACCATGGAATGTCTGTTCCTCGATGCTGTTTGCTCGGATTCTAAACGATTAAGACTCCTTCGGTGCTTTCCCACTTAGAAATGGGATCAAACAGGGTTTCTTGACACCCACACTGTTCAGCAGAATGTTCTTGGCCCTGCTGTTCCAGGATTTCTGTGGTGATGGTAATGGCATCAGAATCAAGCTCACGACTGGTGGCAAGCTCTTCAACCAGAGATCCAGGCTAAGACCACAGTGGAAGAACAGTCCCTGCGCGACCTACCCTCGGTAGACCGGGCACCTAACGCTGCCAAAGGGGCCCAGAAGCAGCAGAGCGTAGGCCACTTTTCCACTGCTTGCCACAAATTGGGTCTCACTACAATTACAAGGAAAACATGTTTTGTGCCACACAACGGAATTTCTAACAAGAAGAGGACAAAAACACAAAGGCAATAGCAGAGGCAGCTGAAAAGAGCTGCAGCTGGATATGGTCAAGGAGGAACAGAAGTGAACTTCATAAGGCTTAAATTTCCCTGCTGAGGACATCGGAAGACGTGGCGTCTAAAAAGGCAACGCCCTGAGACATCCGCCCATCCACAAGTTGCTGGTCCGAATTCTGGCACGCCAGGAAGAAAATCCAAGCAGCGGGCAGGCGTCTAGGAATCATGATCTGGATATGGCTTGAGCCCTCAGAGTGTGAGCAGTTCAGGACCGTAACACATGTCTGGGGGTGGGGGTGGGGTGGGGGGGTGGGGAGGCGGCTGGGGATGAGGCGGTTGAAAGCACAACCTTCTTGGTAAAGTATGTAAACATTAGGTTTGACGTCAGTTTCTTTTCAGAGCGAGTTCACGTCTTGCATAAGAACTCATTTCATCCTCCCCCCCCCCCCTTCCC
>CM065728.1:30171427-30181427 GCA_033310375.1 Conus canariensis
TCCATGGAAAGTAAATTTTCCGGAGCTGTACACCACGTCAAGCCATGAATTTTGATGCGTTCGCTCTGAGGGTCGGGATATGTTTCCCCGAGATGCTGTTCAAAGTTCCCTTGTCCACTGTGAATGTCTCTGATTTGTGATGCTCGAGCAGTTCCTAGGTGAAGGGGAAGGGGCATGTGACGAATCAATCTTAGGTCTTTCACATTGTCCAGGGCATCAACGTAGAATCTTGCGGCCTCCCAAAGCAGACAGCAAAAGGGTACAGAGGCGGAATGAGAAGAAAATACGTAAGAAAATAGACTGTACGATACATAAGCTCAATATATAAAGTGTACTCAATAGCGGAGGAAAGTGTGCCGAGTCTGTGTCGAAGTCGTTGGTATCAGCACATTCATGGGGTCTGTGTTGAATGAACGTGCTGGCGCCTTTTGAGAGAGACGTGCACTCACGTTGGCTCCGCGACTGTGGAATTATTGTTGTCCTTAGAGGGCTTAACAGGTAGTATCATTCGTATGTTTGATCTGCAAAAAGCAACACTAGAGAAGCAGTTAGACAACGACAGCAGCAACAGCAACAACAACAAAGTAAAACAAAAAAAATACATATATATATATATATACATATGCACATATACATACGTATCTCTCTCTCTCTCTCTCTCTCTCTCTCTCTCTCTCTCTCTCTCTATATATATATATATATATATATTATATATATATACAGAGAGAGAGAGAGAGAGAGAGAGAGAGAGGTATGAAAAGTCGAGACAGTTCTCTCGTCTTACCATGGCAGGTTTGTGGGGAACGAGGTGAGCCACATACATAAAGAGAGGCTCGTCTTTAGTGCTGTTGTTGCCAAAGTGTTTCTTCAGCATGAACTGAGTGTGGTTGGTGATGAGATGCGCCGAGTAGGTGCCTTGTGCTTCCCAGTAGGGCTTGTTGTTCCAGTTCCAGTCGAGTAACCCTTTATGTGTCAGGTTGAAGTGGTTTTCTGTGTTTCCCCAAGATCCAAAGTGGGTATCAAACCTAAAAAAAAAAAAAAAAAATCGTTGCTGGCACCACGTCTCCATAAAGTCGGTGCTGGTTTTAAAAAGATGAAAGGTGAAGCTCGCTGTCTACTCAATGATGGCAACTTTCTTGCCGATCACGGAACCAAATGTTCACAAATCATGAAACGACATATCTAGCTGGCGTTTCCATTCTGTTGTTTCTATAGTTACTCATGTCATTGTAGTGCCATGGACACAGACACATTCTACAGAATGTACTGCAAAATGCCCTTTTGACGCTTTCCATAGAACTTCTCGCGGAGGACAATTGGTAATCTTGATCTAACAACTTCTCAGAAGAGTTTGTGATGAGGCATTTACTTCAGCAAGTTGTATATCTGGCGTTGATTATCAGGTCCGAAAAGGGTTTTTTTTTTTTTTTTTTTTTTTTTTGTTTTTTTGTGAAGAAAAGCGACCTTACTATGAGTCTGTATCGTGTGAGGTTAGAAAACTGAAAATGACAGAAAAGTGATAGAAGACAGTTCCAGAAATGAAAAGTGTTTGTGTTCAAGGTTGTTTTTTTTTTCTAAAATCGTTATTCAAAAGAATCATTTTACTGTACCAAATATGTGCAATACACTATGCCTTTTTCTTTCTTTCTTTTATCGAAGAATGTATTTGCGTCTCATCTGATTTCAATTTCTGTGAGACAATGTTTCAGTAAACAGTGCAGTCTGAGTTTTCAGTACACATTTACAACAGAAAAATCTTCATGACTTTCTACAACGTGCATTCGTAGAATTTTTTTTAATGATTTAATAGAATAGCGTTCTTCTAAGATTTTCTGGGTAACGAAGCTAGAGCAATTTCAGAAAATTTGTAATCCAAAGCTTAGAGCCCATCGAACCGTTTTCATATTCCAGCCTTACGTTAAAAAAAAGTTCTTTCAAGGGCTGGAGTCAACTTTCAAAGAAAGTAAATTCAACTGTAAAGGAGACTTGTCGGTTACAAAAAAGGGGAAAAAACGAAAGAAGCACACAATTCTAAAGCGCATTAATTGGTACTTACGCAATATATACCTCAGCGTAACGAATTTCAATTCAATGTTTCATTTTCACTCATTCTGTCTAATGAAAAGAAAACGTCTTCTAATATGTTCATTTTTTCTGGATTTTGTAGACAAAAAATCAGTGTAGATAGTAACAAACTTCAGAATGTCTTCTTCTCAGTGGATACACTTAGGGAACTTAAGACACAACCAAATTTTCAGCAGCGACAGACAAAATTTTAAACGATTTTTGTGCCCTGCGGTGAAGATTGGTTCGTTTACTCAATTCACTTACGTGAATATTCGACGTAATCTTTTATATGAGCATTTTAAAAGCTTAAATTTGTTTAAAACATCAAATCAATCAAAATAGCCAAGCGGTATTTCATGAACGTTCCATAGTGTGGCAATTTCGTGCCGATACTTCAGGTTTTTTTAAGGAATAGTGAGTTTGTATTGGCCACTGAATACAGGTCGTAAAGAAGAAAAACTGTTTAGTGTACAAAGAGAAAACATGGAATTTTAACAGATGACAAACTGGAATCGCTTTACAAACGGGACTTGTTTCACTTTTGAATGTAATCGATCAAATTACACACACACACACACACACACACACACACACACACACACACACCACACCACACACACACACACACACACCACACCACGCACACGCTCACTCGCTCTCTCTCTCTCTCTCTCTCTCTCTGTTCTCTCTCTCTCTCTCTCTCTCTCTCTCTCTCTCTCTCTCACTCAAGCTCGCCTCTATGCTCTCTACACAGTGTTCTACCTAAACTTGTTCAAAGAGAGAGACAGAGAGAGAGAAGGAGAAGAGACTGACAGCATCAATGTACTCAACCCTTTTTTAATGGGAGTGGCGTTGGCATTGCAGTGCCCCAGGTGCCATTTGCCCACCATGTGATTGTGATAACCCAGTTCTTTGAGGTACTCTGGAAGCAGCTTGTAGCTCGGGTCCAAGGTGCTGTTCTTTGATCGACTAAAAACTCTGTCAGTTTGCAAGCCTATTTTGAACGGGTACCTGCACATTTTAACAATGATGTGTTGTTAACAACAGCCTTGCCGGTAGCGTAGCGCTGTTGTTCTGCTAATAGTCAACGATTTTAGAGCCAAGATAGTGACCAGATACAGATACAGACACTCAGAGACACACCACACACGAACACACACACACACACACACACACACACACACACACACACACACACACACACACACACACACACACACACACAGAGGAACTGTGCCGGGGTTCCTGGCCATTTGACATTGTGAAAATAGTATGTGGATGAAAAAAAAAAAAAAAAAAAAACAGATCACTCGTGCAAGCTTTTGAAAAGTGAAAGATTTCATCGTGTTTGCTCTCTCATGCCTTGGTTCACCTAGTCATAGAAACCCTTCAACCTGCATGCACTGAATGCAGCGAACAAATAAAAAAAAACAGTGATTGGTTCATCATCTGTAGCGTTGTCAATTGTCTCGGAGGACAGACTGATCGACGGCGGTGTACGTGAAGGCGCTGGAGAGAGCGCACACTTTATCACTTGTTTTTTGAATGACACAGGAGGTGTTAATGATAGAAACAAAGTGAAGACCACGACTGGCCTGTGATAGGCTTAGCAAGATCACCAGGAATTTCTTCCCAAGATAGACTAGGGACGCATACTTTCCCTTTAAAAAAAAAAAAGAAAGAAACAATGGGACACATGCACGATTCATATTTTGTTGGTTGGTCTCGCAGAGACTTTGAAGGTTTAGTGGTTTATGAAGCCAAAACCAGGAAAGAAAACTGATTTTGGAAGTTTGCAGGGACCAGGGATTTTGTTTACTGAAAGAGATTTTTGTGTGACTCATGTTTGAGGACAAGTCTTAAAGGACAAGTATGTGCGAGTCCGCGAGGACCTGTATAATCTATTTTCATTGAAACTTATGTGATTGTGTGACACCATAATAAAAAGCATATCATGAAAATATAGTAAAATTTTCAGTTGTTTCCATCTTTCAACATGCCCTCATCTCAGCAATAGCTATCTATCATGTACGTTTACATTATTTCATGTAAGGTTTCTTGTTATGTTTTCATGCCGAGTCCCGTCTTTTAAATGTATTCCGGTTTGGTTTCTTGAATTTTTTCCTTATTTCAATATTTTCTCCTACCTTCTAGCTTTTCTTGTACGATTTGAAAGATAAACTGGCAGTTTTCAATACTTGTTCAAAATTTCGGGAACATAGGAAAACGATTTTCAAAATGTCCAAATTGTCCCTGCCTTTCGATCGTAGATCTTTGTGACCATTTCCAAAAATTTAAGGATTCCTGTCATTTGTTTTCGGTCCTTTGAACTTCCAGTACTTTTATAGGGGAGAGAAAAGAGACTGTGTCTGTGGAATAAATTAATATAACATTTTTTTTTCTTTCCTTCTACATGTTTGCATGTCAGTCTGAAAGATTTGCTTCTTTTTGACCCTCTTTTTTCTTTACATGTTTATTTGTTGAAGAGAAATATGCCCTATCCATCCTTTCTGATTTTTCATGTTTACATATCTGCATGAATGATTGTTTTACGCTGTCCCTCCTCCCTTTCATGTTTATTGAATTATCTTGTTGCTACAAAACCAAATCAGATTATGAGGTAACTACAGCCATACGACAAAACTCTGTCCCATCAGCTTGTAGATTCTGGCAGGGGACAATCTAACTTAGTGAAGATGAATCAGTTTGGTCGAGTGTTCTAGACCACAGGGGGAAAAAACGCAACAGATTTCTTCAATGGAACCTGTGAGCCCTTCAAGTTTGTGCGGCGGTGTCCAGTGTTTTAAAACTTTTTTTTAACAGTAATTGTTAATCCTTGTGGATTTGTATCCCTAGTTACTGACTGTCGTAGGCTGTGTAAGTTGCATTTCTCCCTCTTCAATTTTAGACAGATTTTAGTCAACCATTTCGTTCAAAATTCTGATTTTCCCCTTCACTGGGTGCTCTTGATTTTTTTTTTTTTTTTTTCAGAAACCCTGTCCGTGTACGAGGAGAATCTACACGATTATCGAGTTGCTTTTCATATGATTATGACAGTGTTTTCTCACCCAATAGGAACCGTGATCCAAAAGCAGACCTAATAAGCTCTTCATCAAAGCGAAACAGCTGTCACTTACACTTACTGGAGACCCCAAAAAATGAAAGCACTTACGTCAGAAGGATATCTTTGCTGGTCTGGCTTGCACGCACGCACGCACACACAACTACCCCCCCCCCCTCCACACACACACACACACACACATACACACACACACAGCGCGCGCGCGCACACACACACCGCGCGCACACACACGCGCGCCACACACACACACACACACACACACACACACACACACACACACACACACACACACACACACCTTCCTGTCATC
The DNA here is from genome assembly GCA_033310375.1 of Conus canariensis. NCBI lineage: Eukaryota > Metazoa > Mollusca > Gastropoda > Neogastropoda > Conidae > Conus > Conus canariensis. The sequence continues at coordinate 30,176,887 of CM065728.1, forward strand.
AGAGCTGCACGTGCAGCAGTACATTTCGGCTGAGTGTAAAACTGCATAAGTTCCACACTTTCCTTTCTCAGTTTTGCCAGATGAGGGGTGTATAGGTCTGCGAACGGACTCCAGTCAACGTCATGCCATCCCCAGTCATCAAAAAGGATAAACAGGATGTGTGGCTTCTTGCATATCACCCCGACCGATAGTAGAAGTAACAGCCACAGGACCACAGCCGCTTTCATGACTGGACGGTCAGAAATCGCCTCCTGTTACCTGCGCAACACAGTCATGAAAATCCTATATTGCTTAGCCTTATAAAGCGCGCGCGCACACACACACACACACCACCCCACACACACACACACACACACACACACAACACCACACACACACTCCACACACACACACGCACGCACGCACGCACGCACCACACACACACACACAACCAGTTAAGAGATGTTAATCCTCAGACCCCTTTGGGCTGGAGAATAATTAGAAACGTGGCATTACAGCCCCAGAGTAAAACCAGTCACATATTTGCTTAACAAAACAAGTATAAAACATTCTTCACGGCAGGAGGCAGCAAATCATGGCCAAGAACAACAGTGCCACTCGAAACATGCAGGCAGAGTCTGCTGGACGGGGCAGATGACTGGGAGTGCACTGCAGACCTCCCAGAATGGAAGAGTCACCCAGAGATCATCAGCAAGAGTGGCATGAGACCAGACATAGTAGTCCACTCTAAGTCAACCAAGCAGCTGATCATGATCGAGCTCACGGTGCCATATGAGAACAGAATGGAGGCAGCTCAAATCTACAAAACTGAAAAGTATGCTGATCTGGCAAACAGCCTGAGGAGAAAGGCTATCAGGTCAAAGTCCTCACTGCAGAAATTGGAGCTAGGGGGTTTGTAGGAACGTCTGCATACAGCCTCATGAAACAGCTCTCAGTTGCAGGGAAGGAAAAAACCAGAGCCCTGAAAGCAATGGCAGAAGCGGCAGAGAGGTGTTCAAGCTGGATCTGGTCAAGGAGGAACAAAAGTGAACTTCATAAGGCTTAATTTCCCTACAAATGTCAGGTGTCCCTGTGGCTCAGTGGTTAAAGCGCGAGTCATTAAGTGGAAAATGAGCATGTCCAGAGGGTCATGGGTTCGAATCCCAGCCATGGCTCGTCCCAAGATGGGGGAAAAAAAAGGGGGGGCAGCAGAGGGACATCCGGAGTCATGAACCGGGTGTGGCCCAACCCCCCTAGAGTGTCAGGAGATAAGGGCCGAAACACTTGCTTGAAGGGGGCTTCTCTTCTGAGGACTCTGCTGCCACGCTCTCCACGAGTTTCTTTCTACATTCTCACTTAGCAATTAAGTCGAAGAGAACGTTACGGTAGCTGTATTGACAAAATACAAAGCATACCGTTCGGAAACTACTTACAATGAAGAGCAGGCGAAGTGGCATAACTGGGCCTTGAGGATGAAAAGGCCTCACAGAAATAAGCACCATCAGCATGTCCCTGTATATATCACCACACCTACAGAATAGCCAACGTCAAAAGACAGGAACAGGTTATCATTTTCAACCTGCATGCAGGGCACAACCGCCCGACTTGGTAGTACTTGTCCAGGTGCTTCCACCTTGTGGCACATACCTTCTCTGCATTTGTGGAGAAACAGACCAAACCAAGGAGCACTTTCTGTAATACTGTGGGGTCAACCACGGTCTCAGAGAAAAGACGTAGGCGATGCTGACCATTCAACACGAGAAACTGTATGCGTTTGTGGGGGATCTGGGGAGGGCAATCCATTTCAACTTGAGAATCATTCTCAAAACAAGACGGCCATCGAGGAGAAGAAAAGTCTCCCCTTACCTTGGCCGGACTGATCTCACAACTTTGTCTTTGGAGTCCTCATTCATGGTTAGTACTCTTGCTTTACTCACTTTGTATTCCACGCGGACGAATTTTAGAGGAAGCTTCAGTTTCGCTTGGCAGCAATAGAGTGCAACGTCAGTGAGACCAGGTGGGACACCTAAAGTATTTCCTTGTTTGTTTGTTGATTTTAGCCTCCATTGATTCCACAGCGTTAGTGCTGTTATCGCACATCAGTAGAGGCCACAGAAGTTTCTGAATAGCATGAACTGCAAATACCAGACCTTGTACTTGCTAGGGAGCCCACACTGGTCTGTCTACCACATTGGCTGTAGTACTGACCGTTTCAGGAGTGCCATGTCCATACGTCAGAATGTTTTATGCTTGTCATGAGTGTGAAGAACCAAGTCATTATCACTAGTAAATGCTGGCAGGCGTAGTCCTCTTTCATTTATGGTCTCAATACAGTAGAGGCCGCCGAAAGTTTCAAATTTTCCTGGACATCTGCATTAACCTTGGCATGCCATTCTTCTGTCTGTGCTTCTCCATTGTTCTTTCATTTTACTTCGCGGAGACAGAACGTGCCAGCTGTATCTGTCGAGTTCATGGGTCAGTTCTCCCAATTTTCCAGCCTGCCTGAGAGCTCTTACGTTCAGCTGGCAAATTTTATGTTTTTCCTTCCATGTGTACGTTGCGGTTTTCCCGCATTAGCGCGTCTCGTGTCCGCCCTAATAGGGAATAACAGATAGCGCGGTCATTGTAAATCTGGGCTGCGACTGTTCCAGTATGATCTCTATGTTTTCTTCTTGTATGTGGTATTTCTTGAGCAAGTCGTTCCAGGCGGAGCTCATCTCTCTTCAGGTTGGACTTCCTTGTTGGGCTTATTCCTCACATGTGGCAGGTAGTACTCTGTGTTTACATGGTTGCCAGTAGCAAAAGCGAACCTCTGGCCTGACTGTTGCTGTGTCAGTCATCAATGAGCTGATTTTTTTTTCTTGAGAACTTCAAGCTGTTATTTTACGAAAAATTGCGGGACGAATTTTCTTCCAATAGCTGCTTGGAATTGTTCAGAAAGGCCAGGATCTTTCAGTGTCTCAAGATTGTGGCAAATGTTATGGTGTTCCATCCACTTAATGCACTGTTGTTGTTTTTTTCCTAGTAGCTCTCTTCTCGCGCCCCACGGATGGCACGGGCATTTAACAGTACTGCAACCATTCCAGTATGATATCTGTATTCTCTTCTTCCATGTGGTGTGAACCTGCCGGAGCCCATCCATCTCAAGGTTGGATTTTCAAACTTAAACAAAATAGTTTTCTGCCGAATGAAAGAGACAAACAAATCAAAAAAAAAAAAAAACACGACGCGTTTCGACCTCTCTGGTCTTCTTCAGACAAGATAAACAACATTTACAAGAATGAAAACGAAGAACGAACAATCATTCAAGACAATGAAAACGAAGATCGAACAATCATTCAAGACAATGAAAACGAAGAACGAACAGTCATTCAAGACAATGAAAACGAAGAACGAACAATCATTCAAGACAATGAAAACGAAGATCGAGCAATCACTTTTTTTTTCGTCAGACTGGGCGCAAATTGGATGTGGAATGAAAACGAGGCCCGTAGATGTTCAAGCTTGTTTACTCCCCACATGCGGCAGGTAGTACTGAGTTTACATGATTACCACTAGCAGAGAAAAACCTCTGACCTGACTGCCAAGAAAGGATCATGAATTAAAAAAAAAAAATGCATAAAGAAAAAGACAGATAGTTACGAAAAGGTAATGATAGCTACCATAAATGTTTTAGTCTTTACCTGGGTAGCAAAACCAGACACAGAACTTTTACTTAGTGCAGAAACAGCTTTGCTATAGGTTACTGATAATTCCTTCAATGACGTTTGCAGGTAAAGATACCGCTGACGTATGAAATCAGAAGCACACACACCCTGTTTTTAAAGCACGAGACGCCATAGGATTTCGATTTACTGTCTTTATTAGATTGTTGGTGTGTGTGTGTGTGTGTGTGTGTGTGTGTGTGTGTGTGTGTGTGTGTGTGTGTGTGTGTGTTTGTTGTAGTTGTTTTTTTTTCAGCTGATCTCTGCACTTATATCCTCGGCAGGACCATTGCACAGCTCTCGACATCTTTTACCCTAACGTGAACGAGTTCGAGTCCAGTTAATAACCACTCTCTCTCTCTCTCTCTCTCTCTCTCTCTCTCTCTCTCTCTCTCTCTCTCTCTCTCTCTCTCTCTCTCTCTCTCCTCTCTCTCTCCCACACACACACACACACACCTCCCTACCCACCCCCACCCACCGCCCGCTTTATCAAAATGTGATGAATAAGAAATAACATTCGTCGTTGTCCATTGTCCGACTTTAATATTAAAGATATGAATTTAAGATTTGTTTAATATAAAAGTGCAAGCTGTGCATTCATTTTGATGGAATGGCGTTATATTGGTCTGATAGCTGCAGCAGCTGGATAACCCACTATGTATGAAATAAATGCACACACGCACGCACGCATATACACGCTCTCTCTCTCTCTCTCTCTCTCTCTCTCTCTCTCACACACACACACACACACACACACACACACACACACACACACACACACACACACACACACACACACACACACACACACACACACACACACACACACACAAGCGCGCGCACGCACACACACACATT
>CM065728.1:30186427-30193927 GCA_033310375.1 Conus canariensis
TCAGTACCAATCAGAAGGTAGTTTACAGAATTTGGAAAATCGTTGAACCTGTGATATACATGTTACCAGATATACCGGGAAGAGACAGGGATGAGGTAAAACAGCAAAATTAGCCCAAGGCTCAGCTTTTTTCCCTTTATATCCCACTGAATTTCGGAAATAATTTTCGTGTTCTCTCGTTGGCTACAGAGTCAGATTTATATTCTCATTTTGTACTCGCCATTTTGACCCGAGCACCACACAAAATGAAATGTTCTGAATGGTATTCCTTTGTGGCGTGTTTCATAGGAGGCCAGGCAGAGAAAGCAGGACGTGTTTTCCACATTACATTGAGTTGGTTCACCGGTCAAGCGGTGGAAGTTAGGGAGTGTAGGTGATTTAGTGTGTTAGTCAAGAAATCAATAGGTGCGCATCAACGTGAATATGGTGTTGGAAGTGCTGCACAGGACTTGCACAGATCGTGTGGGGTTCCTGGACTTCAGAGCGCTGGATACGGACAGATTGAATGGTTCGATGAAGGTGTACACTCAAGCATAACAATGTGAATATTGTGTTGATTGGCTTTGTTTTCTGTGTTAGAGTTAAAAGTTATAATCAGTGTAAATAATCTGATGGCTCTAGTGAAACTTCGATAATTTTGCAGAGGATGTTACCGTGTTTCGTGATGGCCAGATTCAGTAGATTACGTAATGAGCATAAGGGCTGAAATGTTGTAGGTTGGCGAGAGAAGAGGGGTCTTTTTTTTTTCTTTTTTTTTCTTTTTTTTTTGTGGTTTGAAAGGTTGATTCGTATGCTGGTTTGCAAGGACATTTTGAGCAAGACGTTTCTTTCCATTTCAAAAGTCTTCAGCATGTTAATACCTATTTTGACTGAATTCCATGACAGTGGACGTCATTTAGAGTGTGTACTGTCAGCTGTGGTGAACCTCTGTCAGCGAATTATTCCTGCGTGCAAAGATAGGGGCCAGCAGCTGGTGTTCTGTCAAAACAAATCTTAATGTATTGTCAAACTTAAAAAGTTCAGGCAGTCTGTCAGTTAGTCATTCAATGTAGTAGACAGATACAAATATAAAGTTGTTGTTTTTTTAAATAATAAAGTTCGCATTTTTCCATAGTCACACCCTTAAGACCTCTGTCAAGTATGGTTGAGATTAATCAAGTTCGGCGGCGGCGGCCGGCGCGCGGTGTGGTGTGTGTGTGTGTGTGTGTGTGTGTGTGTGTGTGTGTGTGTGTGTGTGACAAATAGGACAAAGAAGGACAGCAAAAAAAAATGAAAGAAAAAGAAGAAAAAATAACGTATACACAGGCGAGGGATTCGTAGAAAATTCTTTTGACTACAAGTTAACAATGGAACAGTCAACGGTCTGTTCACTTTATATTCTATTTACGGTTTTTTTCACAAACAAAGAAAAGAAAGGTATCAAACAAATTACCGAAAGAAAAAAAGCTGTCGCAGCGACAACTAGGGCTGAAGTCAAATGTCTGTTGGTTAAAGCAAACAATAATTCAAAAGAAAGAAGGAAGGGAGGATCATAGTAAACAATTAACTTATCTTTTTTATCGAAAAGAAAGAAAAGGGTATGGTGCGGTCTTTGCTGAAGAAATCGTTGTGTGAATAAAAGACTATAGAATGTATACAATTCAGACGACGAAGAAACGGTGAAGAAAACGAGTGGAAGTATTATCCATATCCGAAAGTACAAGCGTTCTCTTCTCTCTCTCTCTCTCTCTCTCTCTCTCTCTCTCTCTCTCTCTCTCTCTCTCTCTCTCTCTCTCTCACACACACACACACACACACACACACACACAACACACACACACACACACACACACACACACACACACACACACACCACCACCACCACCACCACCACCACCACCACCACCCCACCACCGCCACCACCACCACCGCCGCCGCCGCTGCCGCCGACGCCGCTGCCATCAAACCGGTAATGCAATATTCATATCATCGGCACAGTTTCTTGCTGTAGGCTAGTCTACCTTAATACCTTACTCAGTGACAGTGATTTCTTTGATCCACAAGTTCAAGTTGAATGCTTTTATATCGGAACAGAACGAAACAGAACTAAAGTCAAATATCATGAAAACATATCAAGCACCCGTTGTGAAAAGGCCTGTTTTCCATCGCTATTGACATTTCTGTTGGTGAATTCTTTGTCCATGAAATAATTTAGGACAGTCGACACTGAGTTCTGTCAAGATAAGTTTTCATACTGGCGAGTAAATATCTTGTTTCCTGCGGCGCAGCCTTAATTTTGTTTGCAGGCAAAGGAGTGTTCAGATAGCAGTATGCACAAATTCATAGCCTAATTTCTCTTTGACTAATCTGATCGAGTGATAAAAGCTGGCTACACTTGCGCACCTTCCCTTCTTCTCCAGTTATGATAGATTAGTAGCTTGCTACAATGAACACGGTTTACAGTTACTTGGTTGAAGCAACTTGATGTTTTCGGTTGTTGTTGTTGTGGTGGTGGTGGTGGTGGTGGTGGTAGTGGTTAAGTTAAAATAATCATCAACATCCTCCTCCTCCTTCTCCTCCTCCTCATTATCATCATCATATATACTGATTTTCAACAGCTTAACATCTCTTCCATTCTTTAGAGTTAATCTGCACCACCAGAAAACATGGGAGAGAACTCGACATCCGGAATTGGAATTCTCAAGGGACAAACCATAGGCCTTTCCTCCCTTTCCGCGTCTTTTTCCGGGACTGACACCACAGATGGCGGTGAGAACTTCCACACCCTACCACGGATATGGAATATACATAGGCAGCAGAGTGAAGACTCTACCATTGTCGAAGTTCCAGAGGATCTAGAATCAACAGAACTGCAAAAAAGGCTGTTCCAACAAAAGTATCATGCGCTCAAGGTATGATTAATCTCCAATTGGGTCATCTAGTGCAGTTTGAGCGTAACATTTACATGATTATCAATCTTCTTTTCTTACATGTTTATTTGTTAGAAATTTGCCTTGGAAAATAATTGACTAATTGTACAGTGATATATATATATATATATATATATTAGTATTTGTGTGTGTGGTGCGTGCGTGCGTGCGTGCGTGCGTGCGTGCGTGTGCGCGCGCGCCATGTGTGTGTGTGTGTGTGTGTGTGTGTGTGCGCGCGCGCGCGTGTGTATGTGTGTGTGCGTGCGCGTGTGTGTGTGCGTGTCTGTGTGTATGTGTTTATATATTACTGTTGTTTATTTCATGTACTCAAAACTTTGCCGAACAACATATGAATTTAGTCGGTCTGTGTCAATGTTTGTAGTGCCATTTATCGATTTGTTTAAGGCATAACTGATGACGTTGGAAATTTACGTGGTGAGGTTCTCGTGTGTCACTGTACTTGTTGCCTAATCTTCCATCAATATAAAAAATACACAGGAATCAATCTGAAGCAATTGTTTTGGAACACCTGAAACTTAAGCTGGAATTTAGTTATCAGCATGCAATTCCAGCATCAGATAGATGAATAGCAGCTTTGACTGGCAGATTCTTGTCTCGACTGTGAAAATGGTAAATCTGGTCTGTACGGATGACTTCGATTCTTGTCACAGCAAGTTGAATTATCCAGGGCTAGGCATATCCTAAAGTCTGTTTCTGTGAATTGTCAAAGCACAAAGATAGTGCCTATCTCTATTACTATATGTATACTCATGTTCTTTCTTTTTGCTATAACACCAGTTATGTCTATGACTTTACAACACTTAAGTATAGTTGAAGGTTCATCTGTTATATTCATACCCTGCTTTACCTTATCTTAAAGCGTGCAAAGTAAATGACTATTCATTCAAAAAATAGGACACATATACTTAGGACATCGCGCAACATAAATAAAACACTGGGGGGAAAGGAGTTCCCATAACTCTGGTCACTGCTGATCAGGCATATCTGGGGTGACTGAGTGGCCATTTGCCCAATCCAAAAACAATGTAACAGAAATCCTGTCGACATAGACGCACTCTAACAAGGTTTGACGGGAGTATTTCAGTAGAGAGTATCTGGAAGCATCTCACTCTGTCATACAAATACTTGCGAGGATACTCAGCACCATGGAAAAGGTGGAGTGCCGTCACTTTAGACGTCCTCGCTATGGCATGCATAAGGTGGCCAATACCACGTCGTCCGTCGATGCCGTGAGTTGATGTAGGCTGAAATCGTCAACGTGAATGGTACACAACTGTTCATTGTCTTCCTCCAGATCAGCAGATAGAGTTCTCCAGGTAACAGTGTACTTCGAGACCCATGTAACACAGTTTTGAACAGCATATGCGCTTGATGCCAACTCATACACATTTGTCCATTGAGTTCCGCTTCGAAGTTCCATGGTCGACTGCAGATTACGTGTTTATCAAAAGGACACAGAGCTCCTCACTGATGCCATTATTTGGAAGGAAAATAACCGCCAAAGGGCTTGCGCTATGGTCTGGGATCGGCTCAACCATCAAAGACACGTTGAAGTATTGCGGTACCGGCACGGGAATGTACATCCTCCTCACCCAACTCTCGCTTCATCTACCCCTCCTCCTGACCCCTTATACTTGACACGATCCCCCCTCCCCCTCCTCCTCCCATGCCACTCTCCACTCAGCAGCAGCAACTGGTAGAGGCCGGTACCACTGCCGATGATGACTTTGGTAAACCACAGCAGGCAGAGGCCACTGATGATTCTTGTCAGTCAGATTCTAAAAGTTGTCAGCAGCAGCAGATGCAGCTTCTGCACAAACCTCGGCTTGTCAGCCGACAGCCACTGCAGCATCTACCACTACCGCTACTACTACTGCTACTACTACTATTACACCTGTGTGTGATGGTGGTAGTGATAGTACTTCCACTACTTCTGCCATTGCTTCGGCCGCCGTAGTTATCGGAGATGGGGAGATGGTGGGCGATGGTGGTGCTCATTCACACTCTCTGGCTTCTACTGAACATCATGACCGCCAGCGATCACTCCCACATCTTGGTGTGGCCACGTTGACTCCATTAACGTACAGTAGGAGGGCCAAACAAGTGCAGAACACAGGGCGAATGCTGGTGAACTGCATGCTTTTTTTATGCAAAGCCTAAAAGCTGTAGTCAGTCAGTCAGTCAGTCAGTCACCTGACCGCTGGGGTCGTTGGGGGGACGTGATGAGGCAACCGCCGTTTCTCTCCAGGCTCTTCTGTTGGTGGCTGTCGTGAGGAGATCTGGCATGGTCATTTTGGTCCAGTCCTTTATATTGTCGGACCAGCTCTTTCTCTGCCGTCCTCGTCTGTAGTGACCTCACTCAATACTGACTGGCGCTGAACACTTTTTTTTAATTAGAAGGTGAATGAACGAATTCTAACGTTCATATCTACTGCCCAACCAAAAGAATGTCAAACGTGAACGGTAAAATTGTTGAGTACATAAACATTCACCCTGCATCATCTTCCATGGAAACCGATTCCATTGTTTTTGTTTTGGAAATGTGATCCTCAAATATTATTGGCAACTTATGTCAAATATCGTCCGGATCTACTGATTAAAAAATGAATAAATATAAAAGAATTACATTACACTCTTTATTTACACAGAATTACACTACGACTATTACACACACACACACACAACACACACACACACACACACACACACACACACACACACACACACACACACAGATAGAGAGAGAGAGTGTCAGAGAGCGAGAGAGATGATGATGATGATGATGATGATGATGATGAAGTTTCTTGACCGGCTAAAATGCAATGGCACTTTTATGTTTCAGGTACAGAAGGAAAAGAAGAAGGTGGATCGGAACAGCAGAACCTTCGGAAAACCTCGAGACAAATACTTTCAGCTGCCAGACGATGTACGGTTCGCCCTGCATGTTGCCTGTGGTGACTGTGAGCCTCCCTCCGCAGAGCCCTCTCCCATGCCCAAAATCGTCAGCGAAGGGGTGGTACTCTTCTCTCCAAAGTCTCCTGTTGAGGGCGTGACTTGCCGGACTGAGCTGACCCTGGAAGACGGCGGCACGACTCGGAGAGAGAAGGAAGTCAGAATTGTAGAACACACTCCATCCAAACCCAGTTCTTCAAGAACACCAACCAGCGCAATCAAGAAGTTGCACAACGACAAAGCTGGCAAGTCCAAGCAGCCTCCAACACCGGAAATCAGTATTCGTACACCGGTCATCGACGATGACAAAAGGGACACTCCCAGATCAGTCAGAAGCTCCCACAGCACTTCTCAACAGAACGGAAACAACTCCGAAAACAGCCAGGTGAAAGAGAACGACAGTGCGTTCCAACGGAGTAAAATCAACTCGAGAAACGGATCCGGACAAGCCAACAACGGAACCAGCCATCATAGTCGAATCAGTTCGGGGAAGAGTGATATTTCTCTGTCATCGCACACTTGTGGCCGATGCCACAGCGCCAACAGAAGTATGCCTTGCAGTCGGCCCACGAGTACTTCCTCCTGCCTTCGTGTTAAATCCCCGCAGCGGAGGCAATCCAGATCCGCCGAGACACACGTACAGCAACGTCGGAAGAGTCGCGTGAGCAGTGGAACGATGTGGCGAAACGGGAACGAGTCGGACGACAGTGACTATTTTGATTCTGATTCCGAATTTGACCCTGGTGAGTGGAAAGTTAAACTTTCTCTCTCTCTCTCTCTCTCTCTCTCTCTCTCTCTCTCTCTCTCTCTCTCTCTCTCTCTCTCTCTCTCTCTCTCTCTCTCTCTCGCGCGCGCGCGCGCGCGCTCGTGTTGATGAGTGCAAATCGAAACAAAACAAAATTAATATAAAGAAAAATCGCAGAGTAGTTTCTGATTCATTTAAAATAACTGAGGGGTCGAGATCAAATGGTGGGGGCGTTTGTCTGCGAACCTGGTGGTCACGAGTTCGAACCTCTCACAGGATCTTTCTATCTTTAAACGTATTCTAATTCTGATAGTTCACTGCCCCTACGGCCGTTAGCCTGTGGCGCTTTAACCATTAGCCAAACCTTAATAACGAGATGGTCATGGATATCATGATGGCGGGGGTAACCATTAACCAAACCTTTATAACGAGATGGTCGTGGATATCTTGATGGCGGGAGCAACAACCCGCCATTTTGGTATCCTGGTACTGAAACCGTGGAGTGGCAGACCGTCAGGTTGGTGTCTGTGCATTTCTCTCTTCTTTTTTTTTTTTTTTTTTTTTTTTGCCAGTATCTTAACTTCCTCTCCTCTTCCACTCTCACTCCCTCTGTCTCCCACATAATCTGTCTCTCTCTGTCCTCTGTCTCTGTCTCTCTCTCTCTCTCTCTCTCTCTCTCTCTCTCTCTCTCTCCTTTGTTTTTCTTTTCTTCTCTTCTTCTTCTTCTTCTCTCTCTCTCTCTCTCTCTCTCTCTCTCTCTGCTTTTTTTCCTTCCCACAGTCTACACTCCCCTTGACACGAGCCACGAGGTGTCTCTGTATCGCCGGGCTTGCCGACGTCATCGTGTGGTGACGTCAAAGCGCGCGGAAGAGG
>CM065728.1:30198927-30201427 GCA_033310375.1 Conus canariensis
AGTAGTAGATGATTAGTAGTAGTAGTAATAGCAGCTGTAGTTGTGGTAGTTTTAGTACTAGTACTGATAGTAGCAGTAGTAGTAGTATTTTTTTTGTTGTAGTAGTAGTAGTAGTAGTAGTAGTATAGTAGTATGTAGTAGTAGTAAGAAAACGATTTTTTTAATGCAATAGCATTGTATCTATCAGACACTTTTTCACTAATTTCTTCAGTCAGTCTGAAATATACATTCCTGAAATCAGTATCTTATCTTTATAATTTATTTTTAGTCAGTGAAAAACGGAAACTTAACTGAGATAATGGCGATAATTTTCGTTAATTCGTATGTCAGCCTGTGGTCTTTCAGTTTTTCATGTTGTGATCAATGTTATAGAGTGATCACAGGCGTGTGTGTTTCAACCCCCCCAAACAGATACGTGTCAGTGTGTGGGCTTTCTCTTCTTCCCGTTTCTTATTCTGTGCATCTTTGTTTCATTTGATATTCTTTAAGTGTTACTGAACGTCTATATGTACTAAACAATGTCAAAGGCTCAATTAAATTCGAAACGTTCGTGTGTGTGTGTGTGTGTGTGTGTGTGTGTGTGTGTTGTGTGTGTGTGTGTGTGTGTGTGTGCGTGAGAGAGAGAGAGAGAGGAGAGCGTACGTAGGTAAGTAAGTAGGTAAGTGTGTGTATGTATGTCTGTCAGTCTGTCTCTCTATCTGCCTCCGTATGTGTGTGCGTGCGTGTATGTGCGCGCGCGCGCGCGTGTGTGTGTGACAGAGAGAGAGAGAGGGAGACAGACACAAAGAGAGAGAGTGCATATGTGTGTGGGTGGGTGTTTGTGTGTGTGGGTGGGTGTGTGTGTGTGTGCGTGTGTGTGTGTGTGTGTGTGTGTGTGTGTGTGTGTGTGTGTGTGTGTGTGTGTGTGTGGTGTGAGGGAGAGAGAGAGACAGAGATGTTGTGCCTTCCATGACGTGTAACCTCTGTATGCCACAGGGTCCACTATCTGTCTGTCTTACCTTGATCTGAGCTGGAATCAGCTTCGACATAAAGGTGCTCTGACCTTCTGCATGGCTCTCAAGGTACGTCCCTCTTTCACGCTCTGTCTCTCTGTCTCTGTCTGTCTGTTTGTCTGTCTGTCTGCCTGTCTGTCGCTCTCTCTCTCTCTCTCTCTCCTCTCTCTCTCTCTCTCTCTCTCTCTCTCCTCTCTCTCTCTCCTCTCTCTCTCTCTCTCTCTCTTCTCTCCTCTCTCTCTGCCTCTCAGTTTCCTCCGTTCCGTCCTTTTACTTCCGGACATATTGTCCCTTAAATCGAACAAAATCAAAGCCGTTCTACCACAAAAAGCCAAACTCTGATCATTTTCAGTGAACAGAAGCCAAACTTTTGTGAAATATAGCAAAGCACAAATGATTAAAAGACACGCAATATTCTTCACAGTTCGAGAATAATGACACAGTGTAGCCGGCTAGAAAGCATGGAGGATTTTATGAGGTTCGGGAACAATTATGTATTCAATCCATAATGATTTGAGCATTCCAGAAACTTTGAGTACAACCAGTCATACTGCATTGAACTGCTTTTAAAAAAAACCTTTCAAAAGGAACCTTTCAAAAGGAACCGTCTTGCTTTTGTGCGGAAGCATTTTAGCTGATAAGGTTAATCATTATCCCAAACATGAATTATTTTCCCATGAAAATAGCTAATTCTACTGGGAAAGCAGTACTAAATATCCAAGAAAAATAAATATTTTTCAGGTATAATTTGCCGGGTGTTTTCACGAAGATTCTAGTTGAGGTGGACAGTATACGAAAGCCACGGCAGTGGCCACTGTTTGTTTTCCCTCAAGTTTTTTTTTTCCCAAACTTCTAGGTCGTTTTTTTTCCTTGTAATTTTTAAAACTCCTTCATCATGTCTTTAACAGTTATTATCTTGCTCATACGCGTTTGTGATCTAACGTACAAACAATTGTGATTAATTGTTAATAGTGTTATGTCCAATCGTTTCAGCACCCTTAATCCAACATGGATGTGTTTTGCATTCATTATCTCATTTTCATATGTTTCAGTTAGAAGTAGAAACCTTTTTTCTGGAAAAAAAAAAAAGACTGGTTGAGGTGGAAACGGAGGGGGCAGAGGGAGGAACGCCTACTCACTATGGCTCTAAAACTACTCATTTCTTGTCGTCAGAAAATACTTACCTGCGTGTGTAGGGTCAAAACAGGCACCACTGAATCCTGTCTCTGCAACAGTGCAATAGGTTACTTCTGATAGTGTTGCCATATGAAGAAGAACGGACCTTAACTGCTCCCTGAGGATTTGCTGGTGGTGGGGCTGCGTCCGGACGAAGCTGAGAGTGGCTGTGTGTGTGGGCTTGGGCTGGGCTGTGTGAGCGGCGTGGAGGAAATGCCAGTGGAGGGGAAGGGGGGTGGAGGGGGGGGGAGGAGGGTCAGGGAAGATGAGACACCAAAATGTCGCTTTTTGGCAGGATAACGACACCATACAACATCTGGACCTGTCCTGGA
>CM065728.1:30208927-30233927 GCA_033310375.1 Conus canariensis
TCAACTTTTTTCTTCTCTTCTTTTTACTTTTTTAAGCTTCTTCAGTCTCTTCTTCTTCTTCTTCTTCTTCTTCTTTCTTTCTTTCTTTCTTTCTTTTTTTCTAACACACACACACACACACACACACACACACACACACACACACACACACACACACACACACAGAGGCACGCACACACGCACGTGCGTGCACGCACGCCACTCCGGCAGAACGTCATTTGACCATTAAGGTGTCTGCAACGAACGGCAAACTTCATGACAGCGACATATGTCCCTGCCTAAGCCTACTCAATATTATGCATAAAAAAATCGAAAAATAGCAAGTGACTTGAATACTCTTGTCAAGTGAAATCATAATCTTTAAACTGAATGGCGATATGTACAGATCTGAAGGAGATCACTACACGGTGCGCAGCCTTCAAAAATATGTAATTGCTTCACCCATGCAATCATACATGTGTCCCGGGTGTGGCAAGAGGAAAGACAGTGGTACCTGATACATGTACACAGCAACAAGTGGAAAAAGGAACAAACACAAATTAACATTCTTTCAAGATTAGCAAAGCCTTTTTGAATGCAGTCACACAGAACGCACAGACGAACAGAAACAAGTACAGGTAGCCTCGGTTTGTCTGATTCACAAAAATATCTTCAAAGAGGCAGAGAACAGTAAACACCTGACTGTTCGCCATGGCATTGTCAGTGGGCAAGGGAAGAACTCTGGGGGTTGCTATCATCTCTTCATGTATCCCTGGTACATTTGTTCTTCTTTCCATACCCTACCAAACACTGATAGATCTTTCCGGGCGCAGATCGGCCTGACCAGCCATCTACGCACTCACCCCGATCCCAGGATGACTAGGTGGTCTTCGTCGTCTGGATGGACAACAAACAACCAAACACTGACATGGATGGTAGGACCATCTCTTCATGTATCCCTGGTACACTTATTCTTGTTTCCATACCCTTCTAAACGCTCACGATGGCAGGACTTTTAACATGCGTATGTGATCTTCTATATGTGTATATGATACCCAGAACAAATGTGTATCAAAATATTTGTAGAAAAGGGGGCTTGTCATGCATTCACTATTTTGCTGAAAGGAGGAAATTCTCCTCTGCTCCACGGCTTCCAGAGTGTGACAGTGTGCATGAGCGAGTGTGTGTGTTAACGTAAAACCCTCTCACTGGGTATGCCAACCCCTCACCCTCCATCCCCCCACACGCACACACACACACGCACATTCGCACGCACGCACGCCACACACACACACACACACACACACACACAACACACCGCGCGCGCGCGCGCGCGCGCGCGCACGCACGCACGCACGCACACACACACACACACACACACACACACACACACAGTAACGCTTTTCCAGAAAATATCACTCCGAAAGAAAACTAAAGGCCACAAAAATATGATTTAACGCCAGAGAATTTCAAGAAGCCTATCCATAAAAAGTTTATCTCAGTGTGTGTTGTTCATACGCAGGCCAGAGATAGACGACTCAAATACACGGCTGCCCCCCACTGTTCATGGAAACTATCGCAGTGCCATCGGATATAAAGCGTGTGGAAAAGACCTGCTGTCATGTGCTGATCTGAATGCGCCCTTAATTCCCGGAATCACAAACCGGCGGGTGAGAAAATGCACATGGACAAACTCCCCATCACCTGCCCCCTGCCTTGGGATTACGTAAATCCAGATCAACCACCCCCTTTGTTCCAAAATCCATCACCTGGGAATCTGAAGGACAGGAGACTCGTCCTGAGAAAGACCTACCCGCCAGCCATCCTGACCCACTCCCCAGTGAGTGATTCAGGCTGTGGTGCAGAAAAAAAAATGGAGTAAATACAGGCACGGTCCCGTTTCCACCTCTTTTTGTTTCAAATAGGACGGAAAAGTTTCGGCCTGTGCCTGTATGAGTGTTTCTGTATCGTGATCCGAATCACAGACTGTGTCTGGAACAGCACGGTGAGTAGTTCTGGTTCAGGTCTAGGATCACTTACCCTCGAATTCAGGTGCGAGGTGCTTTGATTGCCATGTTTTGTTGTATGGGACATGAGTGGTTCTGGTTCAGGTCTAGAATCACTCACCACTCGAATTCAGGTGCAAGGTGCTTGGATTGCCATGTTTTATTGCATGGGACACTACATTTTGAAGGAGGGAGTAATTTTAGAAAGTGAGGAGGCTGGGCTAGGTTTACTCTCTGGGGTGGGAAAGGGGTGGGGAGGGGAACCGAGTTTGGTCATGTGCTCTTTAACATTCGACGGGGAGTGATTTCGTGAGTGGGGTAATTACGGCGCGTCACCCCGACGAAGCACAACACTGCACGGGGGATATGGCTTAGGTCCATTTCAGATGAAATAACACGATCTGACGTCCATGATAGAGAGCATGTCATGCAATTATTTCAAGGTATTTCAGTCCCCTTTTCCTCTGGTAGTAAGTTGGCTCTTACATTGTGGTTATGGAGATCCAAGGATATGCTAAGGGGCATGATATGAAGAACTTCTATGATGCCTTGAAAGAAATTTATGGACCATCAGGATCATCCCTCTGCTCAGTGCTGATGGAAACACATTGATCACTGACAAGGAAAATACCTTGGAACGCTGGGCAGATCATTTCAACGGTGTGGTAAGCCACCCATCATCTATCGGTGACAAAGCCATCGACCGGCTCCCCCAGTTGCCCACCAACGAAGAAATGGATGAACCACCAACCCTCTTAGAGACCCAGAAAGCAATATGTTTGCTGCCCAGTGGCAAAGCTCCAGGCTCAGACTCCATACCAGCTGAAGTCTACAAAGAAGGTGGCACAGCTCTGACTGAAAAGCTTCATCATTTGTTTCTTCTGATGTGGCAACAGGAGACGATCCCTCGGGTTCAAAGATGCATCTATAATCCATTTGTGCGAGCGCAAAGGGAACATCCAGGCTTGTGACAACCACCGAGGCATATCCCTCCTTTCTATGGCAGGCAAGATGCTTGCCAGGATTCTGCTGAACCGCCTTATAACACGCCTTGAGCAAGAGCTTTTGCTGGAGAGCCAGTGCTGCTTCAGAAAACACAGAGGGACCATTGCTATGGTATTTGCTAATAGACAGCTCCAAGAAAAATGTCAGGAACAAAATGCCGACCTGTTCTCCGCCTGTGTCGACCTGACCAAGGCCTTCGATACTGTCAAAAGAGAGGTCCTGTGGAAGATCATGGCCAAATATGGGTGCCCACCGAAATTCATCTCTGTGTTGCGGCAATTCCATGACGGCATGCAGGCCCGTCTCCAGGACAATGTACAGACATCTAGCCCATTCCCTGTCACAATTGGTGTAAAGAGAAGGAGACGTAAGCGCATCGACATCAGATTCACAACTGATGGAAAGCTGTTTAACCTGAAAAGGCTCCAGGTAAAACCTAAGGTTATAACAGACATCATCGGGGACTTTCTGTTTGCTGATGACTGCACTCTCGACCCTGGCTCAGAAACTGACATGCAGTCCAGCATCAACAAGTCCTCCGTAGCCTGCGCCAACTTCGGTCTCACCATAAATACAAAGAAGATGGATGTTCTGCATCAACCTGCGCCAGGCAGACCCTACCATGAGCCTAACATCACAGTCAATGGTGTGAGACTCGCTGCAGTGAGTAAATTCACCTACCTTGGCAGCACACTGTCCCAGAACGTCACCATTGACGATGAAGTGAGCATCAGAATTACAAAAGCAAGTGCAACGCTTGGCAGACCACCCACCACTGTTCGGAATAGAAGAGGCATCAGTCTCGAGACCAGGCTGAGGGTGTATAGAGCAGTTGCTCTCCCCACACTCCTCCATACATGCGAAACGTGGACAGTGAACCAAAGGCATGCCAAGAAGCTGAATCACTTCCACACAACTTGCCTATGAAAATTGTTAAACATAAAATAGCAGAACAAAATCCCAGACACAAATGTGCTCAACCAAGCAGGCCTGCCGAGCATCCACATCATCCTGATGCTGTCTCAGCTTCGATGGGCAGGTCATGTAGCTCGCATGCCAGACCACCGGCTACCCAAGAGACTCTTCTACAGTGAGCTGCAATAAGGGGAGCGTTCCCATACAGATCAGAAGAAACGCTTCAAAGACACTACTCTCAAAACATCCTTGAAAGTGTTTAACATCAACCCTGACACATGGGAACAAACTGCTACTCTATCCACAAAGGTGCTACTTTCTGTGAAGAAAGGACAACTGCAGCGTAACAACAACAACAACAAAACCAGGCAAGGAAAGCCCGCGCAAGCAATCAAGGGCAGGTCTCCCACATTACCTGTCCAAGCTGTCACCGCACATTCCATGCACGCATCGGCTTGATCAGCCACTTGCGTATACAGAATTCATCTCACCCCCATTCCTCTCCCCACATCCCCTAGATGACTGAAATGGTTCTCGTCGATTCGACGGACAAACAACATGGAGCTGTTTTCTTAATCGTGTTCTTCGAACATACAGAAACAAACTCTCTCTCTCTCTCTCTCTCTCTCTCTCTCTCTCTCTCTCTCTCTCTCTCTCTCTCTCTCTCTCTCTCTCTCTCTCTCTCGCTTTCACTCTGATGATGACAGAAAGAAAACAAGTAAGTCAGAACTTTCAGAACTGAAAAGAATTTTATTAAGCTAAGGACTGACATTTCAAGTTCGCTGTTTTCTCCCAGTTTGTCTTTGTTTAATAAACCATATTTATGTAAAGAGGTGAAACTAAGGACAGAAAAGGAAACAAGGGAAAATTAAAACCACACATATTTATTGAAATACACCACACATTTATGGGCCGATATGTTCTCTCTCTCTCTCTCTCTCTCTCTCTCTCTCTCTCTCACTCTCTCTCTCTCTCTTTTCTCTCTCTCTCTCTTCACACACACACACACACGCACACACGCACACACGCACACACACACACACACCACACACACACACTGAAGAAATAGCTTGATGAAAAATAATACAGAAAAAAATGGCAGCATGGCTGCATGAATAATGGGATGGTGTTGTTGTTATTGATGATACTGCAAATACTACGACCACATCTACAAATGATGACAATTCACAGGGCTACTACCAGTACTGTGATCTCTATAGGTACTTCTATCTTTTTTCATACTCCATCCTTGACATTATTCTCTCATTCGTGCTTCTCCATACGTAATCTGCACTCTCATTTGTCCTGTCGTAGCCCAAACACTGAAGTCCACAGGGAGTAGTTCATTTCAAGTTGTTTTCAGCCAACCCAGAAGAGGAGATCTTCAAGGTTACCTAAACTGCCACACGACATACACGGTAGATCGGACATAGTAACATGACATGCATGAAGGACTTGGTAATTTCCTTGTGATAGCAAATCTAAGTTTTTTTTCTAGATTTTCGTCTAATGCTTTTATATGAAAACAGTGTCTTTATATTACTGAGATCTTGAGATAGATCGCGGGTCATTTTTTTCTTTAGCGTAAAAGAAGGATATTTTGTGTTGGCGGAGAGTGTCACACGAATGTTCTTGAAAGTGTGGAACTGGCTTTCAACATGCACATGAGAGTACGTGGTAGAACACGGTTCTCAGAGTTAGATCAACGCTGTCTTTCTGAGCATATGTTTTAAAAATCCTGATAGTTATACCGCGTTTATATGGAGTTAAAAAATTGCTCACTGTCAAATTTGCTCACATCTCTTTCCCGCTGTCTGAAGAGACGCATGGGTTGGTTGGTCTTCAAGCTAAGCAATGAAATCAGCTGTCACTGGTTAGCCATTTGTGTCACGTGACGTGAGAAGGACTGAACGTGACTGTGATTGAGAATCCTCGGGAAAATTCGCTGTCACAGTTGACCGTCGATGTCATGGCTGTAACAAGTCCTTTCGGACAGGTCGCGTGCTGCTATGAAGCCCAGTGCATCTCCGTGTGGTGCTGAGTCAACCGCTGCAAGAATCCTCAGATCGTATTGCGGAAAAAAAAAAATCTAAACAGCAAACTCGATTAACGGGGAGCACAGGGATCCGTGTGTGCTGCTGTGGGGGTCCAAGCAGTAAGCGTGAAGAGGGTGAAAGGAGAGCGGGTGGTAGAGGCATGAGCTGGACTTGAATGGGGAGTGCAAAGTACATTCA
Source organism: Conus canariensis (assembly GCA_033310375.1). NCBI lineage: Eukaryota > Metazoa > Mollusca > Gastropoda > Neogastropoda > Conidae > Conus > Conus canariensis. The sequence continues at coordinate 30,215,067 of CM065728.1, forward strand.
AAACATCGATGCAAAGTGTTATGTTTTAGAAACACTACTCTTTATTATTTTCGTTCCTGTTTATTACCTGTGCTGAGGTTACTGTCCTTTGCGTCACGTGTCTTCTCTTTCTTGTGACTGGACCTATCGCAGGTGTCTTTAACAGGTTCTATAGTCGCTGATGTAGGTGGGTTGATTTTCTTTTCTTTTAGACTGTGATTTACCGGTTTTGGAAGCTTCCTTTTGTGTAGTGTTTTGTCGTCTTCTGAATGCCGTTTCCTCTGAATTAGGGCGTTTGCCACCAGCCGGTGTGTGTGCTCAGCTAAATATCTTTATCGCGAGCTGTTTCACCGATTACGTTTTACTCTGTAGGGCCATATTTTGTAAAGTTGAGATCTGTGTGGTAACGTCCGTATCAGACAACTGTTCTTTTGACTGATGTGACATTTTGGGCGACCTTCCATGGTTAAGAAATCTAGGATATGTCTTTCGACTGGCATTGAATCTTAAAGGCATGGAACATGATCTTTGGGTTATTGGAAGGGTACACTTCAATGACACCATATACGGGCGACCTGAACTCGCAGTACAGATAGGAAGACCTTTGGACATGTCGTGTGGTTCTGGCTTTGCCTTGGTAGTGCCTTCTGCTTTTGCTAAGAATTGTCCTCCTGTGTTCAATTCAGAGGCGTGGTTCCCAGGTGGAATGCAAGATTTATTTTGAGCCATCTTATTGGTGAGGTTTCTTGGTGACCTCTTTGGATGTGGCTTACGTCGCCTAGGTTGTCCAGGCACAGTGGTCTGAGAGATGTATTGTGTATCTGGTGTGTGTAGCCCGTCTTGCTTCAGTTCATAGCCACGATTCTTGGTTAAAATGCAGGATTCATCTAATACTTTCTTTAATGACTGTTCAAATGCTGATGACTTCTCCGAACCTGTATTGCACTGTCCAGCTAGTATCATGCCAGAGGCGCGTTGTGTTCGTGATATGTGTTGCCTTTGTGGTTTCAATGTCGATGTGCATTGTGTTGACCTAACACGCCTCTCGGCTGTGTCTTCAGAAATGTGGGCTACCGTCGTCGACAGTTTTGGACTACTTTTCAGGTGCAGAGGTCCTGCTGAATTTTGGTCCTTTCTGCAGTTTATGATTCTGCCCTGTCTTTGGAATGTATCAGGCTTCTTTGGTCTGGAATATGTTACATGCTGCTCTGTAATGATTTTCGTCAGATCTCTGGTATGGTTTAGAGCTTTGTGCATGCTGTTTGTGGGGTGCCAGCGACGTGGATAAAAAGCAGGCGTATGTTCCATGTTTGGCTCAGGAAACCTCGTGTTTTCAACGCTTTTATAGTTCTGTTCTGTTCGTCTTGTCTTGTGGCACTCAGTGTGTTTCCGGGCGTGAACATTGTTCGTTATTTGACATCCTGGTTTAAGGATTGTTTGGTTTGCATAGTGTCTTGTGCTTTCAGATATCCTGTTTATAGCATCCTCCTTTTCTGTTGGCATGTCATAAGACTGACAGAAAGGTGAGCAGATCGCGCGAGGACTCGCACTTAAGTCAGAGCCTGAACTCGTACAGTTCGGGTTTGTGTCGCCTGAAGGTATGTATACATTTAATACTCCATGACTTGATGTCTGTGACAGAACTGGTCTCTGGTCAGCTAGGTCCACCAAGTGGGCTTCAACCTCAGGTTCCAGAGTCATCTGTCTTCCCTTGTTATTGCCAGACTGATGAGCTTTATCTCCTCGGGCATCAGCTGATTGTTGTTGCTTACAACTCTTGCCGTTCTCATCAGTGGCACACATACTCTGAACAGGTAAGTCCCGTGAAATAGAGGCTAGGTCACGTGAAGAGGCAGACATGAGCCCTTCAGCAGCTAAAGACGAGGACAGATCGGAAGAGGACGATTGAGGTGTCTGGCAGAGCCCTTCAAACTTCTTCATCATGTGAAGAATGTAGGGAGATATCCGGTGATTGTGGTTGTGCAAACCTATTCGTCTTTTACAGACTGAGGAAGACGAAGGACCTAGCGACTGACTATCGTCTGTACCCTTCGTTAAAATGACCTGGCTCTCTTTGCTTTCTTGAGGACAAAACGAGTGATTTACATCGTTCAAGATAGGCGGATCTTTCGACAAATAACTTCCATTCAAGTCTGAGACAATGTGACATTCCTTCGACTTTGGTGAACCCCTGCCGTGTAAACTTTGTTCCTGCGTGGATTGGTCAGTTTCAGCCTCCAGATTCTTTTCTTTGCACATCTCCATATCACTTCAGAATCGTTAACTTTTTCGTCAGGAAGACGCTGTCGGTTTTTTCCTTTTTTTTTCTTTTTTATTTGTCTGACTGCTTTCCACGATGATGGTCCAGGGAAAAACACCAGAGTCTTTACAACATTTTAAGGAATATTGGTTTTCGTAAATTCTTTCATATTTTCTCTTTCATGTCAACATTTTCACTCTCCTGAACCTTTCCATACCTCTACCAATGTGTGACGTATAATTCTCAACCCTGGGCTGTCTCTCCAGTAAAACCCATGTTTTCCTTTTTCTGCCAAGTGTTGAGATCAAAGTCGATAACTCGTCAAAACACCAGAGTATACTTCAAGTTTGTCTAAAGAGTCATAATCTATGTTTGCTGATTTCATATTTTTTTTCTTCTTTTTTTTTACCGAGCGCTACAAATTATTTACCAGACCTGTCTATCTGTGGTCCGAATTCTATTTACATAGAGGATTCTTTCATTATATTTGATTTTAAAGGATTCATATGGCAGCAATTTGCAACACTGGCTGACTGGTTCTCATAACTTTTAAAGTACGTTAAAAGTACTCATCCAGGCAGACAGTACTTTTTTTTTTTTAAAGAATTTATATAAAATCCGTATCCGGTAGACTGCGTTTTCTCTTGCATAATTTTGTTCCGTGAACTTATATTATCATCATTAATACTGTTCATGGCATGGCATGAATCTTTTTGGCTACAAGATCTATTTCTTACGTTATTTTCTTTTCCCGGATACTGCCCTGCACAACAAAACAAAAACAAGGTTTGAACTTTAGCCACGTGTTTATCTATTCTTTTATTTTAGTTATTAACGGGGTTATGACGAATGTCGGTATAATTCGACGGCTGACCGTGCTGCGATCTGGTGGGGTTGACGGGTGTGCCTCTTTGGCTGATGGGAGAACTTTTGTCAAGTGAGGTGAGAGGATGGGTCGGTCAGTAGCAGCAACAACAGGCTCACTGTGTGGTCACTGCTGCGTATTGTCTGTGCCTCCGCTGACGTCACCAACTGATTATATCTGGAAACAGACCAGTGTTGGCAAAGGACTAAACAGGTAGGAAATTAAAAAGAGAGAAAAAAGCATGATCCCTCTCACTCAACCCCACCCAGCCCTGCCCACGCTCGCGTCCAATACACCATGCGCATACAGAGACAGACAGACAGACAGACACTGATAGACTGAAATCGGTACTATTTTTATATTGAAGATATACTAGACAGTTTGGAGCTATAAGTTTTTGTTTGTTTGGAAGGATACTGGCTGTTTGTTTTAAAACAAGTGTGCGTGTCGAACAATCACAGTATGAGATTCGTCTCGCGAGAAAATGTTGGAAATTTTTAATTGATAAACCGTCTCCGGTAATGCTGTGTCGCCAGCATCCCTTATCAAAGTCAACATGGCAACGGGAAGGGACGGCGACAGAAGGTTGGGTCCTGTGGCAACAAAACAGGGAGCGGGAACTGTGTTGTTGGCAATAGCCACACTGAAGAATTGTTCACCAGTTTCTTCCACCTCTGTCGCTTTGTGCCAGGCTCGGTTCTCTGCAACCTGCAGCAGGGGCGACCATCCCTGATCAGGCGGGTACCCCGGGTGGCGGATAGGAGGATGCCCCCAGATATGAGGGTTAGCTGCGATGTGCTTCGTCGAATAAGCAGTCCCGGACCAAATGGAGATGTTCCTGGCAGGATGGTGCGGAATAATAGGTGGCGCTGTTACCTCCACTGAAACACCCCATATATCCAATGACGGGAGCATCATGCGATCAAGAGCCGCGCTGTAAGTTCTCGGCCCTGGGGAAGGACACCCCAGGGAACAAACCATCTCCAGCTATGGACAAATAGCCGAGTAGATTGGGCTAGTCAGCCCAGAAAAGCAACCAGTCTAGGAGAGCGTTCACTCTGATATGAAAACAAACCGAAGTCGGATGTGCTGGTTCTGACTTCTTAGGGGCGTAACGGCAGCACAACGCATCTCCAATCATATGACAGACAACCATTTTCTGCAAATGGTTGCCCTGCCCGTCGTAGTTTTCTTCTTTTTTTTTTCACTCCCTTCCGTCTCCCTTCCTCAACAATTCTTTGGAAGATTGTTTTAACAAGCCTTTTTGATCGAATTACGTGGCCACAACAACGTAATTTACTGTTCTTAACCGATGTCAGCACAACTTGATATTATCTGATGTTCTACTTGATGGGTTGACGCACTGGCTCATTGGTGATATCATCTAAAGATCTAATGTTCAGTATCTCGCGATGAAGCCGCATTTCCATGGTGTGGATTCTTCTTACTAGATCCACCATGAGGATCTATGTCTATGTCTCCTATGCATGAAAGAAGATGGAATGCACCAAGGCACGAAGGAGCCTGATTTTTTTTTTATTTCATTAAAATGTTATTGTCCTTCTATACAGGTTTCAGACTGAAGAGAACTACTGTTGCTTTTGTGGCCCATTGCTTTTGGCATTCATTTATATATGACGTGACAGCTTTACATAGGAAGGCCTGAATGTTGAACACTCAGTCGCGGGAACACACCACACAACACACACACACACACACACACACACACACACACACACACACACACACACACGCACACACACACACACACCTGACTGACTGACTGAAACCAATTTATTGTCAGATTAACCCATGGTTGTACTGACAACACACACACACACACACACACACACACACACACACACACACACACACACACACACCTGACTGACTGACTGAAACCAATTTATTGTCAGATTAACTCATGGTTGTACTGACAACACACACACACACACACACACACACACACACACACACACACACACACACACACATACACACACACACACACAACACGCGCAACTGTACCTGTGCATCAAGGTGTGCACGTGGAGTGTTGACGGCAGAGTGGACTCAGAGTGGACATCACAGGACGAACCACTTCCCACAGGGACAGGAGGCCATCACACAACTGTACCACTGTGCTGCACTCTTTCTGCCAGACCTTCCACACGAAGGACTTAATTCAAGAAAGGAAAAAACAAATGAGATGCGGAGAGAGACACACAGACAGACACAGACGGACAGTCACGGAGAGAGAGAGACAGACACAAGACAGACAGACAGACACAAACAGACAGTCACAGAGAGAGAGAGAGAGAGAGAGAGAGAGAGAGAGAGAGACGACAGACAGAACGGAGACAGACAGACGACAGAGAGGGAGAGAGACAGACAGACAGAGACGGAAACGGAGAGATAGCAGAAACAAAACAACAAATAAATCATTCAGCACAGGCTATAGTGCATTCTGACTGGGACTGCATTCACTGTTACTTTAAGCTCTTCCTTCCACACACAAGCCACGTTCATGCCCACGCAGCCTTAGGACTGCAATTCGACAAGAATCATTGGTGATCAGATATCTTCGTGAGACATCCCACCGAACGAGACGCTGCACTGTTGCTCTTAGTATTTAAGGCTCCCTTTATTTGTTTCTTTTTCCTTTTCAATATGCCAGTCTGTCAAATAGTGAGCTAGTTGGTTAGTTAGTAAGTCGAGTATTACTCAGCTTGAAAGAAGTGTTAAACGAGATAATAAGCAGAATAATAAACAAGAGTGGTAACTCTTGCTCTCATGATGAAACATTTCCACGCCCATAACTTTAAACGAATACCGCTAACGGCACCAATTCGCCTAACACAAATGATCTGTGCCTGCATTTGTACCAGATGAATCGGTGCCGTAAGCAGCATTCGTTTGGAGTTATGGGCGTGTTATTGATTCTTCATGTAAGCAGGAGTTACCGACTTGATTTTTTTATTTCAGTTAAGTTGCATACTCAATTCGTTAGTAATTCAACACGTTAATGAACTGCTTGCTTTTTGAGAAACATGGTCCTTTAACCGTAGCCAACCAAACTAGAAATGCGACTGCATAAGAGCGTTGTGCCTTGTGCTTATTTTCGTACATGGTTTTGGCGTTCACTAAAATGCTGTAACGAGATATATTGATAGATAGAGGTGTGTGTGTGTGTGTGTGTGTGTGTGTGTGTAACAATTTAGTCGTGAGGGGAACAAGTGCAGGCCAACAAATCATCCATCATTACACTACTGCAAACCACGAAAAAGAAATGAAGGGGGAGGGGAGGTACTGGGGAGGAAAAAGTGAGAATATTAGATTTGGGAAACAGATTATACAGATATTATCCTTCACTAACAATTCATATCCCTTGTCCCGAGGCCTTTCGTCCGCATGTTCAGTCTCGTCCGGCAGACACGGCTTACTGTGTTTGTGCTTCCTTGGCATCAAATTGAGATATCCCACTCTATTTTTCTATGGTATTCTCACTACCAAGATTGAAAAACAGAATCCAACATCACCCCCAACCTGGCAGTGAAGGGAAGAAAAGGAAAACGAAAAGAAAGAGCGGTAAAGAAATAAGTTGCTGAAAAACTAAAATCGTGATGTAAACAGTAATAAATATAGGGGAAAATCTGCGCGCCTGTGCTTGAGGATCCATTTAAGGACGCAAGGGAGTCAACAGGTGCCAACAGTCGGAGTGGTCAGTTCGATTGTTTAATAACCCAAGTATTGTCAGACACATACCTACTGACAGCAGCTAAGACTTGTATAGAACAGCCTTTACTTGGATCTCCTGAGAGATGCAATCTCCCAACGACTGACCAAACAATAATGTGTCGAACAATTCAGTAGTGGGGGAAAACATGCGCAGGCTGTCGTGTAATTTGCCTCTTTCGTTCGGCGGTACAGTAATTTTTCCTTTGAGTGCAAGCTAACAAATCCTCCGTCATTACACTAATGACTCGGCAAAGATTTTTTTTTTTTAATCCTCCGTCATTACATTAATGACTCGGCAGAGATTAAAAAAAGAAAAAAAAAAAAGGAAAAAAGGGGGCACGGAGGAAAAAAGAAAATCAGAATGAAAAATTATGGGTATAGATAGACAGATAAACAAAGATATATATATATATATGTGTGTGTGTGTGTGTGTGTGTGTGTGTGTGTGTGTGTGTGTGTGTGTGTGTGTGTGTGTGTAGACAGACAGATGGATTATAGATAGATAGAAACTGTGCATAACAATGACAATGACACGGACGGTCTATTAAGAAAAGAAGGCCATGGTTCTGTCTGAAGCCGGTCAAAACTGGAGATTATGAATAACAAAATAATCGTGTTGCATTTCGTAGCAGTAAAGTAAAATACATAAACACGCTCTTTCCTTATACTTAGTAGGCATCCTTCAGTCTCGGAAGACTATGGAGTTGCGCTCTAGGTGTCTATTCTGGTACAGCGACGGGTGTGGCTGGCCAGTCCGACGCGGGAATGACAGTCCCTGTGGCAGAGGGTACAGATGAAGTCTGACGCTGGTCTGTCTGCCTGGGCTGCAGCCTTTCTTCTCATTCTCTTTTCCCCGTGCTGCTGAGCGAGTGTCTCTTCGAACTTGGAGAGACCTTTCTGCACAGTCTGTCTCCAGGCTGACCGTTCGAGGGCTGTTGCTTCCCATTTGTTCTGGTCGATGTTCAAGGCTTTTGGGTCCCTCTTGCACAGTCTATGAATCGCAGCTGTGGTCTGCCTGTGGGACGTTTTCCCTGCACAAGTTCTCCATGGAGGAGGTCTTTAGGGATCCGTCCCTATATACTTGTATTGAGTAAAAACGCGTAGTCTCTCTCCTCTCTCTCTCTCTCTCTCTCTCTCTCTCTCTCTCTCTCTCTCTAAACTCAGCTTAAATTTGTACATACCTGACATGAACTGTTGCCTCCCTGGTTGGCTGGCAGTCTCACAATACGAATTTGATTCAATAGACGTTGTTGCTTCTGCTGACGTCTTGAATGATGTGACGTCATTTACGCGTCACTTCGATTATCAGTTATCATTTATCATATCTTTTGCCAATAGTTTAACAAACGGATCAGGAAGCATGTACAAGAAGAGAGACTCTTGATGCTTTGATGATTTAATGCCTTCAGCTTAAGCAAGCCCTTTAGGCAAGAGAGGTAGACATACGATTTGACACATTGCATCATTGAAGTATAAGGAAAGTAAATGATTGTGAAATAAACAAAACCATCAGAACGTAATGGATTAAAATATCTCTCAGACTGTTAGGAAGGTACAGACATTTATGACATTAAATAACTCACCCGTGAACGATTTAATCCGGTTGGAAGACTTCCATACAGACCATCCTTTCCTACGCTACCATTCCCACCATCTTGGTTCCAACATTTAGCTCCCATTCCCTTCTCTCACCTTACATGCATTAATACAAACAGGAAACGCAAGCTCACATTCATCCACTTCCCCTTTCCCCCAACCCCACCCTTTACTCCGAGAGATTTCCTCCCACCCTCGCGCCCTCTACCCCTCTCCGCTCCCTTTTTACTACCTTTATAAATATTATGTACCTGCCCAAAAAAACAAAATCGAAACAAGGAAGAAATTCTGGTGGGTTACTATTTTTAAACCGTAAATGCTACCAACGCTACATAACACATATAAAGACTGATTGTGAAAATTCTGTGATTGTGAAATGAGACAAGTGTGTTTTTCAGGTCGATAAAGATGTGTTTAATATTGCAAATACGTTGCTCCGGAAAACAATCCTTTTGTACATTAACAGATAACAAAATATGAAATTGTTTCACTAGAAGAAGCTACTCTGAAAATTACAAACGGATAGTTACATTTTGTTGTATGTGCGGATCTGAATGCGAGGACAGATGGAAGCAACCTAAGTGGGATGAAACACTTACTTATTCTACCCTTGCCGATGCCCATGATGATGATATTGATAACTATAACCGGCACTCAAAGGATCTATTTATCAATGAACTTTATTGAGTCTTTGCTGAATTTGTGTTTCATGTTGGATTGTATTGTTGTGAATGGTGCATGTGCCGGTGATCTTGAAGGTCAGTTTACGTGTATTTCAACACATGTCGATAGTGTGATTGATTATTTTATCATGTTTAAAGGGCTGTTTTCAACTAATTGTCATTTACATGTAATGATTTTTGACATTTGCCAATCGAGTTTACTTTGAAATCTGATCTTGGTTGCTTAAACAAATTTAGAACCGAGGAGAATGAGGAAAATTTATTGTGTGGTCTGAAGATTTCTTGTTAGAGTCCTGACATGAGTTACATTCGCATGTGTTTAATAGCCATATCCAAGAAGCTAGCTGTTTAAGCCCTTTCAATCGATGTCAACACTTCTCTAGACATATTTGTTAAAGCTTTGTATGGCGCAGCTGCCTCCATGACTTGAAATGTAGCTAATAAGAAGAAAAGTGTAAATGAATGGTGTGATAAACAATGCGCTCAAGAGAAAAGAACAGTCAAACAGTACCTGAAACTATTTCAAAGATCAAAAACGAGTAAACAGAACATGGAGATAAGTAAGTAAATAAAAGGAGGCAATACAACTTTTATTTTCCAAGACAAAAGAGTTTGACAATGAAAAGATGCTTAAATTAAAACAGTCAAGCAATGATTCTAAGGGATTCCTAAGCCAAAATTCTTGAAAACGATACATTTAGTAGTACAATCCCAGTAAGAAATCGATAGCCAAATGTACCAAACGATTCTTTTAGTGGTACAATTGCAGCGCGTGACATCCAGAACAAAAAATATGCAAAGCTTCTCATTGAGTGGCAGGGTTCCAGCATGACATCTGTCGTCAGAATCTGCAACACAACTCACGTACCTGTAGCATTCCAGCGAGGCAGTGCAAAACGACTCGACTCATTTCATCGTAGGACTCGATAATAGCATCCAGAGTCAAAACGTGTTGAGCAGCTCATTTGGTCGTAGGATTCCAGCCTGACATCTGTGGCCAAAATATGCACTCATTTAGTTCAATATCATCCAGTTCCAGACTGTGTCTTTACAGTCGTCTTCATTTTTATGGATTAACACTGCATGGTTCAGTAGGTCAATTTTGCGATCCTGACAAATACACTGAATGAAAGCTTTGCCGTGAATCTCCAGCAAAATGGATTCTCCATAACGTCATAACTGCCATCGTGGTCATTGCTGATCATCATTGTAAAAGTGTTGCCAGCGACCAGTTATTGATGGCTTTCTATAGAACGCTTGAGTTGGATCTCAACAGGATGGGCTGGGATGAACTTGACAAAGGGGGAGTCAGTGCTAGCGACGTGAGAATCAGGCCACTGAGGGGGTGAGTCAGAAGAAGGCAAAAGGAGGAAAATGAAGGCAACAGCATTAGCTTAATATGATGTGTCACTAATCAATGTTAGGTCATGTTTTTAAATTTAGCTGGAAGGACTGTAGTCAGTAAAGCAAGAGAGAGAAAGAGAGAGAGAGAGAGAGAGAGTGTGTGTGTGGTGTGTGTGTGTGTGTGTGTGTGTGTGTGTGTGTGTGTGTGTGTGTTTTAACGTCATTCTGCGATGGCCGTTTTCAAACCATCTTTCCATCTATCTGTGTCACTGTTCAACGTTTGTTGTCCCGCAGATCGTGGGAGTAGACTGCTAGGTATAGTGTAAGGGCGTCGCTCGTCCTCTGTGGACTGCAATTGCCACTCGCGACCAGCGCAAGCCAACTAGTTAAAGGAATCTGGATTGGAGTTGCCAGCCTAACTATGCCTATGATATACCTGATTAAGGAGGCTGCTGTCATCGAGTGTCAAAATAGAGAGAAGAGAAACTGAGTCGGAAAGTACCATCGTGCTGCCTGGAAGAGTTATACAATTGTTACAAACGATCTCAAATATTACACAACCTTTTTGCAATCGAAATATCTGGCATCATGTAAAGTAAGTATGTTCTCTGCTTCACAGCGTTTCCAAAACACTTATCTCTACTTTAATTGAAAACATATAACATTTTACGTCTCGAGTCTTTTCGGATACTTTTAAACATCTTCCAACGAAGAGAACTTTAGTTTTGATGCCTGTACATTACGTCAATGTGACATTGCCGAAAGCAGCTAATGGCACTGTCAATGCTGACTATGACATTCTGTACACAGCAAATGGCACTACCAAAACAGCGGGTGGCATTGTTAGGCTGACTATGACGCTTTGTTTACAGTAAATAGCAGCTCGAAACAGTAGATAGCACTTTCAGTGATGTCTATGATATTCTGTTCACAGCGTATGGCACTACCAAACAGTGTATGACACTGTCAATGCTGACTATGACATTCTGTACACAGCAAATGGCACTGCCAAAACAGCGTATGGCACTGTCAGTGCCGACTATGACGTTCAGTTCACAGTAAATGGCACTACCAAAGCAGCTCGTGGCACTGTCAATGCTGACCTTAACACTGTTCACAGCAAATGGCACCACCAAAGCAGCTAATGGCACTGTCCAATCAAGGTGTAATAAGGTTTTCAAAGCCAAACATGGTCTTCTTAAAATGACTGACTCGGTGAACATGGCAATTGATTCTCGGTAGTAAGTGACATTTTAATTTGAAGAAATACAAAGACTCACAATTGACGAAAGTAGTTCTTATCTGTTCTTTCAAATGTACAAATATTTTATTAAAAGTTATGCACACACACGCGCGCGCGCGCGCGCGCGCACGCACACACACACACACACACACACACACACACACATATGCACACGCACACACATACTCGCGCGCACACAAACGCGCACACACACACACACACACACACACACACACACACACACACACACACACACACACGCACACACACGCACACGCACACACACATACTTACACACACACACACACACACACACACACATACACACACACACACACACACACACACACACATACACACACACACACACACACACACACACACACACACACACACACACACACACACACACACACTCACACACACACACACACACACACACACACACACACACACACACACACACACACATGCACACATAAACCAAATTTGCTGCATGACAACCAGCAAAACATAAGCACGGGAGTTTGAGACTAGCTTGGTAGGGGGGGTGGGATAGTTCGCGATTAACCTGTCTCAAAGGGCTAAGGCTGGTAGCTGTTCTTGACTTAAAACAACACTATCTTCAGCTACAAGTTGGAAGAGACGATCGGATAGGTATGTCTTATCGGTTATGATTCATTTTTCTTTTGCGTCTTGTGCGCGTATTGTGTATACTGTCAACAGGCAATGGGGTTTTTAACCTTACGTTTCATGAGGCAGCCTTTATTACATGTTTTATTTTTTTCTGTCTCAATGTTTGTACTAGCAATGACAAAAATAAATAGTATATGTTTCGACAGTCTGTAGCTTACATTGCTGATAGGCGGGCAACATAATAGATGTCATTTACAATAAAGATAGTTTGTCTATGTTGCTAAGAAGCTGCCATTGAGGGAGATTATCTGTTTCTCACAAAACAGTAATTCATGCTGCCAACAGGAACGGAGGGATGGAGATAACATGTTCAGGCTGCTTTCAGGTGGGGGTAGGTGGAGATGGTATGCCTTGGAAATAAGTAGTCGTAATAGCTATTAGCCAGGATTGGACAGATACTATGTCTTGCAAAGTGGCAGTAATGGTTGCTAACAGGAAGGAATAGATAGACATTGAACATGTCCTTAAAACCTGAAGTGTATGTTACCAATAGATAGGCTGCGAATAACCTTGTAAAGAAAATCATTGTTATAAGTTAATAGCAAGCAGAGGTGGATCGTGTTATCACGTGTCTGAAAAATTGTTAACCAAGAATACCTCCAGGCACAGATGGATAAAAATATCACGAGTCTTGGAAATGTATAGTCTATGTTGCTGAGAGAAAGATGTGGATGGATATAGTATAGCTTAGACAGAGATGGCAGCGTCCTGGAAATCAGTATTCTGTGCCGCCAAGCGGCAGAGATGAGTCGACATTGTCTTGAAAATCAGAAATCAAGACAAGTATCAGGAAAACTTATTGTTTGTCGTTAAAATCAGTCTTTTAGACTGCTTGTAGGCACGATTGCATAGAGGCAGCATGTGCTGTTGAAGTTGTAAAAAAAAAATATTGTGTGCCTCTGAAGTTTACGATGTCTTTCACGGCCTCCCCCCTCCCCCTCCTTCTTACAGCCCTGATATGGCCCTTTGCGGTCGGCATGGCTATACGCAACATTATCTCTCACGCGTCCCCCCCCCCCCCCTTTTTGCCAGACCTCTCTTACGTTCTACAGCTGCATAGCCAAAATTTGTATTCATTTCTAGGGGTGCGCTGAGTAAACACCTCTGTCTTACCAGCACAATGAAATATGCATGTTAGAGTAATAGGATTCTCTCCAAACAGATGTCAACTGTCTTCACAAATAATCTAGACAAATGTTCACAGAGCATGATATGTACCTGCATAAAAAGACAGAAGTCAAAAAAAGACATGAAAGCAGAGATAAAAATTTTCAGACTTTTTCATTCTCGTGTTGTAAGCTCTTCACAAGAAAAACGTAGTGAGTACATTGAGAAGGAAAAACTGAATAAAATCATGATCTTTCATAAGCCAATTCCATAAACAAGATCACCTTTAGATTGAATTATTCACGGCAAACAACATCGCAGCTAACTAAAATTCTTGTTCATGGTGTAAATTAGTTTATTGTGTACGACGCACAACCTCATGGCTAGAGTTAAATATTGTTCATAACTCATCATCATCAGTGACGTAATCAGGAAACTGGGGTGCTTGATGCTTGACTGACCGAAACTCTCAAAGTGGAGAATCAGCTTTCCCTCAGCTTCCCTGCCTCTGCCTTGAATAGAATAAGCACCCCCCCCCCCCCCCCAGCACATCTGTCACTCCACCATACCCTGGTAGCGGTTGATAGATTGAAGACAGTCAGAACTAGACGAAATTTACCCTTCTCTGAAAGTCAAAGCCACTGGCCAAATAATAAACAGAATACTACAGTCAGTTAGGTCAAATGTTCACCAACCATCTTTCTGTAGTCACAATTCTTAATACATCGCACCATAGATTGCAACATTATCTTGATGCGATCCTGCAGTTTTACAAATCTTCACAGCCGCCCAAAATGGTTAAAGGTTTTGTTTTCGTAGCACATAGTTGCTAATACAATTACTGCAAATGCATTAACGCTTTGACAGCAATCGTGATGAATACAAGCACAGACAGTTACAAAATCACCAGCCACTGTTACTACATGGAATAGGAATATAAGGGAACAAAACTTACCAGGCTTTCCACGACTGCGATCTGGCCCTGCACAGAGATACTTGACCAGGCCCCATGTTGCAGTCCCGACATTGTTACCACACAGAGTGAAATTACCCAAAGTCCCACATTGGGAACAAAGTTCCGGCCCACTATAGACCCAGCGTCACAGTGTGACACAGTATGAAAACTGCAAATTCCAGACCACCCTGCACTTCCCTGCAGACAATTTGAGTAAAGATGTGAAGTCTCTCCCTGACTCCAGCACAGAAACACTGGCCCCCTGTTCAAACTTTCCACCTCGTTCGTACTTGCACAGCGATCGATTTGCTTCTATGCCCCTCTGCAATGAATCAGTCTGAGCTAGCTAGCCTGAAATATAACAATTTGATTCTAGACCGCAGAATGTAGACTGCAGACCAAACGCCTGCCTGAAAGAAAACACAACGTTGTCAAACAGAAGGTGGAAGATGACTGCTCCTGACAGTCGATTTTCTTCTTGCCAGCCTCACTTCCAGAAAATGTCTTCTGCTTCAAAAAGTGACAAAAAGAAACAGAATTAGAACTGTTCTCCTCATTCGAATTTGACATTAAGTAGATTCGCTCTATATATGTTTCACAAGAACAGTGATCTAAACTTCACACACAAAAACAAAAACTGTAACCGCAAAGCCAGAATTAGAGAGCACACGCAACATGATGAGTTAATTAAGGAGCGAAAAAGTGGAGAGAATGTGTCACAGTCACAGCTCAGAAATTGGAAATTCTGATGTAACAAATCAGTTTCTGTGTACAAATTAGAGAATGCCATTTTTTCTTGGAAGTTATTGTCCAGGGTGATAACAGGCACAGATGGTTCAATGTGCCTTAGACATATAGGATGCTGAAAGGTGGAGAGATAGAAGTTGTGAAGTGTCTTTAAGATTGCAGGCTCGATTGCTAAGAAACAGCGATGAATAGAGGTGTTATATGTTTTATAAACTGATAGTTTCTGCTGCTACGAGGCTATGATGAATCGAGATATCGTGTCCTGGAAATCTTTAGTCTAGGCTGCTTACAGGCCGGAACGGGACAGAGATAGTGTGTGTCTTGGAAATCGGTTGTCTACATTGCTTACTCGAAGCGGTAAATAGAGATTGTATGCGCTCAGAAAATATGTAGTCTGTATTACACAAAGCCAGAAAAGGATAGAGATATTATGCGTCCTGGAAATCAATAGTCTAGAACTGTAATACAGAGGGACGAATAGAGAATGCGCATGACTTGAAAATCAATGCTTCACGCTACTAGCAGACAAAGAAGAACAGAAACGGTTCGTGTATTCGGAGCTGGTAGTTTAGGTTTCTCAACATGCGCGAATGGACTGAGACTGTGTTTTAGACATTTTGTATTTTCGATTGCCCAAAGCCAGAGATGGATAAAGATACTGCATCTTAGAAATCAGCACTATAGATTTGTAACATGTGTGGAAAGATGTTTACGTTGGAACTGGGCAATCTGGCCTGGCCACAGAAAGGGTTAACTAGAGTTATGTGGAAGTCTTGGTCTAGAATGCCCTAATGCAGGATTGGATAGAGATACAGGTGTTGAAAATCTGTATTCTAGATTGACAAACGGCAGGAATAGATAGTGATATATGCTTGGAAATCAATAGCCTAGAGAAAATGCAAAAGAAAGAAATTGATACGTAATATTCATATCTTGGAGAGCAGCAATGTTGGTAACAGACAGGGATAAATAGAGATAATATGTCACTTCGAGCTTCAAAGCCAGTAAGCTAGATTAATAACATGGATGAATAGATTAAGATATATATATTGGAAACTGGTTGCCCAGGTTGCGAACAGGCAGGGATGCATTGACATGATATCCACTCTGCTGACAGCGACCCAGACAGATTTCCGTGCAGCATTTTTTCTTTCAGTTGTTCTCTGACACACTCCTTAATGCAAATAAAATGGGGTTAAGGAGTGTAGATGGACTCTCTCTCTCTCTCTCTCTCCCTTCTCCCCCTTTCTGTGTGTGTGTGTGTGTGTGTGTGTGTGTGTGTGTGTGTGTGTGTGTGTGTGTGTGTGTGTGCGCGCGCGCGCGCCCGTGCGTGTGTGTATGTTGAGTGTGTGTGTGTGTGTGTGTGTGTGTGCGTGTGTGTGTGTGTGTTAGAGATAGATGAGAGAAAGATAAATGTGTTTGTGAAGAGAGAGAGAGAGAGAGAGAGAGAGAGAGAGAGAGAGAGAGAGAGAGCAGAATGGAATTGCACGATGCAGTGGTCAAGTGTGAAGACACACAGAAACAATACCTCCACTTCTCAGACCGCTTACCATCCAACCCCAACTAGTTGAAAATGGTGTTGAAAGTGTAAATGTGCTCTATGACAGTAACAAAACAGGTTTCACACACACACACACACACACACACACACACACACACACACACACATGTTTGACTATCCAAGTTGAGATGAATGTCTACAGGACATATATCCACCAACAAAGACGATGTGACAGTTCACAAAACTAATTTAGATAGTATGATATATGAATTTTCACAGATTATCTGAGTAATATGAAAGTCCACAAAAACTAATTAACGAAAAAAATTAAAACATTTCACCATCTTTTGAAAGTTGGCGTAAACATCCACAAAGCAATTTTACAAAGTACAGATAAATGTTTTCCAAAATCATTTAAGACAGCGTAAAATGTATCTAGGTAATTCACCAAAGAATTGTGTACAGTATTTTCACATGCTATTTTCGGCTGTGTGAAATTCGACAGTGCAAGTTTCCAAGGTATACTTTTTTTCAGACTAAGGCGATGCGAAATCCGCAAAGATAATTTACAAAGCATGATGGATACATTTTCACAAATTTAGGTGACGTGAAAATCAGAAAAGCTAATTTTCAAAGTATGACATGAATTGCTTTTAAAGACTATTGAAGGTGATGTAAAAGTCCACAAGGTTCATTTTAAGAGTATAAGGTAAATATTTTCACAGACTACTCAAGGCGATGTAAAAGTCCACAAGGTTCATTTGAAAAATATAATACAAGACTTTCAGACTAAAGTGATGTGATGGCCTAAAAGTCTACTTTAGAAAGTTTAATGTAAATGTTTTCACAGGCTAAGGCAATGTGAAAGTTCAAAAGGCTACAGTCAACTGTCCATCTGTTTCAACACAGATTCAACCCAAGTTTCCAGTGAGCTGTCCATCTTCCTCAATCCAGATTCCATCCAACCTGCAATTAGCCAACCATCTTCAACCCAGATTCCATCAAAACCTCCAGAAAGCTGACCATTTTCTTCGGCCCAGATTCCACCCAACCCTCCAGACAGATGTCTATCTCCCTGTAGCCAAATTCCAGTCAAACCTCAATATTCCAGGGAGCTGTCCATCTGCATCGATGATGACGATATTCAATACTCCAGATAGCTGTCCATCTGCTTCAGCCGTGATTCCAGCCAACCCTTTGAAAAACAACAGATCTTCAGCATGTATTGTTGCAGTATCAATTGTTTAGACTTTTTTTCAGGTGGACGATGTTTCTTTGCAGTAGTAGGTACAAGTTTGTGTGAATACATACCGTTTGTGATAAGGGTTGACGGCAAAATTGCAGATCCCTTTTGTATGGTCATGAAAAACTATGGGTGATCAAATGAGAAACATCACGATTGTGTATACTGTATGTAATATGGACGAGCTTACTTCTGCTATGAAGTGTCATGTCCTAAGTGCTGGCATGCCAGGACACATCAGATGTGATACTCATGAGGACAGGGTTGCATATATTTTCTATATAGTAACGCTGACATCCCATGTTGCAGAGTTTAAAATCCAGAGAACAGTTGAGATCACTGAAAAAAATTCACAACCTCATATGAGAACACCGTTGTTCTTTTTTGTTTTACAGTGAGAATTCTACTTACCCTAGGCGCACTTGTTGTACGTTATATTCGAGGACAACACAGCGCACAGCAAGATCAGAAGAGTGCCAGCACCTGAGCCTAATCTGAGCTGTGTGCTTTCTCTAGTTCTGCTTTACACACTGAGAAAAATACCAGAAAGACAGAGTTCTGAAATTCTGGTCCCTGCTCCCGACAAAAGACTCGGAGAAAGGCAGAATGCAGCAGAAAAATAGGAACGAATTATCTGAGGAAGAAAAACAGTGCGAAGACGAATGGAAATGGCCACAAAGGTGATTTGAAACTACAGCCTTTGCGATACGAAGTTTTGAAAAAGCTGATTTGTATAACTGATATTATTTTGCGTATAATGACTGCAGGATTGAAAGCAGGATTCAAAGCAAAAATTGCCATTCTTTGTCTCTGGCGCGAGAAGATTGTGCAGAGACAAATAATGGCAATGTTTCTTTTTATGATTTATGATTTTGAGGAAAAAAAGAATATGAGCTGAGCAAAG
>CM065728.1:30238927-30261427 GCA_033310375.1 Conus canariensis
CCCTGAAATAGGAAAAGGGTGCGTGCAACTTAGATCAGAGACAGACAGACAGACAGACAGAGAAACGACAGTGAGACAAACAGAGAGAGAAGAGAGAGAGAGAGAGAAGAGAGAGAGAGAGAGAGAGAGAGAGAGAGAGACAATCGAAACTGAGGTCACCATGAGACCAGGGCATACAGGTTCACAGAATTTGAATCATATATCCGAAGATGGAGTATGGCTGCCTTAATGGCGGGATAAAAAAAAACGGTCATACGCACAAAATTCCACTCCCTTTGATGAGCAGATGGGATCAATACCTGCCTGTCTATACAGGGAGTGTCCGCAGGAGTATCAGCCTGCGTACGCAGAAAAAAGAAGAAGAAGAAGAAGAATCATATTTGTTATGCTGGTCGATGAGGATGAGGATGATGAAGATGATGCTACGGATTTCCATTCTGGTCAGACTGCATGACGAGACTGTACTCTACGCTTACTTTCGTGTATGTCCAGGCGTCAACCAGGCCAGAGAGATACAGACACCTGCAGTGTTGGTCAGGAAATTTGAGCATTGATTAAGTGTATGAAACTCGACTCTGTGGTCCAAGTCTTCCTAACTAAGCAAAATCAGCTCTGGGTAGAAGCTGGTCGGGGCAATAAATCCCACAAAAAAATGGCTCTGATGGAAATCGAACCCACGACCTCCCATCCGGGAGTCCATGACGCTAACTACTTTGCCACGGCGGTTGGAAGACGTTCATAATCTTGTGGTAGCATGTCATCTCCGGGTTGGGAATGTCTTTGAAGATATATCCAACTGCCCGATTTTCATACACAAACAGAAATATGGAGACGACAAATAAACACAAAAGCCTGGGTTTTTTTTTCCGTAACGGAGATGTTCTGGTCATCTCTAATAGTCTCATTTTTTCACTGCAATTACTTGCTCAATTCCGACCTGATATAGGTGCAGCAATCTCTCCTGTATGTGTCTCTCAAGTAGTCATCATACCACCTCCCAATGCTCTTGACTGGTTCTTCTGTTACAGTTGGAACTTATGAGTTCTCAGCCACTTCCTAGCATTTACTGTTCCTTCATTTAGCTTGTGTGTTGTTGTTTTTTTAGGTTATAATTACAGACAATGTATCTATGTGCATATATGAGTTTCTGTTTGTTTACTTTTGACAGAATGACCATAAGGTGGAATTGTCCGATACGAAGATAACATGGACAGAACTACAGGCGACAGTGTTAAAACGAACAGTACTAGCTTTACCAATATGACGTACAGCAATCCAGTTCTGCTCTCCGAGAACCGAGCAGCAATGATCATGTGGAGAGTATGGCCCCCTTGCCTCCTCCTGTTGGGTGGTTTTGGAAACATCACCACCATCTTCGTTATGCGCCGAATCAAGGGAGGTAATTCCTCGCAACATTTGATCCTCATTTCTCTCGCTGTTGCCGATTTTGTATTGCTGTATATTGGCGCATTAAGTAAATGGATCTACTACATTACAGAAATAGATGTGGTTGACTTACATACGGCTCCTTGCAAGCTTCTATCGTGGCTGTTCTACTCCATTGGTACCATTTCCGCCTGGCTGCTAACCTGTGTGACAATGCAGCGAACACTGGCCATTCTGAGGCCGCACAAGATGAGAATGGTGTGCACTGTGCAAAGAACCTGGGTAGCTATAGGAATTGTAGTCACTGCTGCTTGCTGCCTGCACTTCCATTTTGTGATAGGTATGGAGATATCAGAGTATGGCATCTGTGGTGAAAGCTCGGCCAGTTATCGCCGTTTTGTTGGTGACGTTTTCACATGGGTGGACATGTTGATGTCTTCCCTCCTTCCTGCAAGTTGCCTCATTGTATGTGACGTCATATTGTCCTTGACCCTTTTCAGGGCTGCCTCCAGTTCCTCTATAACTGTTCATGCCATCTCCAATACGAGCAACAATAACAGTCGCAAGAAAACAGCTTCCAAAACGACGACCATGATTCTGACTTTGTCTGGCATGTTTCTGATTCTAACATTACCTGTGTGTATTTACCTCATCTGGATTCGTTTTGCATTGAAATACATTGTTATAACTCTCGAGTTCATCATTGAGGCGGAGTTAATATACACCGTTACTATGAATCTTTGGTATACTAACAGTGCCATCAATTTTCTTCTTTACTGTTTCACGGGAACCAAGTTTAGGAAGGAATTTCTAATGTTGTGCAGATGCAGAGCCCAGCATCATGTGACGACCAGTAGTGAGACAGCTGCTACTTCTTTAAGCAGAACAAGCAAGCAGTATGATACTACATCGCTGTCGACCACACCTCAGTCCTAAATCCAAGCTTTGGATAGAAACGCAGCTTTCTCTGCAGATTCTTCTGGTCATCAACTCTTTTCCCATCAAAATGAAATTACAGTACAAAAAGAGAAGAAATCGTACATGCATAAGCCAAATATGCTAGACAGGGAAAGGTTGTATTAAAAACTAAACAAGAGAGAGAGAGAGGAGAGAGAGAGAGAGAGAGAGAGAGAGAGAGAGAGAGAGAGAGAGAGAGTTTAATGTGATATGGGTAACGTGTGCTGTCATATGAGTCGATCGTCACTGGTGTAAATAGCCAAAAATCAACGTCGTGGAATCGACTGGATAAAATTCAAAGAAAGGAGATGAGCCTGCCAAGAATATAAACCGAGCAATTGATTTCGAAACTTTAATAAATTGTTCAAACAATAAAAACAAGACAAAGCACTGCGACAAGGAGGTAGCAATGGTCACAATGATTATACTAATCTTCAATTTTTTTTTAAGAGACAACACGATGACAGAATTCCTGGACATGGTGGAACTCTTGGTGAGACCGTAAGACTGCTTACAAATGTCATTTGGTGATGAGCACTTAAGAATTATTTCACAATCTGTTTCAATGAGAAATGTTCCCTGATAGTTTTCCCATTGCAGGAAAATATCAAATTAACAGTCCAAATAATTACATGGGATTTCTCTACTGAGAGTACGTAGTCAGTTTTTCACCGGCATCATTGATAGAAGTTTATCAAAATCGGTCGAAGAGGATAACTTCTCTGGTGATAAACAAGTTGATTATTTTAAAGAAATTCATTAAATGTACATCACCCGTTTAACTGTATGGCTTTCATGCAAAAACAATCTATGTAAATCGTAAATTACGTGTTCGTTTCGTTTTATCGATAAAAGGGTTTCTTTTCCTGCCTTCCAACAACAAAAGTACACTTTGATTGGTTTTGTTAGAAAATGGAACCCAGAAAAATATATACATATACCATGATCATCTACGACACTGTAAACATTAGAGAGATGTTTAACGCTTTCGGTGTATATTGACGGTTCGTCGGTGGTGAACAAACGCAATTTCTGTAGCCCACTTTTTATTTTCATGAAGATATGTAGGGAGCATACATTATGAATAACTTTTCACTAATCGCTGGGCCTTTTCGTCCTTTCAGTTCAATTACGAACAGCGTTGGTTGCTATTATCCTTTTGTCTGAAATTAGCGATGAATATTTTTAAACACCACAAATGTTGAACTATTTATCAAGAACAAAAGCAATAGTCCTCCAAAGGGAAGAAACCAGTATTGAAAATCACAATGCCACTCTTCTAATTTTCGGCCACGTGGCCTTTTTCAAGAGAAAAAAACAAAAACAATGCAACTACTTGATGTCCATCTTTGGCATCCGGCTTTGAGTTGCCAAAGATGGACATCACGTAGTTACTTTTTTTTTCTCTTGAAAAAGGCCACGTGGCCGAAAATTAGAAGAGTGGTATTGTGATTTTCTATTTATCAAGAAGTTCTACATATAAGAAAAATGGGCGTGCACCAAAATTTTGATTCTAGAATCTTTGTGTAGTGCTCTTTATATCTCCTGTTTTCTGACACTTTGGATTTTCCTTGTAACGACGTGTAATTACAGTAAAATGCTGTTTGTGTGTGCTCTGATTGTATTACGTCTTTAAAGTGATTTGATACTCAAATTATACCATAGCGGAGTAAGGCGCTTTGATATAGTGCCTCGAGTCTATTTTTTGCGTTGGCTGGAAACTGGTTTGTATGCATCGAAGAAATTTTTTTTTTTTTTTTTTTTTTTTGCTGTCCCAACCTCTGCGCCACCTCAGAGGCGGTGCACCCACGCCGCTCATTCCGACACCCCGTCCACAGCCACAGCCCGGCCGGTCCCGCCGCAGCCCCGGCACCGGCAATCCACAGGGACCAGTCAATGTCAAGTCGTCAAGAGGCCACCCACCGGAGGAGACACTGCACTGCTGCCGAGTCACTTCGGTGGTGTTCAGTGGCGCCTGTTCTGATCTAACATACGCAGGACACCACCTACTAAGCCCCCTACTGACGACAAAATTGCTTAGTCGCGGAGCCGGCGTGAGTGAGCTCTCCCTCCGGAGGGCACCACCACGTCCGTCCAACGACAGCCCCCATGGACTCACCGATACCGGTGACCCCGACGGAACCAAACCAAAGCCACAGACGTGGAGAGGACACCGAAACTAAGGTCATCCATGAGAGCAGGGCATGAAGGGCCACAGAATTTGAGACTTTTTTTTTTTTAATGCTGATTGATGAGAATGAGGATGATTAAGATGATGCTACGGATTTCCATTTCGGTCTGAGACTACATGACAGGGCTGTACTCTACGCTTCCTTTCATAATATATCCTGGCGTCAACCAGGCCCGAGAGATACAGGCACCTGCAGTGTTGGTCATGAAATTTGAGCAACACTCTCAGAAACGCATCCATTAAGTGGATGAAACTCGACTGTGTGGTCCCAGTCTTCCCAACTGAGTCCGCAGCAAACTCAACTCTGGGTAGGAGCCGGTCGGGGCAGAAAAACCCACATGACTCTGATGGGATTCGAACCCACGACCTCCAAGCCGGGAGTCCGCGACGCTAACCACTTCGCCACGGCGGCTGGTTCGAAGAAATATGTTAGTATTACGGACATCCCCCTTCTCCTCGCCACATATTTCCATTCAACCACCCCTCTCTGGGCGTCTTTTTTATGGGACAAATTTGAAAACGACAAGATATGAATATTAACTGGCTGATTGATTACATTTGCTTATTGTCTGCTCGTCTGTTTCGGTGGTTTTAGACTTTGAATGAATTTCAGTATTATCGTATGGTCATAGATTAAAGGTGATCATGAGAAACTGTAAGTAATACACAAAAAACAAACAACCGAAAATGAAGGTAAATTGACTTTCCGTCTTTTACTGTGCTGTCACACAGTGTGGTAAATTGACTTTCCCTCTTTTACTGTGCTGTCACAGTGTGGTAAATTGACTTTCCTCTTTTTACTGTGCTGTCACAGTGTGGTAAATTGACTTTTCCTCTTTTACTGTGCTTTCACGGTGTGGTAAATTGACTTTCCCCCTTTTACTGTGCTGTCACGGTGTGGTAAATTGACTTTCCCCTTTTACTGTGCTGTCACAGTGTTGGAAATTGACTTTCCCCCTTTTACTGTGCTGTCACACAGTGGGTGGTAAATTGACTTTCCCCTTTTCCTGTGCTGTCACAGTGTGGTAATTGACTTTCCCTCTTACTGTGCTGTCACAGTGTGGTAATTTGACTTTCCCCCTTTTACTGTGCTGTCACAGTGTGGTAAATTGACTTTCCCTCTTTACTGTGCTGTCACACAGTGTGTGGTAAATTGACTTTCCCCTTTTACTGTGCTGTCACGTGTGGTAAATTGACTTTCCCCCTTTTACTGTGCTGTCACAGTGTGGTAAATTGACTTTCGCCCTTTTACTGTACTGTCACAGTGTGGTAGATTGACTTTCCCCTTTTACTGTGCTGTCACACAGTGTGTGGTAAATTGACTTTCCCCTTTTACTGTGCTGTCACGGTGTGGTAAATTGACTTTACCCCTTTTACTGTGCTGTCACAGTGTGGTAAATTGACTTTCCCCCTTTTACTGTACTGTCACAGTGTGGTAAATTGACTTCCCCCTTTTACTGTGCTGTCACAGTGTGGTAAATTGACTTTCCCCCTTTTACTGTACTGTCACAGTGTGGTAAATTGACTTTCCCCCTTTTACTCTACTGTCACAGTGTGGTAGATTGACTTTCCCCCTTTTACTGTGCTGTCACGGTGTGGTAAATTGACTTTCCCCCTTTTACTGTACTGTCACAGTGTGGTAATTGACTTTCCCCCTTTTACTGTGCTGTCACAGTGTGTGGTAAATTGACTTTCCCCCTTTTACTGTACTGTCACAGTGTGGTAATTGACTTCCCCCTTTTACTGTGCTGTCACAGTGTGGTAAATTGACTTCCCCCTTTTACTGTGCTGTCACACAGTGTGTGGTAGATTGACTTTCCCCCTTTTACTGTGCTGTCACACAGTGTGGTAAATTGACTTTTCCCCTTTTACTGTGCTGTCACACAGTGTGTGGTAGAATTGACTTTCCCCCTTTTACTGTGCTGTCACAGTGTGGTAAATTGACTTTCTCCTTTTACTGTGCTGTCACGTGTGGTAAATTGACTTTCCCCCTTTTACTGTGCTGTCACACAGTGTGTGGTAAATTGACTTTCCCTCTTTTACTGTGCTGTCACAGTGTGGTAAATTGACTTTCCCCCTTTTACTGTACTGTCACAGTGTGGTAAATTGACTTTCCCCCTTTTACTGTGCTGTCACAGTGTGGTAAATTGACTTTCCCCTTTTACTGTGCTGTCACACAGTGTGTGGTAAATTGACTTTCCCCCTTTTACTGTGCTGTCACAGGTGTGGTAAATTGACTTTCCCTCTTTTACTGTGCTGTCACCAGTGTGTGGTTAGATTGACTTTCTCCCCTTTTACTGTGCTGTCACGGTGTGGTAAATTGACTTTCCCTCTTTACTGTGCTGTCACACAGTGTGTGGTAGATTGACTTTCCCCCTTTTACTGTGCTGTCACAGTGTGGTAAATTGACTTTCCCCCTTTTACTGTACTGTCACAGAGTGTGGTAAATTGACTTTCCCCTTTATCTGTGCTGTCACAGTGTGGTAAATTGACTTTCCCCCTTTTACTGTGCTGTCACAGTGTGGTAAATTGACTTTTTCCCCTTTTACTGTGCTGTCACGTGTGGTAATTGACTTTTCCCTTTTACTGTGCTGCACAGTGTGCAAATTGACTTTTCCCCCTTTTACTGTGCTGTCACGGTGTGGTAAATTGACGTTTTCCTTTTACTGTGCTGTCACGGGTGGTAAATTGACTTTCTCGCTTTTACTGTGATGTCACAGGTGTGGTGAATTGACTTTCCCCTTTTACAGTGTTGTCACAGATGTGGTAAACTGACTTTCCCTTTTTCAATGTGCTGTCACAGTGTGTGGGTAACTTGACTTTTCCTCTTTACTGTGTTGTCACGAGTGTGGTTAATTGACTTTCTCCCTTTACTGTGTTGTCGCTGAGTGCTGTCACGGTGTGTGGTAAATTGACTTTTCCCTTGTACTGTGCTGTCACAGTGTGTGGCAAATTGATTTCCCCTTTTACTGTGCTGTGACCGAGTGTGGTAAAATGACGTCCCCCTTTTACTGTGCTGTCACAGAGCGTGGTAAACTGACATTCCCCTTTTATGTTGCACTGTTCACGGAGTGTAGTAAACTTACTTTCCTCTATGTTGCATTAGTCACAGAGTTCGGTACATTGTCTTTCCCCAGTTTACTATGCTCCATTGTTTACAGGGCATCATAACTGACTTTCCCATTTTACATGCTGCATTGTTCACAGGGTGTTATAACTGTCTTTACCCATTTTACTATGCTGCATTGTTTACAGGGCATCATAACTGACTTTTCCCATTTCACTATGCTGCATTGTTCACAGGTGTCATAACTGACTTTTCCCATTTAACTATGGTGCATTGTTCACAGAGTGTCATAACTGACTTTTCCCATTTTACTATGCTGCATTGTTCACGGGTGTCATAACTGACTTTTCCCATTTTACTATGCTGCATTGTTCACGGGGTGTCACAACTGACTTTTCCCATTTTACTATGCTGCATTGTTCACAGGGTGTCATAACTGACTTTTCCCATTTTACTATGCTGCATTGTTCACAGGGTGTCATAACTGACTTTTTCCCATTTTACTATGCTGCATTGTTCACAGGGTGTCATAACTGACTTTTCCCATTTTACTATGCTGCATTGTTCACGGGCTGTCATAACTGACTTTTCCCGTGTTACTATGCTGCACGGATCACAGGGTGTTATAACTGACTTTTCCCATGTAACTATGGTGCATTGTTCACAGAGTGTCATAACTGGACTTTCCCATTTTACTATGCTGCATTCGTTCTCAGAGTGTAGTAACTGACCTTTCCCATTTAACTATGGTGCATTGTTCATAGAGTGTCATAACTGGACTTTCCCATTTAACTATGGTGCATTGTTCACAGAGTGTCATAACTGGACTTTCCCATTTAACTATGGTGCATTGTTCACAGAGTGTCATAACTGGACTTTCCCATTTAACTATGGTGCATTGTTCACAGAGTGTCATAATTGGCCTTTCCCATTTTACTATGCTGCATTCGTTCTCAAAGTGTAGTAACTGACCTTTTCATCCCTCTGTTGTATTGTTCACAGAATATTTTAAATAATCTGTAGCGCTGTGATATATTGTTTATATAGTGTTAAATAATTCATTCCTCACTGTTGCCTCAACCACAGTGTGTGATAGATGAATCGTTCCGTTGTGTTGTATTGTTCATCAAATGTGATGACTAACTTGCTGTATTCTACTGCATTTCACAGAGTGTGAAAAGTCACCTTTCCCCTCTTGCTGTGCCGCTTTATTCACGGGGAAGTAAATAAATGTTGCATTCCGCTGTACTGCATTGTTTGTATCGACTTTTGATATTTGAGAGAATGTGGATGAGCGATGAATGTTTGCTGACACAAAAGAGACAGACATGTTAAGTTTCGAGATATGAGAAAGTATATCTTATTGTACTGAACATGTCTGATAGTAAACTACAAGGGGTACTGTCCCTTCGATGTAATGACGCAATGACATGCCCTTTCATATACAAGTCAAAATTACAGCAACATTCATTATAAATCCAACGACGCAAAAGAATCATTGAAAAAACGCAATTCTTAATTCCCTTTCGTCTTGCATCTTGCTTGGATTCAGCAGAGCGTCTGTGGTAGGGATCTTTAATATGATTCACCAGACAACACAACTTCCTGCAGGTAACACGACAGAATATGCAGTATACGGTTCTCATCACATCAACATCCTCTTCTTCCAGAGTTTGTGATGGTACAGTAAGTCAAGAAGTACCCCCATAATCAATATGAACTTTATTACAATTTTTTGTTAAATGTTAAGGTTTAAGGAAGGAGGAGGGGGGCGTACATTCAGCTCATGTGGTTCCTGTGGGCCGGTCAGTCTTTAAATAAAATTATGTTGTGTTTGCTTTCAAAGCATCATATATATGACCATCGTCACCCACGTAGATGGTGATTCGCTATGTGCATAGACCAGTATAGTTCCCAGTTTGTTATAGCCGTGACCCTTTATCCAGTTTCCAGTTGTTCGATCATGTTTCCACATTACCTTTTTTGTTACCACAAAATAAATTAATAGCAGTTAAAAAGTGAACATGGAGAGACGAATAAAGTGTATAGGGTGTCACTAAAATGTGTGTGTGTGTGTGTGTGTGTGTGTGTGTGTGTGTGTGTTGTGCACACAGGGGCGTGCTAATGTGTGTGTGTGTACAGATCAACCAGACAGGCAGACAGACAAGTAGGTAGGTAGGTAAGTAGGTAGGTAGGTAGGTAGGTAGGAAGTTAGGTAGGTAGATAGGTATATGAACTTAGCTCTAATTTTCTGAACAACACTTCAGGAATTTGCACGGAGAGAGAGAGAGAGAGAGAGAGAGAGAGAGAGAGAGAGAGAGAAGACAGACAGACAGACAGACAGACAGACAGACAGAGACAGAGAGAGATTACACATGATTGGCTGTCGCTCAGAAATCGATGCAGGAGACCCGTTGTTCCATTATCGGTGGACACACAAATGACCCCGGATCCCAAAGTCTGAAGCAAACACGCTGAAGCACTCATGAGCAAATACGTCGTAGGGGAAAAAATCCTCTTGTCATTATGACAATGACTGTGCATCGATTTATATAGAATGAAAAGGAGGTGGAAGGAATGCGGATGAATAAGAGGACGCTAGAGTGTAAATCTGAAACCCTTCCTTGCCAATATTTTAAATTCTGTCTTGTTAATAAAACCATTTCTTTCACCGGTCTAGAATCGGCTTTCGTTTTCAGTGTGACACTCATCGTAGAATTCAGATAGTTGTGCCAGTCTATGTATGGTATGTAAAGGTAAGATTTTATATATATTCCTGTGATATTCTCACCACCACCGGAAGAAAAGGGTAAAGGAAAACGTGTATAATGTATAAGGAAATCTTTGAGCGTAAGCTTGAAGATGAAATGCAAGGAAGGTCAAAATGTGCCAACTGTGAATGGTAAACTCCACTGTTTTCATGTACGTTTGTGTGTTTGTATATATGTATGTATGTATATATGCGCGCGTGCGTGTGTGTTATTCCATCTCTCTCTCTCTCTCTCTCTCTCTCTCTCTCTCTCTCTCTCTCTCTCTCTCTCTCCATATATATATATATATATATATATATATGCATATAGACAGATAGATGGATGTGGTGTGTGTGTGTGTGTGTGTGTGTGTGTGTGTGTGTGTGTGTGTGTGTGTGTGTGTGAGTGGGGGGAGGGGAAGTGAGGGGGAGGGAAAGCTAAGATCATGCAGAAATTTTTAGCATCGTTGTCCTGTCTTCTTTTGGGTGTTTTTTTGTTTGTTTGTTTGTTTGTTTTGAGGGGGTTGTTCTTCTAAATTCCTTTTAAAACAACACTGTTTTCCAAAACGAGACAAATTCATATACGCTACATTTTTTCAATAACCCTGCAGTGACAAGAAGGGACAATTAGTTAATCATATTAATGTAATTAAAAGAAACGCAATCGTGACCTCCAGATCTGTCTTGTCCAACTCAGTTGCCCGGTAAAACAGGAGGCAGGAGGAAACCCGCGGGCATCCCTCGCAGTCATCAACGATGCCGTTCCTCCTGTCAGTTCTCTGGGCACACTCAGTCGCGCTAGCTCCCAGACGACGAAGGCTCAAAACAGGCCGTGCGTTCCTTCGACCTCTCGGAGATACTGTCGTCGTGCCCTGGCCCATTTTGCGCCCAATATGAGAAGATGAGTGACAGCTCGATCTTCGTTTTCATTGTCTTGAATGTTGTTTGCTTTACCTGATGAAGACATAAGAGGTTGAAATGCATCGTGGTTTGTCCTGTAATCTGTTTGTCCGGATTGTCTTGCGGAACCAGTAACGTTTCTTTTTAAAACTAGCCCTAGAAGTTGATTCCTGAGGCTCCAAGGAATGGGAGACGTTCTGTCGACGAGTGTCTCTCCTGGCAACTGCTACCTCGGCTGAAAGGTGTGGTGAGATTCAGCGAAGAAAGGTCCTCAGCACTCACCCAAGGCACTACTGAGTGGGAACTTGGGAGTGGCGAGCCCCCTAGACTTCAGTTTTCCGTGTACTGTCCTATACGTCAATGACTTTTGTCTCTTCGTCTCCCAGCTGTTCCATCTTCGCAATGGGAGTAATCCAACCTGTTGGACAGGTTCATCTTGGGGGTAAATAGGGTCAGCTGAACATCAAAGCATATCAACAGGGCAAGGGGAAAAGGTTACATGGATCAGCGTTCAAACACCATTAAGGCATATACCGCATACAATGATACTGGGTTACCAAAATTCACCCCATACTTACCCCTATTCAATCGAAAGGGTAAGAAAATACAAAATCAAGATGGTCAAACCTTTAAAACTTATGTTTTCTAGACTAAAAAAAAACGTACACTGGCTGTCGCGTGGCAAACCTGACCCGTGACAGTATGGAAGTTTGAAGAGAAATGTTAAACTCTCCGCATATATACGTTTGACCAATCTGTAAACGAGCAATTACTGAAATGTTTAACGAGACTTACATGGACGTTGAAGTCTAATTAAGATTATTTCGAGGATACTTTGGGTAGAGGTCTACATTTGCCCACCCAACAGAGACTCGGAGTAATTTCATCGGACCCTCTCTTCTGGACTCGTTCTCTGGAATCACACGAGGCTGAAGTGTGTGGAGCGCGTGGGACGGAGTCGTCGTCAAGGTGGCTGTTTTGAGAATGCTGTTGGGTACAGGTGAAGATATGAACAACAACCCTAATCGTTGGTGGTGGGTGTCAGCAATGTGTACTTTCATTCCAGTGATCAATTTTTGTCTTGTATCTGTTATCTATGATGTTGGAAAGAGAGGTTTACAACGAGTCAGATTCAGCTCAGGAT
Organism: Conus canariensis; assembly: GCA_033310375.1. Classification (NCBI taxonomy): domain Eukaryota; kingdom Metazoa; phylum Mollusca; class Gastropoda; order Neogastropoda; family Conidae; genus Conus; species Conus canariensis. The sequence continues at coordinate 30,251,322 of CM065728.1, forward strand.
AGGCGTAAGACCCGTTACTCCGCCTTGCAGACAACTTGAACGAAGAAACTGGACCCATGAAATCCCTTCCGACATTAACACACGGACACACATCTAAGTCTCTCCAGACCGAAGTCATTCTTTGTGTCTGTAGGTCTGCACTGATACTAATCAGTGTTGATGCCCTACTGGAATGAACCAGTCCAAGTTCTCTCTTCTGTCAAGTGGAGGAATAAAATGTGACTTTAAAAAAGGGAAAAGAAATAATGAAAATAAAAAAGTATTTAGAAAAAAATAAAATGTGAGACCGATGATTCTTGCCACAGACCTCAACGCTTACCCGTGAAAACTAAACACATTTCCTATTTGAGGTCCAAGGCAATTCCACAAACCAATGACTTCAACCCAGTTAGACTTTCTGGAAGAGTTCATTTTGAGTGTTGTCTGCTTGACACTACTGACAAAAAATGACAGGCACATGAACCTGTACCTCTGTTTCAAACGTTGAAATTAGGCACGTTCATATGACGTTTTAAATAAACTTTGACGAGCCTCAATGTACAGACGAGAACAAATATGTCCCGTCCAAGCTGGTGAGTGTGTGTGTGTGTGTGTGTGTGTGTGTGTGTGTGTGTGTGTGTGTTTGTGTGTGTGTGTGTGCTCGTGCACGCGCGCGAACGCGATGAACTTTGTAATTGCTCAAGGCTCTTCATAGATCATGCGCCAAAAATATCTATTGTCATTTTTGTCGTCACTATTAGTATAGTCATCACTATCATATTAGGTGTAAAGAAGCCGCATGCAATCAAAACGATTGCTTGAATATACGATAAAGCTGCAGGTGTGACAGTGACAAAGGGAACTTGGCAGCCATCTTGAAAGACGTAGGAAAACGGACAGACTGGACTTTAAATAACATCAGCTGTAGAAATTCCAGCTACTGACAAAACAGTCGCTGACGGGGGATCAGGAGCCATTAATCTAGATATTGAATAGAAAATAGGTCGAGGATCGTTCCCCAATTGACTTGTTTGCATGCAAATTAAATGCACAAATAAAATATCACATATCTTCCGAGCCTCATCAATCGGCCTCAACTGCGGATGCAGTTTCAACTTTTTTAATGATGACACTATCATAACGTGTGACACTTGGCAACTGAGAGATGTAGTAGTATCATGACACATAACACTTGCCAGCTGTGAAGAGATGTGGTTCTGTCATAACATATGACACCCAGCAGTCGAGGAGAGATGTGGTTCTATCATGACACACGAAACTTGGCGGTTGAGAAGAGATGTGGTTCTGTCATGACACATGACACTCGGCTGCCGAGGACAGATGACACTTGGCAGTTGAGGAGGGATGTGGTTCAGTAATGACACATGACATCTGGTAGCTGAGAAGAAGGGTGGTACTATCATGACACATGACTCTTGGCAGTTGAGGAAGAATGTGGTTTTGTCATATCACATGACACTTGGCAGCTGAGAAGAAATGTGGCACTATTATTACGACATTAACATTTGGCCACTGAGGAGAGGTATCATATTATTGAAAATACAACATCAAGTAAACTCTAACTTTCTCAAGTTCTTCGAACTGTTAAATTCCGAGAAAAAAAGAAATCCACTTTCAAGAATCGTGTCTTTTGCAAGCAATCATGAACAGTATGTAAGACTTACTTAGCTTAGTATGTAACAAGGAAAATCATCTGTGAGTAGGTGTAGAGATTTCCCTTCCGACTGTGCACTGTGTGAAAAAAGGGGAGTGGAGGGGGGACAATAGGGAAGTCTGACAAGGTATTGTTTTTTTTACACATTCATGACTTTACTCGAGGTGAGGATGATAAACTATTTTGTCTTGTTTCGGCAGCGGCGAAGACAAGTGGTACAATCACAACACGTAACACGCTATGGCTGGCAAGAGGTTTGGTAGTATCGTTTACATGTAGAATTTGGTAACTGTGGAAAGACTGGGTACAATCATGACATCGGAGGACCGGTAACTGGACAGAAATGCGTTACTGCTATCAACATATGCAACATCTGGCAGGTAAGAGGAGGTGTGGTACTATCATTTATACTTAATCAGCTATTCTACTCACTAACCTCAGAACCTTGGGCGGAATCAAATTCACGGCTAGGACGCAGGATGACTCAGAGGTCGTTTGGTGCTGGACTGGAAGAAAAGAAGAGTCAGAGTAGAAAGTGGCAGATGGCACGTAGGAAAGATAAGGGAGGGGTCGGTCAGTAACACTGGGCGGTGATGTCTTCAACAACCAAATAGTCAATATTATAGTCAACATCCTCGCGGCATCAGGTTGCTGATGTCTTTGTCTGATTGGGGGGGGGGGGGGGGGGAGGGGGCGTTGGTAACGGGGAGGGAAGGAGCAGGTGTCAGCGTTGGAAATTTATTTTAGCCGCTATAGCAGGACATTCTTTTCAGCCGCTTTAGCAGGAAATTCATCAGCCACTATAGCAGGAAATTCATCAGCCGCTGTAGCAGGAATTTCTTTTTAGCCGCTATAGCAGGAAATTCATCAGCCGCTATAGCAGGAAATTCATCAGCCACTATAGCAGGAAATTCATCAGCCGCTATAGCAGGAAATTCTTTTTAGCCGCTATAGCAGGAAATTCATCTTAACCGCTATAGCAGGAAATTCTTTTTAGCCGCTATAGCGGGAAATTCATTTTAGCTGCTATAGCAGGAAATTCATCTTGGCTGCTAGCGCTGGTTGGTTTGGTCGAACCCTTATCACCCCCGTGATGAAATGAAAGGCAAGGTAGTAAATGTGGGAAAGAGATAAAGGGTAAGTAGAGGGAGGGTCAGAGGGGATGTGGGAATGCAAGCAGGTGGAGTTATGGGGAAGGGGCATTTGAGATGGTTATACAGATCATGACGAAAGACTCCGTACTTGACTCCGAATGTCAAAGATCCAGGTATGGATATTGCCTATACTTCGCAGTTGAAAAAAATACTTCACGGAGCTATCCACTGCGTGACTTTACATTTAAGACATCCTTCACATCCCAGAGAGAGAGAGAGAGAGAGAGAGAGAGGAGAGAGAGAGAGAGAGAGAGAGAGAGAGAGTCGTTCAGATCACATAAGGTTTTCTTTTCCAACGACTGAAAGCGTTAGTTTTCACCGTATATACAGTATGTCCATGCGACATTGTCAAAAGCAACTAAAGGCACTTGTCAGTGCGGACTATGACATTCTGTTCGTAGTAAATGACACTACCAAAGCTGCTAACGGCACTGTCAATGCTGATTATGGCATCTGTTCACAGCAAATGGCAATACCAAAGCAGCTAATGGCACTGTGAGTGCTGATTATGACATTCTGCTCACAAGAAATGACATAATAAAAATAACTAACGGCACAGTCAATTTTGACTATGACATTCTGTTCACGGCAATTCGCACTGCCAAAGACGCTAATGGCACTGTCATTGCTGACAATGACATTTTATTAACAGCAATTGGCAATGCTAAGGCAGTGAATATCAATGTCAATGCTGACTATAACATTCTGTTTACAACAAATCGCTCTGCGAAAGCGGCTAACGGCACTGTAAATGTTGACTATGGTATGCTGTACACCGCAAATAGCAATAACAAGGCAGTGAATGGCAATGCCAACGCTGACTATGACACTCTGTTCACAGCAAATGGCACTGCCAAAGCAGCTAATGGCACTGTCAATGCTGACTAAGACATTCTATACAAAGCAAATTGCACCGTCAAAGCAGCAGAACTTGAGTTTGCTATGCGCTCAAATGGGAAGACTGGAACCTCACTATTGAATTTTGCCCACATGTGTCTCTGGGAGTGTTGCTAAAATTCCCTGACCAGCACTACAAGTGTTCGTATCTCTCAGATCTGTTCGACACCGGCAATATGAAAGTAAGTGTGGCATATATCCCTGTCATGAAGCTTCTAACCAGAAAAGATTTCCATTTCATCATCCTAATTATCTCTATCCTCATCGATCAGAATGTTAGAAAAGTTCCAGATTCTGTGGCCTTTCATGCCTTGCTCTCATGGTGATATTAGACTGGAGGAATAAATGAGATAAATGAAAATGAGTGACTGATATTTGAATGGCACGGGAAACGACTGAATGAGCGCCAGTAGGCTGCTCTTCGGCCGGCTCTGCCTGGGTAGGCAGCCCGTTGAGTGAGTGAGGTAGTGTGTTTATTGTAAAGCGCTTAGAGCTTGGTCTGTGACCGAGGATAGGCGCTATATAAATACCAATATATATATATATATATATATATAAATATATATATATATAATTTATATATAATATAATTAGTCTCGATTTCCGCCCAATGTCTATGCCCTTGAGGACTTCATGTCGAGGTCGGCGGTATCGCTAAATTCAAAAGGACTGTCGTTCAACAGGACGTGGTGGCGCCCTCCGAAGGGAGACCCTCATTCACACTGATTCCGCGATTACACAGTTATTTACATCAGCAGCGGGCCTTGTAGGTGGTGTGTCCTGCGTGTGTAGGATCAGAACAGGCATCACCGAACATCACTGAAATGATTCCTCAGCAGTGCGGCGTCCCCTCCCGTGGATTGCTCATAAGGACTATGAAAATGACTGCTCCTTGTGGATTGCTGGCATCAATTGAATATACCGAGGTGTAGCTGTGCCGGGGAGCAAGAGTGAGTGAGCTTGGAGTGATGCCACTGAAGTGGCAAGGAAAATGAGAGAGCTAAAAGAAAATCTGAAAGTTTGTAGCTGAAAACAGTAGCCGGCAGTGATGGGAAGATCTATTACGTTTTGGAAATCTGTCAAGAGGGAAAGGTGGATACGAAAAATACATGTTTTGGACAGAAAAGGCATGGGTCTTGGAAACAGGTATCCCAGGCTGTTAATGGTTAAACAGAGATAGACAAAGTGTGTGTCTTGAAAATCAGGTTGCTGACAGGCAAGGTACGATAAGGACGGCACATGCTTTTAACAATGACTGTCCGGGTTGATAACAGGCTTAGATGGATAAGATACTATTGTCTTGGAAATCATGGTGCTCTTTGTGTGTGTGTGTGTGTGTGTGTGTGTGTGTGTGTGTGTGTGTGTGTGTGTGTGTGTGTGTGTGTGTGTGTGTGTTGTGTTCAAGCAGAGAGAACAGTAAGGACTTGCACTGCAGCAGTGGTCAAATGAGAGGACATAAAGATAATTCCGCTTCTCCAACCACTCGCCATCCAATCCCAACTTACACCTACCGTTTTTGGAAACAGTATGTAAAGTGTAGAAATATAGTAATGATAATACAACGAGCCTCTCACATATGTAAGGTAACCGCTGTGAACTTTTTGTAACAGCAATAATAAGGTTAAAGAAAAATTAATGGCAGTGGAAGTCAGATACTGGTGCAAATTTGAAAGGTCAGCTGCACGCCCACTTGCCCTATTCTGTCTTGAGAAGCATGCACGTGTAAGTGCACGTCGGTATCGTGCATGCAGCTTCTTTATTCTCTACAATGGAGGAGAAGGGTGAAGAGAAGATGAAGGGCGTTCTGGGCAAGGAGACGAGGACTGGGGATGCAGGGGGAAAAGAAAGCTTTCGTCTACCGGCAGCCCAGACTTGTTACAGAATGACCATTACCACGGATAATACGTACTAGGCGAAAATGTCCAAGAGTTAGTTTAGGTTGGGATCTCGGATATAGAACACTGTCTTGGTGATATAATAGCAAAGGCAAAAATTGACGTGACTTACCAGGATGTTAAAATTCAATAACACTTATTATGAGGACACTGTAAGTACAGATGTACATGTGAAGGACGATCTTGTGCGCTTGCATTCCAAACGTCAGCTGAATGTGATCCCAAGGACATACCTTCAAGGAATAGTCCAATGGAAACATTTTAAGTTGCTAATAATTGGACACGTGTGCACTTTTACATAACAGCATCCTCGAAATAAACGCCATTAAAGCTCAACGTTCGGGCAAGTCTATTCCATTTCCTAGTTATTTCTAGGCTCCTGATTGAAAACCATTGTCGAGGATCACATGTCACTACGATGTCATCAACACTCTCAATGAGCAAAGAAAAGGCCATGGTGAGAATTATTGTCTATGCATCTATCTGGTTGAGCAAAGTTCGTCGTCATCCCAGAGCAAACACCGTCAGCCTGATTTTGTTTCTACCATTCTGTGATAGAGAATCTCGAATCTCCCTAAACACTCTCAAGTCCACAAGGCTAATTTACATGTTACGATGTAAATGTGAAATGTATGACGAGAAAGTCTACAAGCTTAATCTAAAACGTTGATTTTTACCATATTTCTAAATGATGTAAGGAAGCCTTTAAGTTCACAAGGTTTATTTACAAAGTATAAAATAAATATTTTCTCAAACTATATGAAACTAATTTACATAATCTGATACTAATCTTCCGTAGACTATCCAGGGCGATTGGAAAGTCCAGACGTCATTGTTAAAAATTATTATTTAAACGTTTTCCAAAACAAAGGCTATATAAAAGTCCGCAAAAATAATTTCCAAATATAAGTAATTTCTCAGACTGTCTTCGGCGATGTTAAAATTCACAAGTGTAATTCACCAAGCATTATGTATACCATCGAGAGATTATTGGGAAGACTGGCATGAGACCGGATTCTGTTCTTCAGCTAAGTTCATTGGACATGATTTGGATCAAAACCACTGTGCCATCTAAAAGCAGAATGGAGCAAGCTCACATCTACAAAACTGGGAAACATACCAGTCTAGCCAGCAGCTTGAGGGAATCTGGCGTCCAGACTAAAGTCCTCGCCGCAGAGGTTGGAGTAAGCGAATATGTAGGCTCAACAGTCTATGATCTCATGAAACAGTGCGGGACTTCTGACAAAAAGAGGATCACAACCCTCAAGTAAAGACAGAGGCAGCTGAAAAGAGCTCTAGATGGATCTGGTCGAGCATGAGCGAATAAAAAGAGTAAATTTGATAAGGCTTAAATTTTCCAACTTAGAACAGGTGTCCAATAATATAGTGGGTAAGACTTCCGTCCAAAATGCACATCTTGAGATGTTCACTCATCACAAAGTTGGGGTTCGAATCCCAGCAGCATCAGGAAAGAAAAGAAATGGCAGCAGATGGAAATCTAGGAGTCTTAACCTGAATGCGGCCTGGCCCCCTTAGAATGTAAGGAATTAAGGGCCGGAACACATGTTTGAGGGGGGGGGGGGGGGGGGAGGGGCTCCTCTCTAAAAACTTACTGTCAAAGTCTCCAGAATTTCTTCCTACTGACACATGGCTAGACCACTGAGTTCCAAGAACAGTCCAGAGCACGTCCGGAAAAGACCGGATGACACTGAGAAAGACACAACTAACGGGCACCTTACCATCTGTACCAACCCAGTCACGACCGGAAATACACAAAAGACCATGAGTATAGTACAGGTGAAATTCTCATGTGTCTGTACAGGGAAATTCTCCACACAGTGCGGCATGAAAAAATAGGCTGTATGAAGACACCAACGCACTGCATCTGAAGATAAAAAAAAAGTCGGGAAAACGAAGTCCAGGATTCAAACTGCAGCACAAAGGACATTCACGCTGATTATAAAGATGAGCAGTTTGTACAGGCTGTCAGTACCAAACGCCTGAAACTCGGCTTGCCACCCGCAAGCGCACAAGAGGAATGGGAGAAATCAGATGAAGAAAAAAAAATGGATATGCTGATAGAAAAGAGCACACTGGAGCATAAAGCTAGAAGTATTGGAGACGTATAATGAATCTGTGTGGAAGCCTTTTGCATGAAACAGCCTAAACTGAAGATGCCTCCTCAAAATCCAGACGTCAGTGAAAGAGGAATAACATCCGAAAGAGAAAGAGGAATCTCACGAAACAGATGAATGCTGCCTCAGAAGCTGAAAGAAAAAGGTCTGAGAAGCTCTGGGAAGACTTCTAAGAACAGCAGTGTACTCAGCAATGCACGAACAGTGAGAAGGAGAAAGAGCAAAAAAACACCCAGAATTGCTTCTTCACAGACCCTATCTAGTCAAACCAGGAAACTATTTGAGCAGCCAAAATCAGGTACATCCAAAGACCTCTCCAGCAGCATGTCATGAAAACATATTCCGACTCTTGAAGCAAAGCACAACTTGAAATCCAGAGCTTGGTTTGGCCTACAGTGCAAGAAAAAAACGTTGACTGGCAAACAACCATTACTCGGTAAAATAAAGAAACCGGTTAAGAAAGGAAGAGCCATATCTACGCCTGGACCCAATGCAATACCCTAATTCCTCTATAAGAAATGTCCCAATGTCCTTGAGTGGCTCCACAAATGACCAGATCAGCACGAAGGAACTTGAAGATCAGCGATCAATGGATGATATCTAACATTGATGAAAAGCAAAATTCGAGTGATATTAACCAGTTTAGAGCGACATCACTTCTGATCGTTTAGTAAAAACTCTTTTCTGTAGTGACAGCCAGGCTGCTTAAATGCCTAACACCAAATGAGTGCTTGGATTATACAGTTCAGAAAGGAGACATACCAGGCTTGCTTTGATGTGCAGAACGTGCCACTATGATTTGGGAAGGAATCCGAAAAGCTAAGGTGAAGAAATGGGACCTCGATGTGGTGTGGCTCCATCTGGCAAGTGCATATGGATGAGTTCCACACAAGTGATTCAACTGCCCTTGAGATGTTTCATATCCTAAAGAACATAGGAGAAATGTTGAACAAGTAATTGCATGGCTTTACAATGAGGATCTCTAAATATATATATATATATATATATATATATATATATATATATATATATATATATATATATATATATATACAACAGACTGGATCATCTCGAAGCTGCAATAGCAATGGGTCGGGTAATTTCTCCATACCGTTTGTGTTGGCAGTGGAGATCATCTTGACAACTGCCATGAACAGTACATATTCAGCGGACCACGGGGATGGATTCTAAATGCCACTTGTAAAAGCCCTCATGGATGAAACAACAGCGCTTCAACTAAAGCAGTCAGACAAATTGACTGCTTCATCCAAGATGAATTTCAAAGCAGTCACGAAGCCTCTCACTGCAGAAAAGAAAAGTAGTTAAACAGCTATGTGCACTGTAGCCCATCAAGCCATTCCAACAGTAACAGAAGAATCAGTCAAGAGCCTGGAAGGTGGTACTATGACTCCTTGAAAGACACCAACAGGGAAAAGAAATCGAGCAAACAGCAGAAGAAAGCCTACAGACAGTGTGGGCTCCCTGACAAATACAAGATCTGGAGTCTGCAATTCATGGCGATCTCAAAGCTTCTCTGGCCTCTACTGACATACAATTTTAGCACTAGCATAGTGAAATCCGTGAAGGCCAAATTCAACAAATACACAGGTGAATGGCTTGGTGTCCCACCTGGTCTCACTCTAATGCAGCCACGCAAAGCTGAAGCTTCCTCTATTCCATCCTCGAGGAGTACATCGTGGGGAACGCAAGTGTACAGAAAACTTAGTTTCTCTTTGAGTGAAATTTTGGCACAAAAACACGTCCACTTCTCATGCCGTATGTTGTTCTCGTCGTCATTCAGAACAATCTATGTTAAGTAAAATTTCAAATGCGATGATAATAACATTTAACATGTTCTCAGCTTGAAAAGTTTTCTCTTCGCCAATGATGAAGATTCTTTTCCTTTTCTGGAGGCAAATCTAGCGAATTCTCCACTGGACAAAGCTTTCATTTGAACTGGTGAGGTTTTTCGTGTGTGGACGAAGTAGAACAGGTAGATAACGTTTCAGGGTGTTACATCGTTTTGTTCCGGTCGTCTCCATGCTGCCGGGACAACAAATTCCAAAACAGATCAGCCATTTCCTTCCACTTTTGTTCGTTTGCTTCTCCACGTCCTTGCTTTCGCTTGGTTTGCTCTCGGAATCTCTGAAATAGAGTTAGCAGCAGATTTAAATGGATTAATGCGGTGTAATCGCGATTGCCTTTCTCTGTATAGAGAACAACAATAAGAACATTGTTTCATCAAAATACAGCTTCTATAAGTACTTTCTTCACGGCGTTCAGAACAAAGTTCTCTCTCTCTCTCTCTCTCTCTCTCTCTCTCTCTCTCTCTCTCTCTCTCTCTCCCCTCTCTCTCTCTCTCTCATTTTTG
>CM065728.1:30266427-30281427 GCA_033310375.1 Conus canariensis
CCCAGAGGCTCTGACGAAGGCTGCTGTGCGGCGTAGGCCCTCCAGTGATTCATTAAGCTTCTCTCTCGTCAATGTGTCAGCAGGCCAGGTCTCTGCTCTTAGCTTTTGATGTGTGGGACAGTCCTGCAGGACCAATTCCGCTGTCATTAATGTTGTACCGCATGGGCACTCTGCGCCAATGCGCAATTTTGTGAACATGTGACAGTAGGAACAAAAGCAAAACTAGGCAGTAGAAGAGTTTCAGAGAAGAAGCCACACACACCCTCCCTCCCCCTTCCAATGCACGTGTTTCAGGCATCTGTTAAAAGTTTGGAAATGTAAGCTTTATTGAATTCACTTTTGTTCCTCCTCGACCAGATCCAGTTGGAACTCTTCAGCTGCTCTGCCATCGCTCTTTGGGCTCTTGTTCTCTCTTTTCAGGATCCGATACCTATTTCATCAGGCCATGATTATGCGATTTCTCCGACAAACCTTCTTGCTCCTACCGCTGTAGCAAGGACTGTTGCACCGAAGCCAACCTTCATCAGGCTGCTGACTACACTGTCACACCTGTAAGTCTCGTAGATGTCAGCTCCCTCTATTCTGCGCTCATAAGTATGGCACAGTGAGTTCAGTCAGAATAATTTGTTTCGATGAAACTGGATGGAGTGCTGTATGCGGTCTCATGCCACTCTTCATGCCATGATGTTGGAGGGGGAAAGGGGTGGTGGGAGGAAAAGAAGCCATTCTGGAAGGTCTTTTTTCGCTGTTGCACTTCTAGTCATGCACTCTGTTCAGAAAATTCTGCCTTTATGCGCTGATTGCTGCAGCTGTTCCAGACAATGATTTGGTGCCTCCTGTCTCGTTTAACGGTCTTGCTAGAGCTGGTGCCTGGCGATTCCTCTTGTAGTACTTACTACATGTGCAATATCTTCCGGTTGTGCCTCCGCGTGTATTTTCGGGGGGGGGGGGGGGGGGGTATTGCTGCTTCTCATTACCACAAGAATGTTCCACTGTTCGTTTACCCGCGGAGAGGACACTCAGGATCATTTAATTTCCCCCATTTCATCCAGTTTGTATTCGAGAGTAGGAGGCTTATATACAGACCCGAAGATGACGCTTACCCTATGAGGTGGTATGTGCCAATTTTCATTCCAGCAGAGCTGTCTTTGTGGTACTCTTTTTCCACGTTGTCCATTGCCCCTGCTGATTATTCTGGACTGCTCTCTGGGTTCTTTTGGCACCCTCTTCTTTCTTCATCTCTTGAATTATCATGCTTTTCTTTACTTTCTCCATTGCCTTTGGCTACATTTTATTTCTTTTCATGCCAGCCCCTGCCAGATAGGTTGCCTGTGTCCTGTTATTTCCATGATGTAGAGACTTTCATTTCTCGGGTCCACTGCCTCCAGAAATGTCCATTTTCAATTAGTCTTCTGCCTCCGCTGGATGGACCTTACAGCCTTGTCTCCCTAGTCCTCGAGCTTTTCTTGTTTTGTACTTCTATGCGATGGGTTTTGGTGATGACTTCCGTTTTATTTAACGTCAGTAGAGCGCCACGTCAGTAAGACCAGGAAAGAAACCGAGCCATTTTATTTCTCTGTATAGCTGTTCATTTGGCATCCAGTTGACTCCATTGTTTGTTCTCACATCATATGTCAGTAGTAGAGGCAAGAGAAATTGTTGGGTCAGCGTGAACTGCAAGCTCAGACTTTGTATTTGCCACAGAGGCCACTGTGAGCTATTAAGTGCAGGCTTTCCTCTGCCGTTTGTCTGATTTCATATCTCCTCTTTGTCTCCATAAATGAGTCACCATACCATTACCCAGGTCTCTTGAATGATTCTTCAGTCACTGTAGGGACTGGTTAGGGGATACAGCGAACTTCTCTGCTGGAGCTTCTCTTACTTCCAGCAGTAAGGGGCTTCGTGATTTCTTTGGTTTAAAACTCGTCCTGCATGAAGCAACTGTGTCGACTAACTGCTTAAGTACTTCATGTGGTTCGTCTTGCTTCGTGGAAAGGACTGTTGTGTCATTTATGAAAGCTTTGAGAGGGGACATTTGGTATCACTCCAGAGGTCTTCAGAACCTGTACGGCTCTTGGCTCCTTCTAAGATTACGGCCATTACCAATAAAAACAGGAAGTATTGGAGAGCTCACACGGCCCATCGCTTTGCCAAGCTCCAGATTGATCCAGTCTGTTGTGTATTCCTTTGTGGAGACCTCTCTTAGAAGCTATGGGTGTATGTATGTCTTCAGCACTTTTCGGGTGTTCGGAACATGAACATCTCTAGAGCCAGTTGAACGATCTTGTGTGGAACTGATCCATGTGCATTTGCCAGATCGAGGTACACTGCTTTAGCTCTTAAGAGCTTCCTAAATCATAGCGGCGTGTTCTATACAGCCAGATATTCCCGGAATGCCTCCTGTCTGGTCTCACAAATCCAAATACTTATTTTTAGTATATATTTATTCAATATGGTTGTCATCACAGAGAGGATTTCCCTTCAACGTTCAGAAGTAATATTTGTCTGCAGTGGTTGAAGTCACTCGAGCTTTGCTCTTTTGCTCTTATTATACAACAGACAGTGTATTCCAGTCGGTCCGGGTGATGATTTTGCTCTGTTTTTGTTTTTTTTTCAACCCGACGCTTTGCTTCATCCAGTGTTGGTAACTTGTCATTGAAATTTCTCAAGCCCTGCAAGCCACACCAAGACTTTGATTTCAATAGGTTTTCACTGTGAGAGTGAAAGTATGTTACAGTTCTAGAGTTTCTTTATTCACTGTTGGTGTCTCAAATTTTGGCCGCCTGAATAAATTCGTGGCCAGCTGGAAGAGGTCTCAAAAGAAAGTTCTGAATTTGCTTCTTTTTCTTTCAACTCCGTCTCTTCCTTGATGATTCTGGTTCTTTATGGACAATTCAGTTTGCTTTCAGATCCTATTGCAGTTTCACTAGCCCTTGATTCTCGAATTATAAGGCAGCCTTCATCTGCTTCTTGACATTTCTCATTCTCATCTGGATGTTATCAATTTCTTTCAGGCCTCTGATTTTTTTTTTAGGAGATATCTTCAGCTTGAGCTGATTTACTCCTAAGCCTTTCCTGCAGCTTGCGTATGCATTATCTCCATATATGGCTAGCTTGTGCTCCGATGTGCTTTTTCCTATCAGAACATCCAGTTTAGGGGCTGTTTTCTTCCTCTTCTATCTTTCATTCCTCTTTTACTCTTGCAGGCGGCAAAACGTTTAGCATCCAGAGCATGTCATGACTTCTGTCTGAATAATCAATATGAATGTCCTTTATACTGTGATTTAAATCCTGTCCATTGTTTCCCAACGTTTTATCTACTGATGCATCCGGCACTACTCATTCATTAGAATTTTCATACAGCCCTTCTTTTCCTCTGACTATTCGTGCTGAGCTCAGTGGAGAATTTCCTTTCATATACATAACAGAATTCCATTGTGCTCGTCGTCCGTTGCGGATTTCCGGTCACGATCAAATTGGCATGGATGGATTCATCGTCATCTCGCCCTTTCGGTGAATCCTGGGAGCACCCTACAACTTTGGAAATAGAAGCATGTTAGAGAAAGGCAAAGTGGGAAGCCAGCCCTCAGACCCCTAAAGCCTTTCCAGATTCATCTGGTCATTCCCGCGCATATTATGATAACACAGCATTTTTAAAGCGCCTTGCCAAAGATTCTAGGCGCTGACAATCCACACTCTCGTGTATGCAACGGGCTGCCTACCTAGGTAATGCCAACTGAAGAGTTGCCTGCCGGTGCTTCATTCAGTTATTTCCCGTGTCATCCAGTCAATATCGTTCACTCAGTTTCCTTACTTCCTTCATTCTTTCAATTTCTCACGCAGGGTACATGCTGTGTGTAACGTGCCATCCATACCAATGGCCAAACTGGCATTCTCTTCCAAAAATTGGTGATGGGATTTTACGTGTGTGCAAGCTGTTATGCGTGTGTTCACACATGGAACCTCGGTTTATAGTGCCATTCGAAGGACCGTTTGAAAAATAGAGTCAGAACCAATGTTAACCCCGTGGGAAAAAATCCCCCTGTACCAAAACGTCCCGGCGGAGATTCGAACCCGCAGCCCCAGGATCACGAAGATTACGAGTGCGGCGCTCTACCAACTGGCCTATTCCGGCCCCCAGCTATTCCGACCCCAAATCATCATTCGGATTATTCACGGAAGTCAGTGGTATGGCGATGTGTCAGTAGGGTGAACCTCATGGACAGTAGAAGGTCCATAGAAGAGACCCCCCTCTCCTCACACAAGCATTTCGGTCCTGACTCTTTACACTTTAAGGGGGGGGGGGGGGGGCTAGGCCTCATTGAGTTCATGCCTCCTGAAAGCCTTCTGGTGTCACCTTTTTCTGGTGCTGCCGGATTTAAAACTTGCAAGTCACAGGAGGCCGGGCACCCCAAGGCCAAATCGCCTTGTAGCGGTTGTTTTGCCCAGTTAGCAATTTGACACCTGTCGTCCTTTTAGAAATTTAAGTCTTTGTGTTTACTTTTGTGTTTACCCGACCAGAGCCACCTGGAACTCTTTTCAGTTGCCTCTGCCATTGTCTTTAGGGATCTTGTCTTCTTCACAGAAATTGAGAGCTGCTTCATTAGATCAATGTCATACTAACCCGCTTCCTCCCACCTCTAAGTCAAGTACTTTGTTTTAGAAGCCAGGTTTCTTCAAGCTTCTGGCTAGACTTTCGTACTTCTCAATCTTGTAGATATGAGCTTCCTCACTACTGCTTCCGTGTTGCACAGTGAGTTCAATTAGAATTTGTTTTGATGAACGTAGGTGGAGAGCTATATCAGATCTCATACTTCTTTTTCATACTGTCTTTGTGTATATTTTACAGTCTGAAAGGTATGTTGCGAATTCTCAGTCATCCATACCATCCAGTAAGTCTTGTTTTGCATGTTCTTGACTCACAGCTAGTCTGGGCCGTAATTTGCTGCCTCCGGTCGTGTAGAACGTCGTTGGTGGAGCTTCTGGTGGCATGGTATTTTCTCTGGGAATACTTACCGCATGTGCAATATCTTCAGGACATGTGCCTCCATGTAATTCTCCCTTGCGTTAGCACTGCTTTGCCTGATCAGCAATGCTTGGTCATGTTTATAAAAGATATATGCTTAGTTCTTCGTTTCACTCCCACAGTGTGACAGACGAGAGGATATGTATTATGGTGTCTTGCAAATATATACACTGAATTAACCCTTTCCATGCCTAACGGACGTTAGACCACGTTCTGCGAGAACCTGCTATAGAGACGCTTTTTCACCACATGAAACTCTCCATGGGCCTATATGAATGTCTTATAACAGAAATAAACATTATCTACAAATTCTATTAAACAGATGTATTTGACAGCAAAGAAGAAATAATACTTATTTATTTATATGAAACAGAACAATCAGAAAATGCAGCCGCTGTGAATGACAGACCTGTCCTTCTTTAATGTCATCCCAAATCATCTTTCTGTCTTTTTTTGCGCCCTTAGCTTTACCAGACAAGTGTATTCTTAATCAAAGGATAAGTAATACAGAATACAACGATCACAACATGCGCCTACTGTGAATGACAGACCTGTCCATTCTCTGATATCCTCCCAAATCTTCTTACTGTCTTTTTTGTGCCCCTAGCTCCATGTCCAATGTTCTTATGGACAGCTGATCTTGAAACATGCCAGTATCATTTCATCTTTCTCCTCTTGACAAGGTTGATTAAGTCGTCACATGATTCCATGGCTCATCTGATCTGATTCTTACGTAGACTTTCTCATTTGCATTGTGATCATTGATGAGCAGTTCAAGAATTTGTGGCATCTCCAGGATTGGGTGATGCCGGTGTCGACCAGCCTTTGCATGTTTATCTTTCATTGTACTGCTTCTTCTGTTGTGTAGCTTGCTCATCCACGAAGTTTTCTGTGACTGTACCAATACTTCGCCCTCTTGGTGCCTTCGGTGTGTTCTTCCTGTGCCTTGGCTATGACGACACCTGTCGTAACTGTCGTCCACCATTGCCTTCTTCCTCCTTTGTTGTATCCTGCTTAGTGATTCTGAAATCATCTGCTCCTAGTTTTGATGTTTGATGGGGCAAGGCACCTCTAAACACGTTTACACTAAGTTGTAATTTCTTTTATTTTCTAGATAATGTTAAAGTATGATACAGTGCAGTGGGTGGTCTTGGAGTTAAAGCAAGTTTGGTGGACATTTTGGGTCATAGACCATTCTGGGCTTTAAAGGGGCACGATGAGTAGCAAGGGAGACAAAGAAAAGAAGAAGAAAAAAGACGAGGGGAAAAAAAGCAAATACAAAAACAAAACAAGAAGGGAAAACCACCTCAGTTTAGAATTGGTCTGGCTAAGAAGATGGGATGAATGAAACTAAGGTTGCTGTAATGAGGAAGAAAACAGAGTGTGTGCAAGCAGTAAGGTGAGAAGGAATGCAGTAGTATGTATGGGAATACTGGGGGGGGGGGGGGGGGTGAAGTATGCTTGTATATTGTGTGTGCGAGCGTGTATATGTGCGCCCGTTTGTTTCAGTTTCAATTTCATCAAGAAGGTGTCACCTCCAGTGAGGACTAGTCCATTTGCTTGTGTTTTGCTTCCCATGCTGTTTCTGTGTCTCTACCCCATCAAAGGCTTTGAATGATTTGTTTAGTTTTAGTATTGTTTCTTTTGCATCTTCTGCTCCTTAACTTTCAATGATATTTCCATCATCGTTGTCACATTGAAACGGGTCCTTTTGTTTCATTTGATTTAATTTTGACGGTTTCTGTAAACTTAATAAAGCAGGGAAACAGCCACTTTCATGATGAAGAAGTGCATCCACACTCATGCCTGCTATGAGTTGTTATCCAGTTGGTCCAAAGGCAATGATACTGTCACTGTCAACCTGTCATCCTATATGTCTTGGAGATGATGTTGTCAGGGCGCTGAGAAATATTTCATCCAACATTTCCTCCATCGCAATTTCTTCAGGACTGATACCATGCTGATCCCAAAATTTTAACCACATAGTATGATAGAGTCTACAAATTCTTCTATTTCCTCCAGAAATGTCCAGCTGTTTTTAAACGTGTGGGGTCCTGGATGTATATATATGCGTTGACGAGCACATGGCTTTTCTGATTACCTTCAGGTCTTTCCAGTCACACACCCATAGTTGTGCTGCTACATTATTTTCGTAAATCTGCCCCGACAGTTTATTTTTTCAAGCCCTTTTTTTTTATTATCATAGCTAGTCCTCGTCCTTCATGCTTTTGCGAGATCATAAAATTATTCTAATATAAAGGATCCATGGGTGGCACTGTCTGTTTCTTGAATACACAACTTCACATTTGTATGCTTGCTTTTTTATCGCTGCTACAGTTCCAAGTACAAATCCTAAAACATTTCTTGGTTAGTCTTTCAGCTTTTATTACACTCCTCTGCCTAACTGTCTCCTTCTCCCACCTCTTTTGCCACGCCGACTGTTGTTTTGAGAGGATCAATGTTTACATCCCAAAGCTTGTACCCGACGATCCTCAAGGTGCAAGCAAGACAAACGCTTTCGAGAATCCATGCAAAGGACTTCTTAGTGTTGATGAATCATAAGCGGTCGCCCTGACACAGCATTGTACATGGGAAGGGCAATAGATGTCTGTACATGCCAAAACATATGAAGTCCGTCAACCTGGTGTCGCTCTGGGGCCGGACTGCATACAGATCGAGACTGTTTAACACAATAGCCATTTATCCCATGTATGAAAGCCTTAGGATGGTGGGAGACTGACTCCTAAAAGAAAGCTAACAGCAAGGATTTAATGGTAAAAAGGTATACAACATTACGTTGTTTTCTGTGTTTGTATAATGTGTTTGATTCTTTGTTTGGTTGGAGATTATGTTGTTTTGAGTTATGTGTCGAACAAATTCGCCCAATAAGACTATGAACACGCCAAAATTTACATTATGTACCTGATTCCCGTTTTCATGAGATTTTGTTCAAACTGGGTTATGTGGCCTATCTGATTATCACAGATTTTAATTTGACTTGTGATCGACATGCTGATTGTAGCCGCCATCTTTCCTGTCCCAAGCCGGAATTATTTTTTAGACGGTAACGTTCCCCACTGGCATTTGAGCACTGCTGACTTAAACACATTTTGCATAAAACTATCCATTTTGTTTTGTTTCCGTAACTATTGACTATTTTATTTCATCATATCATGTATAAAGATTGTGGAGGGTCACTACAGAAGTTCTTGCCAATGAAAACCTGTCTGATTCTCAGTCGAGTGGGCTGGTAAAACCTATTATACATACCATAATCTCTTTGTGAGTCATTCGATGAGCAAACACGGTGCCACCAATCAGCACGTCGCAGGTTTGCCAGTCCCTGGCCATTATCACCCGTGAGGCCACGTCTTCCCTGTCCTATAGTGCTTCATTGACGGAGTTGTCCAGTCCTATCATGCCGTTGATGTCCACAGTCAGGATGGTGACGTGTCTGTCTGCACGGACATCCAGGATGATCTGCAGTCAGTTCTAAGACCGGACCTCGACCCCTTGCACGGTATAATATTTCGTTGTATAGCATTGGACCATATTTATTTCAGTCCTCTTTTTCTTGGTCCAAATGCACGTGGTGAAAATTGTTGATATGTTAGATATCCATCCACTGAAGGCTTTTTGTGCTGTCCTAAAAGACAGGGCTACTGTCAAGGTATATAGGACATTGTCTTCCTCATGTCTTACATAGAACTTCATGTCCCCTGAACTGAGTCTTGTATGTCCTGACTCTATCCAGTAGTCTCACCGGTCCCAGTAGTTCTAACCCTCCGCTGCTACTTGGGGTGCTGTTTCCCGTTTCATACATTGTTAATTGCCTTGTTTTAACGCTGATAGGCCTAGTAACACGGAGCGTAGTCCACCTTGCGGTTCCATAGACTTTCGACTTTCACCAGATATGTTATATTCAGAAGTACACTTACACCAAGGGTTAATGTGTCTAGATTCCCTTTTAGCATGTCTGAAATGCAGGTTTTTTGAAGGAGCAGAAAAGCTGAATCATCACTTAAACCTCATCCTTTCGCGTTTGAGTTTGGGACCAGTAATGGCAGACTTGGTGATGGTTAACCACTTACAGAAAATATTGTCAGGCATTCTGCACGAAATGGTTCTGCGATTTCTGCTTTCCTGGACCTGCCCGATCGTTAGCATGATACTTTTACATTTTCCTGTGTCAACTGGAGATTTTAGCTAGTTTGGGGTATAATCGTTTCAGTATACAGGATATCAGAAATGGTATGTTTGAATGCTCACATTGACACAGATTACGACTGCTATGAAGCAATAGTTTATCTAGGTCAAGAGTATCATCATCATCATCGTCGTCGTCGTCGTTGTCGTCGTCGTCGTCGTCATTGCCGCCGCCGTCGTCATCATCATCATCATCATCATCATCACCATCATCACCATTAACAACAAGTACAATAACCATAAGAGCAGCAGCAGCAACAACATTGATACTGAGGAGGAAGAGGAGGAAAACAGTTTCTCCATGCGAGTCTAAAACTCATTTGCCTGTACTGGGTAATAGCCAAGCAGGGCGAAAAACATCCCACAAATGTATGTGTCTGGTGGAATTTGAAACTGGGACCATCCAGTCACAGCCATTGGCAGGTGCTGCAGTGCCTGGTAATTCAGTCATGCCGGTTCTCAGATGGCCATGGCAACACCACCTGCTCTCAATTCCAGGCTTGTCATGACCTGCAACTCTTCATCCACAGTATGGGGTGACTTTCCCTTGGTGACTCCTGGCTTAACTCGAGAGTTTTCATGTCAGTCTTTACTTAAATTACAAAAGTTGCGTCGATTGTGATGTTTCTCAAGACCTCATTTACTTCTCATTTGCTTTCCATAGCGCACACGTGGTGCTCTTAGCATGCTGCTCACCATGATCTGCTGAAATTGGCAGACACGTGTACTTTTAGTCTGTTCACATTAAGGGACAAGCTCGCGTTCAGCTCAAACTGTCAGCGAGATGACCTTACTTTTTTTATGTTTGTGACGTATTCCATACTGTTAAAGTGGATTACAAGAAGCCTAGAATAACCTAGCCAAGACAACGACTCAGATGTCTGCAGTATTCTCTCTCTCTCTCTCTCTCTCTCTCTCTCTCTCTCTCTCTCTCTCTCTCTCTCTCTCTCTCTCTCTCGTCAATTCTTTTTCAGTAGGTATTATATCAAAGAAAGAAAGGAAAGTGACTCAAGCATTTTTCCAGTACTGTGAATCAGAGATGTTTCGACTGAGAATCCACCGATGGGTAATGAATGAATGTTTTGCTTTTTTCATCTCCCGTCCACATACTGCGATGGCAACAGAATACATCTGTCATCTCGGATTATGAAGTCCTCTTTTCAGGACTGGGGGCTGATTGCATCTGACCTCAACACATTATGAAAGGTTTGGAACTAAAATTATGTTTTTCGTGTTGGCTAGTGACCCTAAATATTATTGTAATCCAGCCTGCCCCTCGACACTACTATGTCAAAAAAAGCTGAATAGACTTGAACACCTGAAGTATCTTGGGTCCATTCCAAACACGGACTTCAGCTTAACTACTAGGTGTTGATAGAGAATCGGCCATTGTATGGCAGACGTGACATGTCAGAAAGGCCTGGGGAAAACCAACTCTACCAGCTTCACAGTTAACATACATCTCTGCAATCAGTAGCATGTATCCGACTGACCGCAAAGTAAAATCAAAGCTTTTGGGAATCGATGTATCAGACGGTTTCTCTGCAAGTCGCATAGACACAATAATAAGGTCAGACACCATTTCAAACATACGACAATCTCTCTTTGCAACCACGCATCCAGCTGTGGACCTTTCTATGACTATCCTACAGTACTTAGAGGAGAGTAGGTCTCAGATCGAAATGGTTATGGATGGACGGCGTAATGAACATGACTGGTTGCAACTCCTCTGTTGTGCTGCGTGTGGCTGAAGACAGTAAACATTATTACCTGGGCGTCTATCACAACACTCTACAATCCACTCTTATTTTGCAATGAGGATGAAGGGGTGGGCAATATGAAATTACCTTAGGCTTAGAAATTACCCATGAATATCCATGAAACAAACACAAATATTAACATGAATGTGAGACATCATTCATGTCCTGGCTCTCATAATTTCTTCATTTTACGGGTGTTTTCGAGTTATAATTACAGACCGTTCCCATCTCAATATGAGAAGGAAAAAAAATGGGCACAGCCAAAATTTGCCAGTTACTCACTAATGGATTCTCAGTCCTATTCTAGCCTTTGTCTTTCCTTCATTTTGCCTGTGTTTTCGTGTCAGAATTACAATGCATCTTTGAACATGTCTGATTTTTGCTTTGTTTCTCTTTAACAGATTGAACATCAACGCGAGTTGTCTGATATTAACGCAACATGAACAGCACTACAGACGACAATGTTACAATGAACAGTTCTGGCTCTGTAAATATGATGTACCCCCACCCACCTCCTCCGCAAGAAAACCGACTGGTGGTAATCATCTGGAAAGTATGGCCTCCATGTATCCTCTTGCTAGGGGGCTTTGGTAACATCGCTACCATCGTCGTCATGCGTCGTATCAAGGGAGGTAGCTCCTCACAGCATTTGACTCTCAAGTCTCTTGCTGTGGCCGATTTGGCCTTGTTGTATACTGGCGTTTTGCGTGAGTGGATATATATCCTAACAGACATTGACATACGTGACTTACACACAGCTGTGTGCAAGCTGCATACGTGGCTGGTCTACTCCATGGGCACCATTTCCGCCTGGCTGCTAACCTGTGTGACAATGCAGCGAACACTGGCCGTTCTGCGGCCACACAAGATGAGAATGGTGTGCACCGTACAACGAACCTGGGCAGTCATAGGGGCTGTCGTCTTTGCTGCTTGTTGTCTGCATTTCCATTTCGTGATAGGTATGGAGGTAACAGATGCCAAGACATGCGAAGAGGGCTCAGCCGATTATCTGCATTTTGTTGGGAGTGTTTTCACTTGGGTGGACATGTTAGTATCTTCCCTCCTTCCCTCAAGCTTTCTCGTGATATGTGACGCCATACTCTCGTCCACCCTGTACAAAGCAGCTTCCAGCTCCTCCATAGCTGTTCATGCCAATTCTAATACAACGGACAACGGTAACAGCCGCAAGAAAACGGCTTCCAAAACGACGATCATGATTCTGGCTTTGTCTTGCACATTTCTAATCCTAACACTACCTGTGTGTCTGTATTTCATCTGGATTCGTTATGTAATAGCACACATGGTTTTAACTAACGAGATATACAACGCGGCACACACAGCGTTTGCTGTGACTATGAACATGTGGTATACCAACAGTGCCATTAATTTTCTCCTCTACTGTTTTACAGGAACCAAATTCAGAGGCGAATTTCTAAAGTGGTTAAGATGCTCAGCCCAGCATCAATTGAAGACTGGTAGTGAGACATCTGCTACGACTTTAAGCAAAACAAGCAGACAGTGTGATACTTCAGCGCTCTCGGCGATCGCTTGAATCCAGATTCTGAGCTTTGGAAAGAAATGGGGTCTCTTTTTCTGTATATCTTCTTCACCATGAAAATCGTTCATTTTGGTTATTGATTGTTTGCCCTAAAAACAAAAGCATAATTAGATAAAAGAAGAAATCGTACTTGCAAATAATGAAGAGAAAAGGTTTTGGAGACAATAAACGTAAATAATCATAGCCTTTTCAAAACATAACAGAAGTGTTCAACAGTATGTTGTCAATGGTTAAGTAGTTATTTATCTAAATAGCCAGAAACGAAGGTTTTGGCAAGTAACATGGAAAAACTCACAACAAAGAAAACGAGCATCCCAAAAACGTTAAGTAAATTATTATTTCAATATCTCATCGAACTGCCTAGAGTACTTGGCAAAATTGGCTATACCACGGATAACATTCGTGGCCTACTGTTCAGGTCGTTCGAAAAAGGGAATAATATGAAGAGAACAATTTTCGGACTGAATGAAATCATTGGTAAGGTTATAAAACTGCTTACAAATATGATTCGGTGCGGTTTCTTTAAGAATTCTTTTATGGTCTGTTTTAATCAGGACCTCTGCTTTGAAACTGGATAGAATTGATTGTTTTTCCATTATACAAAAAAAAGTGTTAACAAATCAAACAATTACGGAGGATTTTTGTGCGCTGAGTAATTTGTAAATCATACATGATCATCACTTACGAACGTTCACAAAAATGTGTCGAATAGAATTACATTACCGCCTATTATTAAGCGTACTAATTTTAAAGGATTTGTATTTAAGTTTACATGATAAGTTAAGTTTGCCTGCATAGCTTTCATGCCAAAACAGTTTGTCTAAGCTGCAAAGTACACGATGGTTACATCGATTTAGAGCTTTTTAAACTCATAATAAGAAGAGTGTATTTTCATTTTTTTCCCTTTAAAATGGAACCCAAGGAGAAATGTATACATACATCATGCGTGTGTATGCTACGGGGCCAACGCTAGAGAGAAATGCTGAGGACCTATGGCATAGAGAAATTGCACGTCAGTGGTAAACAATTTGATGCCTGTAGTCCCATTTTGTTTTCTGTATTTTCAGTGATTTCACATTAGAAAATAGTACTGGTGATATGCAAGAGGCTTAATTCATGAGTAATGTTTTAGTAATTGTTTTTCTTCTTGTAGTTGCAACTCATTATCAGTGAGTCTTAAAATGTAGCAAATCAGTGTAGAAAGACTTTCTACATTACTCAATTGACTCGAACAGATTTCAACGTCACCATAAACGAGCGAGATATACACAAAAGATCAAAAGGAACCTGCAAACGTGGCTTATTTCAATACAAATACCGTACAAAGTAGCAAGTTTTCAACAAACATCATCTTCTTCATACTACACACAGGAGAAAAATGCACAAAACCGACTGTACTCAAGATAAGAGTCAGCATTATATGGTGATGTAATACATTGTCATCTCCATGCTGACTCTGGTCTCATTCAGGACTCATTCAGGATTAACATTGGTCGTATGACGAGGACCAATTCATCAATATTGTCATAACTGTTACAGTTTCGTTTGTTATCGATATGTTGTTTAAGTTGTAATGGCTGCTGAATATTGTGGCAGTGCATAAAAGATATGAAAAATATATGGAAAGTGGTAGCAGATTTTTTTTTAACAAAGACGCAACGTGACTGTATTGCTGGCATTCTATCTTAAACGAATGTTTGCACAAAACTTTGAAAAAAAGGACTTGACGAACACACGAACAAACTGAGTGCATTGCATTGTTGTTGTACATCGATTTTATAGCTGGATTTCTTTGCGCAGTTTAGACATTAAACAATGTGAACTGTACCTCGTTATTGATGTGTGTTTTTTTCTATCAGATGACGTGCTTTTTTCCCCTCTATGTATATTATTGCTGCCTTGTGACTTCAAAGGGATATGGGGATGGTTAGGATAGGATCTGAATTAGTTGTTGTTTTTCTTTTGCATTATGAATTGTTCCAGAGTCGTAAATGGTCCCATTGATTCCTTTTGAACTTGACTTTTCGCTGTTTAAACATACGCTGTGTTCTGCTGTGTAGTTTCTCTGATGTGTACTCTCTCTCTCTCTCTCTCTCTCTCTCTCTCTCTCTCTCTCTCTCTCTCTCTCTCTCTCTCAGGCAGGGTATATTTATATTACTGTATGAATTTACATAGTCATTAAATCATTTCATTAACTTATTCAAAATCTAAAAAGTGTGGTCAATGGCTTAATTGTGTGATTTCTGTTGTTACTGATGTGATATCGTTGTTGTTGTTTTTTTTTATACGTAACGTTTTCATCTTGAGCAAGTAGTAAAATTGTTTTAAAAAGATAAGCTGAATAAACGTCTTTTTTTAATCTAGAGAAAAAAGCCAACAGAAACCCGCTTTCGTGTGCTGTTCACAGAGGATGATAACTTACTTTCCCCATTGCGCTCTGTCGTATTGTT
>CM065728.1:30286427-30305017 GCA_033310375.1 Conus canariensis
AAAAAACCCCCACCATTTTTCTCAATGGCATTTATTCTAAAACCAATTTTCAGCCAGATTTCCCTTTTTGGGCAGCAGTGATCTTGGACTTTCTCAAAACTTGCAGACAGAAACTGATTTCTCCACTTCCGAAATATTTCTGCATTATGACAATTTTTATATGTCCAATGTAACGCAGAAACCAAGAAATACAGAATCTACAACAGCTTTTTTGTTTGGGAAATTGGACAGATCTCTGATTTTACTGTTGTTTAATGATAACATTCATGATGCAAAAATACAAAAGCTAAACGGTTGATATTTTGTAAATATTTAAGTACTTTCAACAGTTTATGTCCAACGTAACAAGGAAACTGAAATCAATTAGAGAAAAACAATTTGAAACAAATGCTGCCTTGACCCAGTGAAGAGAAACAACTTTACAATTAGATTGTCAAGGCTGATTGTTTGAAAAACAGTAATATAGACAGCACCCTAATACCCAGGTGAAAAATTTTTTTTTTTTTAAATCACTCTCTCTCATGAACATGACAAAGTGCAGCATTACATAAAATTAAATGTGGTCCAGCGTAACTCGCAGCTTTATTTTTCCGTCCTAAACGAGACACTTGGTGAAAGGGCGAAGAAACGAGGCTTACATATTTCTGATCCAAAATTTTTGTTGCTGTAGTCCGAGCAGATGCATGTATCAAACTTATGTACTAGTTAACTAGGGAAAATTAAATTCCCAGAAAGTGATGACGTAATTTTTGCACAATTTTGTGTGTGTTGCCATTGTTCTAATATTACCCAACGACATGCGTACAAGCTTTCATGCCATATCTATGTTATCTACAGGAAAATAAACCTAGTCGAGTTTGATATTAAAAGAATTGTCGGGAATTCGCCAATTCAGTCATCTCAAGAGCGCAGATATATTACATTTTTCATGACAACCACTAATTATCAGACAGACAGAGCCCCATTTGTAATGGCCACTCAACAATGCCGAACACATCGCTGCCAGACCGGCTATGCACAGATGACATTCAGTTCACCAAGTACAGTACAGTTAGCTGGATGGTGGAGAGCGGCCTGCAGAAAACACCCCTTTCCCTGACCTGCATTCACGGCTTGGTCTCTATAGCTGCGGGTGAGCTGTAAACTCCCCTGCCTCACAAAACTAAGTAACTTGCTCTAAACAGCCGTGAACTGTTCAAGATTTACAGTAACCACAGCTTCGACTCGGCCCCCTGTTTGATTCACAATGGACACATGGCTAAAATATGCGTGTAGACACTTCGCGACATTCATGAGCAGAATCAGAACAAAATAGTTCCAAATCTTTCGATTTTTTTTTTTTTTCCACAAGTGATTGATTTGTTTGGTCATCATAACATAGAATCACAGAAATGATGTTCGATCAATTTATTCAAATCTGATCTTGACGTCCGATCAGTTTTAATTTTTAAGAAGTTCATAACTATTACAAAATTGGATTCTTCCTCCAATCCGTACACTTAAAAGCTGCTGTTACCACCATCCCCTGTCTGTACTGTGATAAATGTTTCCAGGCGCAGATCGGTCTGACCAGTCATCTACGCACTCGCCCCCGATCTCAGAATGACTAGATGGTCTTTGTTGTCTCGACGGACAACAAACACACACACACATAAAAGTAGTGCCGTATTCATCCGCGTTTGGTACTGTCATCGTCCAAAAAGCACGAGTTATCACGCGTAACGAAGGACTGTGATTTCCCCCCCCCCCCCCCCCCCAACATCTAATAGCAGTCAAGCCGACAGATATTTTGATGTCAACAGGTAAAAACTTTTTTTTTTTTTTTTAAGTGATGATATAAACCACTTACTTAATCGTTTGCATGTTTCTTTTGCACACATTTGATGACTATTTGTGACGGGCAAAACGATGTCACACTCAAAGTCGCCATTTTCTTATCAAATTTGGAAGGTTTTAGCATAAATATTTTTAATGCAAGGCTGGGTCTTTAAACTGTTTGTGCCGCATATTCAATGTGTAATTGATGTGCGTGTAACTCAAATTTGTTAACTAACATTTCTGAGATTTTTGAACAAATATTACTTAAAAGTACGGGGTAAGTGGGGCAAAGCTCTGGAGACTGACCCATTTATCGGTTACTTGGATAACTTCCCTTGATGGGGGAAACGTGGTTTTCATTAAATGTATCAAGTCTGAATTAGTCTAAATTTGCCATTTTTATGTATTGGTTTGGAGAACCAGACCCCCAGTGTAATAGCTAAGGTGGTGTAGCAATAGATTCGTAATTGTGGAGAGCCAGGGATTGCGGGTTTGAATCTCTGCAGGGAGGATTATCGACGCCATTCTCAAAAAGTCTGACGCACCAGACTATACAGTATACCTTGGTTCTTTGTATGACTACAGGCATAACATCTTATGCACATTAAATCTCTCCCTCATCCTTTGTAATGTTGGGCCTCATAGGCCAGTGGTGATAGGTTTAAACATGTGTTGATGCTTCAGTAGCTCTAGACAGTAGACTTCAGTCAGAGCAGACAGGATTTCTTGATCAGATTAATGTTTTCACCCTCTCACCCTCTTCCCCCTAAAATAAATGAACATACAGGATTTTTTTTTTATTATGAATGTGTGACAGCCCAGAGAAGTGATTTGTCGTGTATTAATATCATATGTTATAACTATGATAGGTATCCCTGCGGTGGGCTTAGTTACGTACAGCAAGAAGTGAGATGCACATTGAGATGCACAAAATGCCAGTGGTTATGTCCGCAATAAGGAATATTGCTCTTTAATGGCCACGTTTTAATTATATTCATGACAGCTGAAACATTCAAACAACTATTTTTTTTTTTTCTTTTTTCCTAGAAATGTATCAAATATAAGTGTGCATACCTGTGTGTTATTTTCTTTTGGTTTCTTTGCTTCCTGCATAGTAATTTGCTTATGATGAGAGACCACAAAATAGTCTTTCAAACTGTTTAGATTCCATTTTTGCTGGAGATCTTCGCTCTGCTGGACCCCCCACCAAGGTGTTGCCCCTGGACCATACTGGGATCTAGGCAGCCCCTGGACCTCTGACTTCAGCTAGTTTTCAAGCCAGCTGATCTCCAGTCTGCTGAATTAAAGAATGTTGGTAGATGAGAAAGTTGTCAACAACGAAGTTATGAACTCCCTGTTTAGTGATAATTCTTTCGCACAATGTCCGTCTCTGATGTATAAAATCCTGATCCGACGCAAAGGAATTTGGTCCAGGGAGTCACTAAAGTATACAGAAATTTACCTTGATGCAATGATTTTCTCCTGTACACATTACAGTTCTGAACAGCATGTCATGTACAAGCACTTTCCTCTGAGCCACCATGACCTTGATTAAGAAGTCATCAAATTAGACAGCCCAGACTATGATTAGACCACAGGATCATGTGACTTGACCAAGGACAAACAGCACGGAAAATTGTATGAAATTTGGGTTTTCAGAATCCAAATCAATAGTTCATCTGTGACTTATGGTGATAATCTAGCGAGTGGAACAGAAGTCAGGTGATATATGCAACAGCATTTGTTTATTTGTTAGTAGAAATGGACATGGCTGGTGCTCTCAGCATTGCTGAGAGTTGTCTGCCATATGGATGTCAATGATATTTGGCTTCCATGTCATGAATCGAGTGTGTGCATGTTTGCTGGTAAAGACCTTTTCAGGATGTGACTTGTTTTTTGCCCAGTATGAGATTTTCAACCCCCTGAAAAGGCTCAGTATTGAGGTCTGTGCCATGTACAAACTTGATGAGGGGGATGTAATTTGATACAGTGAGGCAGTAGGTTTTCAGAAAGAGCTTATTCATTATGGTTTCTTTTGTTGCAGTTTGTTCAAGATGGTCTTTTCAAGGCTGAGCTGAATGAGTTCCTTACAAGAGAGCTTGCTGAGGATGGCTACAGTGGTGTGGAGGTGCGGGTGACTCCAACACGCACGGAAATCATCATCCTGGCCACCAGAACTCAAAATGTTCTGGGTGAGAAAGGGCGCCGCATCAGGGAGCTGACTTCTGTGGTGCAAAAACGCTACAACTTCCCTGAAGGGACAGTAGAGGTAAAAGGGTTTTTTTTTTTTTTTGGTTTTTGTGACTATTGCATAGTACCTAGAGTTTGTATTCTCAAAATGCTTGGGGAAGGAGGGGGATAATGATTTGAGACCATTACACTGCAGAATTATCAAAATTATTTACAAGTAAATATTTTATTTTATTTAGTATTGGTAAACATAAAAAAAAAGTACAAATGTTCGGAACAGTTGGATGTTTGAGGGGCTAATATATTTTGCTGTTGCGAGAACTTTGTATGATTATTGTTGTGTTTTTGTGGTGAGTTAAGGCTTACATAATATTATTGGTAAAGATAAAGGAAAGAAAACCAGTGTTTTAAACACTTGGATATGTGACTTTGAGACCAAGAGACATGATACAGTAAAAATGCCTGTTCCCGGATATGAAAGTTCCAGTTGACAAGCATTTATGCCTTTTTAACCTTTAGCGTACTACATTTTTTCAGGACTTCTTTTCTTTGTCCCTTCATTCTTTTTCAAGGAGCCAAAAATTTGAGCACATACTTGTTTAAATTTGTTATAACTTTGCTAGTATTGTTTGTATAGATGGGGATAGCTGAGAAATGTTTTCATGTAGTACATTTTGTTCTGCATGCATGTTTTGACATTGAAAAAAATATTTCATTTTTTCGAAGCTGACGTCTTTCCAATTGCTGATGTACAAGTGGCGACCAACGTTTTCCCCTCTCTTTCACTTGACTGGCATATATCGATCTGTTTCGGTCATTAACAAAGTGATAATTTCATCTGTCGTAAACAAACGAAACGTTGTCGCTCAGAAATGCCATCAGGCATCTCCTTGGGACCAGAAGTTTTGGTGAGATCAGTGAGCTACGGATGTTGATACCCTCTCGGAACATACGACTGTCACTTGAAAGACTATCATTGTCTTCATCATCACTAGCCACTACTTCACCATCGATTTCAGCTTGTGTGAAGCCTTCAAAGTCCTTTTCTGAGTCAGAATCATTGAAAACTTCATGTA
The DNA here is from genome assembly GCA_033310375.1 of Conus canariensis. Taxonomy (NCBI): domain Eukaryota; kingdom Metazoa; phylum Mollusca; class Gastropoda; order Neogastropoda; family Conidae; genus Conus; species Conus canariensis. The sequence continues at coordinate 30,291,512 of CM065728.1, forward strand.
GTAATCTTTCTAAATCAGTCTCCACCATTTTGGTATTGTGAAAATCCCTAAATGGATGTTGACTTTTCAAAAATCGTCGCATGTCGAATCGAAGGAAATGCAAGTGGCGGATGGAAGAGCAAAGTTTAGCCTTGTTTTGAATCAGGAGTGACCGCATTTCCATTTTCAGTAACGGAAATAGTGTTCATGAATCGCAAATTTTGAACACCCTTCGCTAGGTGATACAGTGCACCTGCAGATGCAAGGGAAATAATCGGTTTGGCGACACAGTGCGCCTACAGCATGCTAAAGGTTAAGAAAATTAGGCTATTTATATAACAAGTTGTAACACCGTTTTTACAATGTGAAATCTTGAATATATGTGACATTTTTTTATGCATCAGCCTGTTTTTTAGGTCTCTGTATTTTTGTTTATTGATCTTCTTGACAGTTGGTTGTTGGTTGATCAGTAGGGGCTGATAATGGTATGCTATGTCGGTAACCCTTCTCCTGCCTCCACCCCCTTTAAAAGGAAAATCTTCGGGCAGTTTTTTTTTTTTTTTTTTTTTTACCCCAGGTGCACACATTACCACAGCTGTAAAACTATGTAATTGGCATGTGGCTTTTGTTTCAGTTGTACGCAGAGAAGGTGGCCACTCGAGGTCTGTGTGCCATTGCTCAGTGCGAATCGCTTCGCTACAAACTGATCGGTGGTCTGGCAGTCAGAAGGTGAGTGCTGTTTGTTTGTTGTTTTCCCCCAGAATCGATATTTTCCATCATTTTCAGGGTTCTGTTGAAAGTAAGATCAAAGATCTTCAAGCCCACTGCTTTATTTGTAATCCCCTTATTGCCATTGCCTATGCGTGCATCTGTCTGTAAATTTGCTTTTTTTGTAAGATGCTGTTTCAGTTGCAAGCATAACTAAACTTGAGCATACAATGTGTAGGACCTTTACAGCCATCCCTCGCTTAAAGGTGTCATTAAATGGTGAAGGCTGTATTTCTTTAACATTTGGATGATTACTGTACATCAAAGAAAAAAAAAAAATTGTTCATGTAAATTGCAATCTATTAACCTTCATTGTCCTGTATTTCGTATGACAGAAGTCGCCTAGACTACTAAGTTTATATTGGAATATGCTGTCCGAATTGGGGTACTGACTTTAAAAAATTGTAAAAAATAAACTAATGGATAAAAAGACTTCAAATAACACTTACCTTTTTGGTGGCAAGTGGTCAGGTTCACCATCTGAAAAGAACTGATGGGTGTTGTGAGGTGTTAGTAGTTACACAGGTAGCTAGGAATATACGTGAAATTTTTGTGACGCTTTTAAGTCACATAGCAGTTACACAGCAGGAAATAAAAAAAAATAACAGGTCAAAATCATACCATATTTACTGAAAATGTATTGGAGTGCATGCTTTTTGATCTGCATGAGTTAGTTTGTGTTTGTGAGAAAAAGAATTCCTATGACTGATAATATTTCTGACTATATGCAGGTGTTAGTAGGAAGGAAGAGAGGCAGGCATCCACAACACAAAACAACACTCAAATATTTTTGTTGTACTCACCATATGGTTCCAGATGTAATGAATTATATAATCCAAATGTGATCACACACAAACAACACAGTCACTGGAAATGTTCTTGCTTTTGATCACTTTTGTCAGACACAGATCACTGACATGAAATTTTCTTTCCGTTGTGCACTTTTCTTACATGCACAAACTCCGTACTTTTGTATGTGGCACTTTCAATATTTAGTCAACCCCAAAACATTCTGTACAAAACAAAAATGACAAAGTCCAGTCCTTGATTTAGTCAGGTATCAGGTGTACTGCTAAGAATGAGTGTGTAGGAACCTACTCACTGCTGGTGAAAAGGAAAAAAGCAGCCACGATCCTTGCACAAAGCCACCTTACACATCACACACTCATGTGTTGACTGGATGGCATTGCCTGCTGGGGTTTCCCTGCCTTCCTTCTTGCAACAGACACAGTCCTTCTTGCCTCTGGCAGACTGGATTTTGGAAGGAGTGTGTTTGTGCTTGTCTGGATTGTCATGAACGATGGGACGGCAGATCCGTTTTCGACCCTTGAAACTATTCACCATGCCCATGACAATCTCAGTGTGAAAATCCACATGCAGTTTCAGTGGGGCATCTGCAGAGTTTTTGTAGATTACAAGGGCATTTACTGCAGCAGTGTCCAGGCAGAAGAAGAACACATATTTCCACCACTTCATGAATTTCTGCTTGGAACCATAATATGATCGCAATTGATCATGCTTGTCAACACCGTTGTAGTTCTTGGTGTATTCAGCCACAGCCAGGGGCCTGGAATACCTGGCTTTTTCAACACCCCCTGCACCTTTTCTGACAAGCCTCCATCAGTTCCATCATGGACAGAAGTAAGAAGGGTGACCTTACAACGGTCAAACCAAGCAACAGCCTGAAGCTTGCCCTTCAAATCATCATAGCCAATCTCACGAAACCAGCGCTTGGTGTCCCCAGACTTTTTGACACATTTTGCTGGCTTCATATCCTGTGGCAGACCCTTCCTGTTGTTTCGCACGTCCCACATGCCAAGGTTTTCTTCTGAAACAGATATTGAATGAGGGGGACTGACGTGAAATAATTATCAAAGTAGATGGTGTGCCACTTGAAATAATGGGGTTCTGCCAGTGTTTGATGACACGATCCCCTAGGGCATCACCTGTCCCAGCAGGCACATCATTGGTCTTCCCAGTATATACTGAATAATTCAGCATATAAAAAGAATCGGCATCACACAAAGCCCACACCTTGAGGCCCCACTTCGTTGGTTTTGCAGGCACGTACTGCAGAAAACCACAACGACCCTTGAACTTGATCATTGCCTCATCTACTGTGATGTTTTGCCCAGGTAGAAACTGCATAGCAAAACATGGAAATGAGAGGTCTGACTTTGAACAGGGGGTCATACCCAGCCTGACCTCTGGGAACAAACTGAGTGGTATCAGTGAGGTGAAAATACTGGTTCAGCTGTTCAAAGCTGTTCTTCGACTTGACACCCAAACATTGAAGAAAGGAGAAGAGTCTTTCCAATAAAAATCACGATGAGGAACAGGGGCCATGTTCATAAACATGAGAAGACCAACAAAAGCTCTGATTTCATCCACAGTGGTTGGCTGAAACTTATCCTCAGGAAGACCAGCAGCCATGAGCGTTTGTCTTGCATACAGGTTGGTTTCCCTGACCATGAGATGGAATGCGTCCAAAGGAAAAACAAGTGAAAAATAATCAAAAGGTGTTCAAAGATTCACTTGTGGACGTGGGGGGGGCCCTGTATGCATCAAACAGACGAACTTCAGTCCAAAAGTCGTCGTTTGACCACTGCGATGACTGTGCACATCCACCAACATCAGTAGCACCGGGCGTCGCCTATGTCCGAGCCACTGTCACTACTCGCATTCATGTCACTGTCACTGTCAGAATGCGACATTTTGATCGTAGTTGGAAGTCGATGGGATGACAACAAAAATCGATTAAAAATAATTTAAAAAAGCCACAAACCGCTTTTACATATGGCGCTGAGAAAGGTAGGAAAGACCCAGATAACGACCGGTTTGTCTTATTACTGTGGTCAACCCAAATAAGGGAGGCACACGGAGACAATCAGCCTACTGAGGAACGGGCGGTACAGGGCGGATCAGGAGCCTGACGGGTCAGACGGAAAAGGGCGGAACGGGGATAGAAAGGTTAAAACTGCATCTCACCATCATCAGTCACCTGTTCCCAGTTTATTTAGCAAGTGGTTGATTGAAAGTCAGAATAAAGACTTTTTTTTTTAGAGTTTCTGGCGGATTGTAGCATCTTTATTGGTGTTAAGACTATTCAAAGGGAATGGACATCATGATCCTTTTTTTCTTGGTCTCTCCAGCCTAATGACGTCCCAGACCTTACCCCTTCTTCCTGTCTGTTCAGTTTAATCCATATTTAACCTTTTGAGCACCAGTTACCCCAGAGCTGCAAGCAGCTGTTAACCAGACATTCAGCAGAGCTACTGTTAGGTACAAAATTTACAAGCCTGTAAGGAAATCTTAAATGAGGCAGGGAACAGTAAACAGTGAAAAACAAACAATAGGGGTGATTCTTGCTCCCATGGTGAAAGAATTACAAGCCCGTAACTCCAAACGAATGCTACTTACAACACCAAATCGCATAGCAGAAATGTCAAGATAGAGCTGCTAACAACATGGATTTTCACAGATAACCTATATGAAAATTTCAGGTCACATTTGACAGGGAGATGAAGAGTTATCCGGAAATGATGGATTCAGCTGAAACAATAGTTTACAAATCTTAATTAACAATATTTGATGATGATATTCATAAGATTTTAACCTGAAAGAGAGAGAAGTAGTGGCATTTGACATGCCTGAACTAAGGACCACTTTTGGATGCTGTTACAGGGCCTGCTATGGTGTCCTGCGGTTCATCATGGAGAGTGGTGCCAAAGGCTGTGAAGTGGTGGTCTCTGGCAAATTGAGAGGTCAGCGAGCCAAGAGCATGAAATTCACAGACGGCCTGATGATCCACAGTGGTGAACCACTGAACGACTACGTGGATACAGCTGTCAGACACGTCCTGCTCCGACAGGGTAAGTTATTGCTCACATTCAGGCATATCAGCTGCCCTATTTTTCAGCTGATCACCTTTCTTTTTTGCTGCTGGGAATCTCTGAAATGCCATCTTCAGTGCCTTTTTTTTTCTGTCTGGAACACCTGATTTTTTCCTTTTAATTCCTACATTAGTTCTGAATGAAAACATCATGAAAATGTAATTGAAAGCAGCAAATCTGTTACTTCGTGATGTGAAACATGTACTCTAGAGCTTTGCCTGCTGTTTTTTTCTGCCCTCCAATGAACTTTCAACTCCTCCCCACTGGAGTCACAGAATTTTTTTTTTTTTTTTTTCATCCAGAGTTAGCATGCTTGCATATTGTGTTTATTGTTATAACCAGTCACCCCAGTATGACTGAAATGTTTTATTTACTTGCCATTTTGGGAGTAGGTAAATATTTTTCTCCTGTTAGGTATTCAGTGGTTATGATTACAAAAAATAAAAACAGTGCCAATGCCGTTTAGAACATTCAGCATACTTTGACAGTCTGTGACCAGAAAAAATATTAAGCTTGTTTTTAACAACACAGACATTGAAGCTAATAATTTTTTTTGGACTATTAACACTGCTGTCACGGAATGAAAATTCTATCAGCAAAACCAATGTTTGGAGCCTTTTGTAATTATTTTCATTATTTTTCTCTCTGAAGCGGGCTCTGGTTTGCGTTGGAAAAGTGACACATTGTGTAAAAAGTCAAAATTATATTTAGGCACAGCATGATGGAACATGAATCTTATCCTCCGTCCCCCACCTTTAAAACACTGCTGAACTGAACTTATTTAGAAAAAATTCTAACTTTACATGTGATTTAGAGCTGCCAAGTGCAATGCTTTTGATATAGCATGCTATGTTTTCTTGACCTAAGCTACATTGCTACACTTCGTAACAAAAAGTTACATTAAAAGAAAAATCTGTTGAAAAAAATGCTTAACAAACTAAGCTGAAGTTTCAGTCAAACTGAAGTCAAAAGATCTTTTAGACTGTAAAATTTAATTCTTCAAAAAGTGATCAAGTTCAGTAAGGATAGCAAGAAAAAGCAGTAGAAAGTTTGTCTTAGATCGCTGTTTTGATGCCATATTGACTGACTTTGTTGTTGGCTATCTTGATTTTGTTTAGGTCAAGTCAGAACCATATGACATCCAACAAGATTTCGTTTTCTTAGTCTGCCATCATGTTATGTGCGAAGCAAAGTTCTACTGAAAGTACTGTTGAGTCTAACCTGTTGCATTGTGTACAAGTGCTACGCTTAACTTTGGAATAGTTTTCTTAGTCTGCCATCATGTCATGTGCGTAACGAAGTTTTACAGAAAGTGCTGTTGTATCTGACCTGTTGCACTGCATACAAGTGCTATGCTTAAATTTGGAATACTACACTTATATCATGAATGCTGAGCTGCGTGCTTTTGAGGCAGAGATTCAAAGTCATTACCATCAGCTCTGCAGGCAAATTCTCCTTATGGGTGAAAATGCTACATTCTCAACATTGTTCATTTCATTTCCGTTGCTTGCAGTAGTAACACAGGCATATACAGTAGTTGATTTTTCTTCAAAAAAGTCAAGATTTTTCTTCAAAAAAGTCAATTGTAATGGTTTGCTATTCATGTTGGATGAGGTGGGAAGAACTTGAATGCTTCCTCTGAAACCATTGATCCTCTGAGGAGTTTGGTCACAGCTGCTTTAAACAGCAGTCACTATTTTAAGAATAAGTCACTGTTCTCCCGGCAAGGTGTCCTCCGTGGTTGATCACTTGCTGCTATCATTATCGCAAAATGTTCCCATGATGATGATGAGTCACTGGCTGCAACATTGCTCAGTTAGGCTTAAGCAGATATATGTGAACAGTTTCTAGTCCTCCCCCTCCTTCACTCTCCCTTCTGTTTCTGAGTCTCTGTTTTCAGCATTTTATATATTACAAAGATAATCATCGTTTGAATTGTAAACATGCCTTATTGATTGTGCCGTCCATAGGCAGATGTAGGGATGCCAGTTTTGTGCTGTTTAGGTTGGCTTTTTTCTGTGCACTGAATTTGAACATATTTAGATATAAAAGCTCGAATGTATCCTATACAAGTGCCATAGCTGTGGGCAGGTGAGAGGGTGGAAGGCTTTTTTTTTTTATGATGAAACAGACCTGTTTACCCATATGGTTTTGCCATAGTTTTTACGGGGGGGGTCGGAATTACGGTCCCCCCCCCCCCCCCCCCCCCCCCCCCAAAAAAAAAAAATAAAACAAAAACCGGGGAAAAATTCAAAGACGGAAAATTAAGCGCGAAGTTTCGTCTGCTACCATTTCGGTCAAAAGCAGAAAAAAGACATTTCCCAGCGTGCCTTGCGTCTTTTACCTTGTCAAAGATGGTGACGAAGCAGTCTTGCGTGCCAGTGGCCGGCTCTTCCAAATCTTCAAAAGTTGTGAAAGTATTGTGATTGTGAAGATTACTGTGTTTTGGTTTTTTTTAACTACAGGATTTTGTCTGAGATATTACAGGTACTCAACTTTGGGGTAAACAGATCTGGATGAAGGTACATTTACAACCATGGACTGAACTTGAATGCATTGTTTGGGAAGATGAAAAGATGTGTGTCACTATTGAAACATATGCTTTTGTTCGTGTTTGTCAGGTGTGTTGGGCATCAAGGTGAAGATCATGTTGCCTTGGGACCCGTCAGGGAAGATCGGCCCCCGCCGCCCGCTACCTGATCATGTGTCTATCGTGGAGCCCAAGGACGAAGTGATCCCCCCTCATCCCTACAGTGAGCAGAAGGGGGCTGCCAAGCCAGCAGAAGGTGCTCCAGCTGCTGCTGCTGCTGCTGCCGCTCCACAGACCCCAGTCTACGAACCGTGAACACGTCAGTATCAAACATCCAGTTTTCATTATTTTTCTACTTCTAAATTATTATGGCTCTGAGAACGGCCAAGTGCTATGCTTTTGGTGTTTCATGCTACAGTTCTGTTGACAGTGCTATGGTGCTATAGTTTGTGTAAAAAAAAACACACACACACACACACAAAATTGTAAAAAGTCTTATTGGAATAGTTAGCTTTCAACAAAACTGAGACTCGGTAGATCTTTTAGACTTGTTTCATCAAAAAAGGAGAAAAAAAAAATTAGGGAGGAGGTCAGGTGGAAAGGGGAACAAGTTCAGAAGGAGCTGAAGAAAATGTCTGAAGACAATTGCTTATTTGCTGCCTTAACCCTCTTCAATATGCACATACCTGAACTTAGTTATGCCGAAAACCTACGGCAAAATAAGTAACTCCGTAATTTGAATATGGTTACCCAATGTAAAAATCAATTTAAGAGAGGAAAGGAAATAATGAAATGAAAATAATTTTGAAAATTCCTACAAATATATATGTTGCTATATCATAAGTTTGAAGAATGTCACATGAGCCATTTACTCGGGGGAAAAAAAATCTTCTTCAGAACTTTCTTTGAATCATCGTTTATCATATCTGGAACCTCATCCCAGTCGAAATCTAGGTCACTGTAAGCTTCATCACCCAGCACTTTCACTAAGTCTTATGCCGTAAATCCTACAAATCACAGTATCTTCATCACTAAATCTCATTATAGAACGGCAGAAATCAAGGTTAGCCATGGTGAAAAACAGCATTTCGACCACAAAACTTTAAAAATTCATAACTCGAGAACTATGGCACCTATCAACTTGCGGTTTTTTGCAAACCGAAGTGAATGGCTACAGGAAGAAGGAAGTCACGTTCTCGCGAGACTTCCTTTTCTACGAGAAACATGGTGGCGCCCATTGTCCACATGTTTTACCGGGCGCTGGCAGGCGCTCAGCCTTTCAGCTGTGTGATGTCCGGTTGGGCGCTAGTGGGTGCGCGCTTGTCAAGAGAGTTAACGATTGGTTTCATTGTCAGCCTTTTTTTTCTTTTTGTTTTTTTTTGTTTGTTTGTTGCCCAGGTCAAAACAATGCGATTATAAGTGAGATTTCCGTCTCCTCAGTCCCCTTTCATGTTCGGTGTGAATTAAATGCTCTGAAAGTGCTGTTGAGTCGGTCTTGTCAGGCTTTCAGTACAGAGACAGCTTCAGAGAAGAAACCAGCGGGGAAAAGATCTACAGCTTCAGTAATATGTCATATAAGTGCTGCGCTTGAATTTGAAATGGTATTCTTAAGAATGTATAAATGCTATGTTTGTGCTTTTGAGGGCTTGGCAGCTCTTCCAGAGTCTCCAAATTTCAGACTAAGGAACCATCATGAGGCCAAACTTGGTGCTAAAAATTATTACTGTAATATGAAGAGGAAAACTAGGCTGTAGTTGCCCTTGTCAGTGTACAAACGCCGCTGCACCAAACTTGGTGACATCACCATACGCATGCACACATACACAAACACACACACACAGCTTATATAACAAGCACACAAATGCAGTTGATTTAAACATCTGTGAATACTTTTTAAAGAATTGGTGTCGGCAGCTGTTTACACTGGGTCAGATTGTGTCATCTGTATGACACCGGGTGCAGAATCAAAGAAATGTGTGACAAGAGATAGTGAAAGTCCTGACTCAAGAACTCATGCCCTGATTGATAATGGAAAAGAACTCCAAACGTAAAGTGTTTCCCGTGAAATGAATATCACGTCTTCTGTCGATGTTCCCTGTACGATTTTAAACAGATAATCAAGTGCTAAAACTGGGGAGTGAAACAGAGAAAAAAAGACATTCAGTGATTGAATTACTCAAATTGGTAACATGTAATTTTGTACTCTGTGTTCCAGGTAAGTTGTAAGAGAATTCAGAAGCCTCTACTCATTTCATGACTCTGCTGTGGTGTATGTGAGAGGGACTTAAATGTCTGTGTCCTTGCTCACTGAACCATTAGTCATATACACAACTTGATTTGCATCATCAAGTTGTTATATTTTGAGGTCTGAATCGGTATTTCAGAAACCCTTTGTGTATCCTATCAGGGTTAAATGAAACTCTTTTTGCCATTATATGGAATCGAACCCTTTCCATTACATTCTCCACCTTTCACTGATTAAAATTCACATCTCACATGCACAGACATACACACCCACATGAACCTCTCTCTCTCTCTCTCTCTCTCTCTCTCTCTCTCTCTCTCTCTCTCTTTCCCTAAAGTCTAACATGTTTTTTTTTCTTTTTTTGTGTTTTGCAGATCTTGGGCTTCAGTGTTCAAAAGGACTGTTGAGAGAAAGATGTGAAGTCGGGGGGAAATAAAAAAAAAAATGAAGCAAATGAAATCTCATGTGTGATATCATTTCATGAGTGCATGAGAATGGTGGTTCTGAGATTGAGAAAGGAGTAGTGGGGGTGTGTGTGTGAATGGTGTAGAATAATTATGACAACCAGCGCTCCTACCTGTCATTTCAATCAAATTATTTTAATTTTCCCAGTATTTGCCAGATTCTGTTCAATTGAACCAAGTCCCTGAAAGTGTATTTTTAGACACCATGTATGTGTGTGTGTATATATATATATATATAGTGAGAGAGCGAGAGAAAAACAGGGAGGGAGAGAGTCGTGCACACAAACCAACCAGTTTCTAAACCTGTCATATCAGAATCTTTTCCCATTATTTGTGCAGCGCATCACTCTGTCCAGTTGAGACTGAACATAATCATATGAAATTATATTCTAATCAGTTTGTTGGGGTGGGTGGTGGTGGTAAAGGGGCTAGATCAGGTTGGTTGAGAACTCTTTAATTTGAGTGCAGTGCATGCAACATGTAGGGATGATCAGCCAAACTACTATGCATCTTTCCTCATAAATCACGTGAAGGTTCAGTGCTGTACCTTTTAATTTAGCAATCGCTAACTGCTAACCTGAACGGAAGACGTTTCACACTGTAAAACCTACCTCGCACAAAGTTCAGATTGGGAAAACTGTTATAGTGTTTGGAAGATTTTGTTCAAAAGTGTAGCTTCACACAAATGCTCTATCATTTCAGTGGTGTCAGCTAACTGATGACTACTAGATTTGCAGAAAAAGTTGCAGAATGTTACCCTTAACTTAATGTACTATTACTTCTAATAGTTAGATTATGTTCCTGTTTGAGGATGTGAAACATCGTTCACTGTTTTGGGATGCAGCTGTTGGCATGAACAGGTTTAATGAATGTTGGTGTCATGATTATCACATTTTTGTGTGTGTTGGATGTAGTGATTTCTCAGTTTAGTGTGTGGGTTTTCTTTTTCTTTCTTTCTTTCTTTCTTTTTTTTTTTTTTTATTGTTTTCTTCAAAGAAATGCTGTTGTGTAGATTTTGATGAAGATTTTCTCCCATTTTGGTACACGCGCAGTCAAGAGAAAGAAAAGCTTCATATAGATCTCTCCCTTCCCAACTCTGTCTCAGGTCTGCACATGTGCACACGCACACACAAAGGAAGAGGTTGAAACAAGGGCGCTCTTGCTTTCACGAAAACCCAGGAGAAAAGGACACAGATTATTCATTCATCTTTCTTTGCCTCTCTCTCTCTCTCTCTCTCTCTCTCTGTGTTGAAGACCCTCAGCATGGTTAGTCACGCACTGATTGTAATAGTTGTACAGAGCAATCTTTCCGATCTTGTTCCATTAATCCTCTGGAGAGAACTGTGCACAGTCCAGTGCTGGCATGTCTATATTCAAGCAAACCATTTCTCTTTTTCCATCATTATTTGTGATGCTACAAAACAAAGCAAGAAAGCATGCTCAAAAATAGGAGAAATGTAAATTTCCTTGAGTGTAAGGGCCAGTTTATTGAATTTTACGGTCGTGGAAGTGATCTTCGTGTGTGTGACTAGTACTTCCAATTCGGCACTGGCCAAAGTCTGGCATGTATCTCTATATCAACATTACAGCTGCACCATTGAATTGCCAGGGAGAACTAGATGGCCATCACCATCACTAAGATGGCAGCACCCAAACCCTCCTTTTTCTTTGGAGTGGTTTTTCTATAGACTGTTACCATACTAAAGCAGACAACTCTGCTTTTGCCATGGAAATTTAAGTGCAAGTGTCCACAATTGGTACCTTTTGTTTTTATAGAGATGCCACCTGTCCCGATACTCATTGTTATAACTGGTCGCAATTTGTTCTCATGTCACTCCATTATCAAAGCTGTTTCAATCTCATTTTTGGAAGTGGAGGTCATTTACCTGTACTGTTTATAAGCCGCTTGGTAGTTTTGTGACACAGTGTATGGAGCCTGAATATGGATGTTGAATCATACCACTAGTCCCAGGTGATGAAGCCAAGCCAAAGTCAACTGCATGTGCATTTGGCAGAAGAAAACTCTAGGGAGAGCTACACAACAGGTCTTCAGAGAAGAAACCTAGCTTGGGCAAGTGTTTGGCTGTCATGACTTCCAGATTGCCCTTCAGCTGTTGAACTTGGATTTAGCTGCACTTGCTCATATATTCTGTATTTCTAAACAAGAAATGATTGTTTGCTTTGTCGAGTTACTTCTGACATGTACTTCTGGATTTAATTTAATGGAAGAAGTTATAATCTGCCCAAATGACAGCTTTGGATTAAGCTGTAACTGTTGAGATACAGCTGGAAGAACAGAAATTTTAGCTGAGATGTACTGAAAAGAATCCATGCATGGTGCCATCCATCCTGAGGAACTTTCCCACACATAGCATACCAGTAACAGAATTTTCTGCAGTTAAAACTATGAACTTCTATGTAAGCAGTTAAACATATGTATGCCAATGCCCCCCCCCCCCCCCCCCCCCCCCCCCTCCCCCCAAATGAACATGTTCTTTGGAAAATGTCCCCTTTTTTCCAAAAAAAATATTTCGGTGGAGTTGCCATCTCCATATCAAGACCAGTTGTATCCAGAGGGCCCTGGTATCAAAATGTTTGGAGCTTTTCGCCTCTTGGGCTGACAGTTATGAATTGAACCTTTCTTGGGACCATACTTCCAGATTCGCCTTTTCAAACTGTGTCGGACAACCCACATGTAAATTGGTACCTTATGCAGTTCAAGGATGGTTAATGGCGGCACAAGGAGATGGGATACACTTCCATCCTACCATGCCCTAGACATGGTGAACCTTTGAAAGTTAAATTTCTCGCTAGGTTTTCAGACTTGACCTTTAATGCTGGATCACAGAACAACAGGTCTTAACAAAAAACAATTTTTCATTTAAAAAAAAATGTTCGGTTTCTACATGAGTTAAAGTAAGTTTCATCATGGGAAAACAGATTTTTGACCGCAGATCTTCAAGTAAAAATGAATAATAAATGTCTGAGGATTCTCATCAGATTTTTTAAAAAGGAAAACAACAAATGTCGACGTTTCGGACATAGACCGTCGTCAGGAATTGTGACATAAAAAGAAAAACAAATGAATACGTATAGAAAAAGACGTATGAAAACATATACGTAAACGGACGATGACGTGTTTAAAGGTGTGTGTGTGTGTGTGCGCGCGCGAGCCTGCGTGATTGCGTGCGTGCCTACGCTGGCGCGCGCGTGTGTGCGTGCGCACACACGCGTGTATGTGTGTAATGGGAAAAGGGAAAATTCAGTGTCCAATCCCATTTCACTTCAAGGGAAAAAGAGGCAGATAGAGGGAAAAGAGGAACAGAACCAGAGAGAGAGAAAAGGAGAGAGGGGTAGAAGAGTCTTATGTTTGGAAGGGGGCGCTCGAGAGTGTGTAAAAGAAAGTGAGAGAGTGGTAGATGAGTCATTCTTGGAAGGGGGTACTTGAGGGTATGTATGGGGGGGGATTCTAGATCGGGCGCTCGAGAGTGTGTAAAAGAAAGCGTGGTAGATGAGGAGTCGTTCTTGGAAGGGGGTACTTGAGGGTATGTTGGGGGGGGGGGGGGGGGGGGGGGGGGGGGGGGGGGGGGGGGGGGGGGGGGGGGGGGGGGGGGGGGGGGGGGGGGG
>CM065728.1:30305117-30392617 GCA_033310375.1 Conus canariensis
TTCTGTTCAATTGAACCAAGTCCCTGAAGTGTATTTTTAGACACCATGTATGTGTGTGTGTATATATATATATATATTAGTGAGAGAGCGAGAGAAAAAACAGGGAGGGAGAGAGTCGTGCACACAAACCAACCAGTTTCTAAACCTGTCATATCAGAATCTTTTCCCATTATTTGTGCAGCGCATCACTCTGTCCAGTTGAGACTGAACATAATCATATGAAATTATATTCTAATCAGTTTGTTGGGGTGGGTGGTGGTGGTAAAGGGGCTAGATCAGGTTGGTTGAGAACTCTTTAATTTGAGTGCAGTGCATGCAACATGTAGGGATGATCAGCCAAACTACTATGCATCTTTCCTCATAAATCACGTGAAGGTTCAGTGCTGTACCTTTTAATTTAGCAATCGCTAACTGCTAACCTGAACGGAAGACGTTTCACACTGTAAAACCTACCTCGCACAAAGTTCAGATTGGGAAAACTGTTATAGTGTTTGGAAGATTTTGTTCAAAAGTGTAGCTTCACACAAATGCTCTATCATTTCAGTGGTGTCAGCTAACTGATGACTACTAGATTTGCAGAAAAAGTTGCAGAATGTTACCCTTAACTTAATGTACTATTACTTCTAATAGTTAGATTATGTTCCTGTTTGAGGATGTGAACATCGTTCACTGTTTTGGGATGCAGCTGTTGGCATGAACAGGTTTAATGAATGTTGGTGTCATGATTATCACATTTTTGTGTGTGTTGGATGTAGTGATTTCTCAGTTTAGTGTGTGGGTTTTCTTTTTCTTTCTTTCTTTCTTTCTTTTTTTTTTTTTTTTATTGTTTTCTTCAAAGAAATGCTGTTGTGTAGATTTTGATGAAGATTTTCTCCCATTTTGGTACACGCGCAGTCAAGAGAAAGAAAAGCTTCATATAGATTCTCCCTTCCCAACTCTGTCTCAGGTCTGCACAATGTGCACACGCACACACAAAGGAAGAGGTTGAAACAAGGGCGCTCTTGCTTTCACGAAAAACCCAGGAGAAAAGGACACAGATTATTCATTCATCTTTCTTTGCTTCTCTCTCTCTCTCTCTCTCTCTGTGTTGAAGACCCTCAGCATGGTTAGTCACGCACTGATTGTAATAGTTGTACAGAGCAATCTTTCCGATCTTGTTCCATTAATCCTCTGGAGAGAACTGTGCACAGTCCAGTGCTGGCATGTCTATATTCAAGCAAACCATTTCTCTTTTTCCATCATTATTTGTGATGCTACAAAACAAAGCAAGAAAGCATGCTCAAAAATAGGAGAAATGTAAATTTCCTTGAGTGTAAGGGCCAGTTTATTGAATTTTACGGTCGTGGAAGTGATCTTCGTGTGTGTGACTAGTACTTCCAATTCGGCACTGGCCAAAGTCTGGCATGTATCTCTATATCAACATTACAGCTGCACCATTGAATTGCCAGGGAGAACTAGATGGCCATCACCATCACTAAGATGGCAGCACCCAAACCCTCCTTTTTCTTTGGAGTGGTTTTTCTATAGACTGTTACCATACTAAAGCAGACAACTCTGCTTTTGCCATGGAAATTTAAGTGCAAGTGTCACAATTGGTACCTTTTGTTTTTATAGAGATGCCACCTGTCCCGATACTCATTGTTATAACTGGTCGCAATTTGTTCTCATGTCACTCCATTATCAAAGCTGTTTCAATCTCATTTTTGGAAGTGGAGGTCATTTACCTGTACTGTTTATAAGCCGCTTGGTAGTTTTGTGACACAGTGTATGGAGCCTGAATATGGATGTTGAATCATACCACTAGTCCCAGGTGATGAAGCCAAGCCAAAGTCAACTGCATGTGCATTTGGCAGAAGAAAACTCTAGGGAGAGCTACACAACAGGTCTTCAGAGAAGAAACCTAGCTTGGGCAAGTGTTTGGCTGTCATGACTTCCAGATTGCCCTTCAGCTGTTGAACTTGGATTTAGCTGCACTTGCTCATATATTCTGTATTTCTAAACAAGAAATGATTGTTTGCTTTGTCGAGTTACTTCTGACATGTACTTCTGGATTTAATTTAATGGAAGAAGTTATTAATCTGCCCAAATGACAGCTTTGGATTAAGCTGTAACTGTTGAGATACAGCTGGAAGAACAGAAATTTTAGCTGAGATGTACTGAAAAGAATCCATGCATGGTGCCATCCATCCTGAGGAACTTTCCCACACATAGCATACCAGTAACAGAATTTTCTGCAGTTAAAACTATGAACTTCTATGTAAGCAGTTAAACATATGTATGCCAATGCCCCCCCCCCCCCCCCCCCCCCCCCCCCTCCCCTCCCCCAAATGAACATGTTCTTTGGAAAATGTCCCCTTTTTTCCAAAAAAAATATTTCGGTGGAGTTGCCATCTCCATATCAAGACCAGTTGTATCCAGAGGGCCCTGGTATCAAAATGTTTGGAGCTTTTCGCCTCTTGGGCTGACAGTTATGAATTGAACCTTTCTTGGGACCATACTTCCAGATTCGCCTTTTCAAACTGTGTCGGACAACCCACATGTAAATTGGTACCTTATGCAGTTCAAGGATGGTTAATGGCGGCACAAGGAGATGGGATACACTTCCATCCTACCATGCCCTAGACATGGTGAACCTTTGAAAGTTAAATTTCTCGCTAGGTTTTCAGACTTGACCTTTAATGCTGGATCACAGAACAACAGGTCTTAACAAAAAACAATTTTTCATTTAAAAAAAAATGTTCGGTTTCTACATGAGTTAAAGTAAGTTTCATCATGGGAAAACAGATTTTTGACCGCAGATCTTCAAGTAAAAATGAATAATAAATGTCTGAGGATTCTCATCAGATTTTTTAAAAAGGAAAACAACAAATGTCGACGTTTCGGACATAGACCGTCGTCAGGAATTGTGACATAAAAAGAAAAACAAATGAATACGTATAGAAAAAGACGTATGAAAACATATACGTAAACGGACGATGACGTGTTTAAAGGTGTGTGTGTGTGTGTGCGCGCGCGAGCCTGCGTGATTGCGTGCGTGCCTACGCTGGCGCGCGCGTGTGTGCGTGCGCACACACGCGTGTATGTGTGTAATGGGAAAAGGGAAAATTCAGTGTCCAATCCCATTTCACTTCAAGGGAAAAAGAGGCAGATAGAGGGAAAAGAGGAACAGAACCAGAGAGAGAGAAAAGGAGAGAGGGGTAGAAGAGTCTTATGTTTGGAAGGGGGCGCTCGAGAGTGTGTAAAAGAAAGTGAGAGAGTGGTAGATGAGTCATTCTTGGAAGGGGGTACTTGAGGGTATGTATGGGGGGGGATTCTAGATCGGGCGCTCGAGAGTGTGTAAAAGAAAGCGTGGTAGATGAGGAGTCGTTCTTGGAAGGGGGTACTTGAGGGTATGTTGGGGGGGGGGGGGGGGGGGGGGATTTTATATTTATACAGATGCATATGGATTGTTCACATGTGTATGTGTCTATGAGTATGCATACCTGGATGGTGGAGATGGTATTTGGGGTATATATATCATGTTCAACATGTGATGTTATGAATATGCTATATGTGTACATGGGGTGTGAATATGAATAAGGTGAGATGGGAATATTGGGGGAGGTGATGTAGAGAGAAAGGGATGGAGGAGAGGTGGGGGGGGGGGGGGGGGGGGGGAGGGCAATAGAGCTGGAATGATTCAAACTAAAAGAAGAATAAATCGTCATGAAGGTCTGCATGCGGACTAATCCATACACAACACACCTCGGCTAAGCCATGAGGCCACTGCAGGGTTTTACTGCTAAGATGACTGAATGAAAGAAATGCTACAGGGGGGGGGGGGGGGGGATTCAGGTATACAAACACTTCTCTCACGGTACACGGACATGCCATTCAGCAAACGGATCCTGACACAGACATGCCGTTCAGCAAATCATTGGACGAAGGGCGTTTCAGAGGAAAGGAGCAGTTGCAGTTCACAATAATGATTCCGTCTCGTTAAAATGGACAGTTATGCTCTGTTGTCGTGAAAACAGCAGTTAAGTCCTGGTGCAGCTGGAATGTTCCCTTACTTGAGATCTAAAGAAAACGGGGGGATGGATACGAGTGAACACGACTAGGATTGCGTCATGCACTGGGCCACAATTCCATTATAGTGGGGATCGCTGTGTGACTACAGCACGTGAGACTGCTCGTCACGTGTCGGCGGAGTATGGCAGCGTATCTGCACATTTGAGATCGGAACTTGGATAAGAGAACCAGAACACTT
This sequence comes from Conus canariensis, assembly GCA_033310375.1. Taxonomy (NCBI): domain Eukaryota; kingdom Metazoa; phylum Mollusca; class Gastropoda; order Neogastropoda; family Conidae; genus Conus; species Conus canariensis. The sequence continues at coordinate 30,309,367 of CM065728.1, forward strand.
CTAGAATGCATAGCCCTAACCTAAACCTAATCGTAGACTACGCCCAATTATATAAAACCTGATATATAATAACCTGATATAGCACATTCGTTAATGAACTGCGCTTCCGTGTGGTGATTGTGAAGTTCTCTGTTCTCAATCAACGAAAGTAGGAACGTCTGCTCACACTAGTGCTACAGAGCCAGCACGCATATAGCTAAATTGGTACGGTGTACAACTAGTTTCAAATGTTTCTTTCTTCGTGAAAAGAGTGATAATTAACCATAAATATGATCATATTGTGAATTAGTCACTATTTGCTCCAGACCATTCACTGATATGATTAATGCGTGAAATCAATAGTTACGGCGCCCACCTATGGCAGCAGGCATTTCAGAAATCCATTGCCACATTCCCGAAACATAGGCTTCACTGTGTGTGTGAGAGTTGTGTTCTGTTTCGTAAATTTGTTTTTCTCTCATATTTTGATCGGTTTTCAATAGAAGAATAATATAAACAGCTCTCAAAGTAATTTATGCGTCAAAATATCTCTCTACAAAGGCTTTCATCTGCAAATATAATTCTGTTGTATGATTTCGGTTGTCGTGGAGACAGTTGGCTTCTCCTTTTAAACAAACAAAAAAACAGCATTTTGAACCTAATAAGAGACCATAGTTTGGCGCTGGTTGGCTGATCTCCAAACCCCTTCCCCCTCCCCCTACTATCTCCCACATCCTTCCTTTTCCTCCCTCTATCGACGCCGGCGAGCTGGTGTGCATGTGCTGTTTTGCTGTTCGTGGTGGGGGACAGAGCACAGCAGCAAGGGCCGTGTTTTTTTTTTTAGCTACACAGACGATACTTCAGTGACTCTCGACCATGGCCGATGAACGTACTTTCATCGCTGTGAAACCGGACGGCGTGCAGAGAGGCCTCATCGGTGAGATCGTCAAACGCTTTGAACAGCGGGGTTACAAATTAGTGGCAGCCAAATTGTGCACGGTAAGTTTTCGGCAGAATGGTAGAAGCAGCTCGGATAGTGTTGCGTGATCTGCTTGTCGGTAAAACAGTGCGTCCTTGACTCATGTGCTGCAATGTGTACGAAGGGCGGAGAAGGTCACCACTTGCGGTCGGGTCGAAATCGCGAATAATTATGTTAGGGATCAAATCACTGAAAATAAACTCATCTAATATTTGTGGATAAAGGGATTCTCTCTCTCTCTCTCTCTCTCTCTCTCTCTCTCTCTGGGATATCCTAAACAGAGGCCCAGCCCAGCTTCATCTAGGTACCGAGTCCACCTGACGGTTTCATCAAATGAAATATCTTGATATATTGCTACAGAAGGTCAATTTTTCAATCTTTAATTTATTTTGCGTCAAGGGTAATTTCGTTAAATGTTTTGTTTGACTGTTTTCCGTACACACACACCGACAGCGCGCGCGTGCACGCACATACAAAGGGGGAAATGAGGGGGGTGACAGAGGAATGAGAGACGAATGTGGAATATGCAACTGCGAATCTGGTACTAATGCACTGAGCACACTTGTTTTTTTTTCTCCAAGCGGATGACAAGATTTTTCCCCCAAGCGAACGACAGAGCTCTGCGAATACTTAGATCTGGATCTGGATTAATACGTCGCTAAAACATCTATTTACTGGCAAAGGCGCGACGGTGGGGGTGCGCAGCGCGATGATATTATCGGCTTCTGGCTTTTGCCAGAGAGGGTATAACTCTAATGAACCGAGTCTCAGCGACGGTTACTATAGTGACTATTCTTTTTTTTCCCCAGAAAATCATGATTATTTCAGTAACTTCAACCACATTCACCATTTTCAGTAGCTGTCAGTGTTCATTTAAGTAGGGCCTGCGGTCAAACTCTAGGCCTAATACTGAAGAATTTGGACTTGGGTCAGATGGACTGAATTGTACAACGGCAACAAGTCAATAGATCAGAAATAGCCGAGCGCGCGCGCGCACACACACACACACACACGCGCGCGCGCGCGCGTGCGCATACACACGTGTCGCGCGCGCGCGTGTACACAACTCCAAAATTAGGTGTGTCGAACTTACGGAAAGAATGCAAACGGTTTATATGTGCCATTTTCATTCTAAACCTTTCAATTAAGCGAAATAAGAACATTCAAAGGCGTTTTTTTTTTGTTGTTGTTGTTTTTTTTGTGTGTGTGTGTGTGTGTGCTTTTAACTTCTTTTTACTTTTTGGCATTTTGAAAACTCAGTTTTTGGAAACTAGTACAGGCCTTTTTGTGAAATATTTCGATTTTGATTTTGTGTAAATCGAGTATGTAGTAGGCCTATGTCCACATTATTTTGAAGAAAACATTTGGACAAACTGAAAAGAAAAACTGGATATTCCCGACAATAAAAATACTGCCGCGGTCTCTGCGAAAACCCTAAAGTGTGTACAGCTGTATAAAAAAACAAAAACAAAAACAAAAAAGAAACCTTTCCTGGCTTTTTACCAGTTGTAAACCCACTTTAGAAGATAGCGCGCGCGCGCGCGCACACACACACACACACACACACACACACACACACACACACACAGAGCTGTGCAGCCTCTCGCGATCGGCCGGGTTATAAGCAAGATGAATCTCTCTCTCTCTCTCTCTCTCTCTCTTCTCTCTCACCGTTCCGTGTCACGTCGCCGCTACGCTATTGTGACATTCGTTTTCATGTGGAAATACACATGAAACTTGAAAGATGCTCAGGGAAAGCACAGACATCCGCCCCACTGAGGTCGAGGGGATCCAGGATCTTCTTTAGTTATATATTCGCACCGCCGATCGCTCAACAAGTAAAAGAGTTAGTCTTGGGGCCACATTCTCTCTTTCGATCAAACTTCAACGAAAACCTGTTGATTTTGCACAATCTTGCTGATACACAAACCAACAGATGCGGCAGGAAAGGCGGCTAGGATCTATGCCGCAGATTGGCCACTACGTGTCCGTTGCTATTTAAATACGCTGCTGTTGGGACTAGGCTACTATGCTTACGTTGCTGTTCAATAAGCTGCTGTCGACCGATTTGTAACTGCCACATAATTATAGTCTAGCTCTTTTAAGTCGACCTCGTGAGGCTCCCAAAAGCTCTACGTCACAGGATTGATTTGTCCAAGATATGGATAAGTCGTCCTTTTCTGAAAGAAGTACGAATGAACAGACCATAAATAAAATGAAACCAGTGATCTGCTGCCTGACAGTTGTTCTGGAAAATGTCGTTTTATCTTCATCTGCCACTTTCAGTTTTTCATTTTCACAAAGTGCAGTTAGACCTATCCCTAAGTGATGCACTTAAAAAAAAAATCAGTTAAAAGAGTTGTTGAGCAAAACAAGTCACATCTTGATCTAGATGCATTAGTCGTCGAATAGATCTTGATATAGATGCATCGTCGAGTAGATCTTGATCTAAACGTAGCCTACGTACACAAAAGTGTGTACAAAGTAGGCCTGAAGTTAATTTAGTTGCACTTACAATTGTAAACTGGATCGATGTTGCACAAGAAGCAATTCAGGCTTCAAACTTTCTTAATGCGCACAGGTTTGCTGTACAATTTGAAACTGTATGTGTGTGTGTGTGCAGGGGGGTGGGGGTGGGGGTGAAAATAGATTTGTATGAAGACAATCCTGAAATAATTGTCCTGTGTTATTCAGGATCGGATGAAAGAAATTAGAAAGTATTATATTCAATGTATGAAATAAAGACTGGGTGCGCGGGAGGAGGAGGGTGGGGATGGGGGCTTTTTTTTTTCTTTTTTTTTTCTTTTTTTTTCGTGGACTGAGAGCACATCGAATTACCGGAATCAATGTCTACCGGCTCCGCAGACGTACTGTTCGTCGGGTAAAGTTGTGTGGCCGACACTGGCCGTCTACTGGCATTCCTATGATGGCACAGACGGCTGCCCCTATCTTTCGAATGGGGGGGGGGGGGGGGGGGGGGTAGAGAATTGCTGAGGTCTGTTTCAATACATTAGTGCGGGCTTATTAGGGAGGAGAGGAGTAGGCCTATAGAGAGGGGGGGGGGGGGGGGGGGCTTTGCAGGGGCATTTAATCAGTTTGGTCGATCATTGGAGGAGGTACCTGAAGGTTGTATGTGCTGCTGCATGTTATTCTGTTAACGTTTTTGACCGTAACTCAGCTACAGTCGCATGGCTCTGTGTTGTTTCAAATCCCACCCCCCCCCCCCCCCCTCTCTCTCTTCTCTCTCTCACTCTCTCGTTTTCATCCCACACTGGCTTGAGAGAGAGAGAGAGAGAGAGAGAGAGAGAGAACATTAAAAGACATGTGTGGTCTCCATTCTGCACTCATGCGTTTCGTGAGCTCTCGCAATCCCTCTTTTTGTGTCCTCCCTGTCTCTCCGTCTTGCCACTACACATTTTTCACGCAACTCTGCCAGTGCCTGAATGTAGCCTACCCTATTCATTTTTCGTAACGACGTGTTCATTTTGCATTTTAGAAATGGGTGAAAACGGGAGGGCCGGGGAGGTGGGTGGGTGGGGGAGGTGTACGGTAGGAAGAAAAGGGGAGAGGGGGAGGGGTAAGAGGGCGATGAAAAGAATGTAGCGTTCGGGACTGGGCAACTGGTCTCCGCTCTCTCTCTCCTCTCTCTCTCTCTCCACACACACACACACACACACACCACACACCATTTTTAGATTCCTTTAATAATTCTATTTTCACGTTTAAATGTTATTATCCTGTTACCTTAAGCGTTCATCTGATTTTTAAAAATGTTATTCTAGTTATAAGTTGCAATTTTTATTCATGTAAACATTTTTTCTTCCGATTCCCATTCTAATCCTCATTTTTCTCTTTTTCCTTTTTCCATTTATACTTCTTCATCTTTTTCTATCTCACTGTTTCTCAATCTCTTTATCTCCTTCAGTTGCCTGTCTATCCATCCCCCCCCCCCTCCCTTCCTCCTTTTCTACCTTGTTTATTCATTTATTTTGGTTGTCTAAAATCACTTATGTGTATAGACATTAAATTGAAGAACACACACACACACCCCAACTGACACATAGTACTGAGAGAAAGACAGACTAGTGTTCTATGAGACCAAAGAGAAAGTGTGAATGTGTGTGTGTGCGCGCGCGTGGGCACATCTTCTTCCGTGTGTGTGTGTGTGTGTGTGTGTGTGTGTGCGCGCACACGTGAGCGTGTCTGTGTGTGCGTGTGTATGCATGCATGCATGTGTGTGTGTGTGTGTGTGTGTGTATGAGGGCAGAAGTTGGGGATGCACAAGGGCGGTAACTGTTGGTTGATTTTTTTTTTCTCCACAGCCCGGGGTAGCGCACCTGGAAAAGCACTATGCTGAACTGTCAGGAAAGCCGTTCTTTCCCGCCCTGGTGTCCTACATGAATTCTGGACCTGTGTTTGCCATGGTAAACCACTTCATTGCTGTCCTTACATTCACCACCAGTCTGGATTTTTTTTGTGTTTGAAATAGTGAATGTAGGATGCAGGACTGATAATCAGACACATGTTCTCATGCATGCATGTGCGCCCGTTTGCGCACTCACACGCATGCCCACACCATACTCATACACACCTATTATACATACTGCTCATGCAAGTGTACACACCAACACACGCTGGCGTCGCGTGCACACACACGCACACACACACAAACATGCAAGCCTGCACACACACACGCATGGACACACAACACACACACACACACACACACACACACACTCACTCACTCACTCACTCACACAAAATGCAAGTTCAAATTTAGATCAACCAACCCCATTTAACTGAATTTCAACATAGGAGAGCTTTCATGTGGTCACTTCCCATGATCGAACCTCAATAATTTTCTGAGCATGTTGACTGATATGTTTTCTTCACTGCCAGCCTGGGATGATTGAGTTTTGCGGTACTGAACAATTCAGTACTGTAAACTTGAATGTCATACACATAAGAACAAAGAATAGGATCGTGTAGAATTTTGAGATTGTATAGACTGTATGATCTTGAAAATGAAAGTGACTCTTGACTGCTGATCTTCTTTTTCACAAATGAGAAGTTTCTTTGAACCAGCCACCGTGGCGAAGTGGTTGGCTTCGCAGACTCCCGGCTGGGAGGTCGTGGGTTCGAATCCCATCAGTCATGTGGGTTTTTTCTGCCCCGACCGGCTCCTACCCAGAGTTGAGTTTGCTACGGGCTCAGTTGGGAAGACTGGGACCACACAGTCGAGTTTCATCCACTTAATGGATGCATTTCTGAGAGTGTAACTGTTGCTCAAATTTCCTGACCAACACTGCAGGTGCCTGTATCTCTCGGGCCTGGTTGACGCCAGGATATATTATGAAAGGAAGCGTAGAGTATAGCCCTGTCATGTAGTCTCAGACCAAAATGGAAATCTGTAGCATCATCTTAATCATCCTCATTCTCATTGATCAGCATTAAAAAAAAAAAAAGTCTCAGGTTCTGTGGCCCATCATGCCCTGCTCTCATGGTGACCTCAAATTTGATGTCCTCTCCACGTCTGTGGCCTTGGTTTGGTTCCATCGGGGTCACCGGTATCGGCGAGTCCATGGGGGCTGTCGTTGGATGGACGTGGTGGCGCCCTGTGGAAGGAGAGCTCGCTCACGCGGGCTCCGCGACTAAGCAATTATTGTCGTCAGTAGGGGGCTTAGTAGGTGGTGTCCTGCGTATGTTAGATCAGAACAGGCGCCACTGAACACCACCAAAGTGACTCGGCAGCAGTGCAGTGTCTCCTCCGGTGGGTTGTCTCTTGACGACTTGACATTGACTGCTCCTTGTGGATTGCTGGTGCCGGGGCTGCGGCGGGGCCGACTGGACTGTGGCTGTGGACGGTGTGTCGGAATGAGCAGCGTATGTGCACTGCCTCTGAGGTGGCGCAGATGTTGGGACAGAAAAAAAAAAGAGTTTCTTTGAGGAAATTCTGAACACATGTAATTGAGGAAAAGGAAAAAAACAACAACCGCACCCTCCCCCCCCCTTCCCGAAATTGTCTTTGTTTTGGTAGTAGACGATCTTCGGAACTGTTGACATCAAATGAAAGACAAATGAGTATGTATAGATGAATATGTATAAAGACTTATATGTAAACGGACAAATATGTATGTGTGTGTGTGTGTGTGTGTGTGTGTGTGTGTGTGTGATGTATATGCTATACTCTATATGTTCTATCATAGATATGCTATATGTAGATGGGGTGTAAATATAAAGATGGTGGGATGGGGAAATTGGGGAGTGTGTGTGTGTGTGTGTAGAGAGAGAAGGGGGATGGAGAGGAGAGGTTGGGGGAAGGATAGAGAGGGGAGAGAGCTGGAATGACAAACTAAGATATCAGTTGTGGGAATTGTGCTCTCTTGGTTCGTGAACAATATGAAGTTGGTACAGCCTACAACAGACCCAGCTCTGTGAGCAGCTCAATTGCCCTTAAGAGTCTGGTTGTTTTATAAACGTTAATCTCACCATCCTCCTGTGGTTGTGACAGGTATGGGAGGGCAAACAGGCGGTGAAGTTGGGGCGGATGATGCTGGGTGAAACAGACCCTCAGGCCTCCCTCCCAGGAACTGTGCGTGGAGATTTTGGCATTGACAAGGGACGGTAAGTCACTGGGTGGAACAGCTTCTTAGGGAGGGGATGCAAATCCTGCGCGCTATTGCTTTGCACTGATGTCATAGTGTTGGATTTTATGTTTTCTTCCTTTTTCCTACTGTTTTTTTCTGTTCTTTTTCTTCCAAAACTTAAACCTGACTTCTTTTTTTTTTCCAAACTTATGTGTGAAGTTTGTTGTTATTGTTGTTGTTAACGGCATTTTTTTTTTTTTTTGCTCCCAGAGAAATCGAAGGGTATTAAGTTGTAGGTAGTGACCTTTTAATTAGCTTTGTAATGTTCAGTGATGATCTGCTTGACTGTATTCTTATTATCTTACGGGCAGATAGACAAGAGACAGGACCTAAAATTATACCCTGCTCTGCAGAATTTTGTCTTTGCGCAAGGTACTGTATGATAAGTCACACTGACAGAACAGCACACCAGGGTAGGGAGGCAAAATTGATGGTACGTTACATTCAGGGTTATATCCAGCCCCCCCCCCCTCCTCCCCCACCTCCACTCCCCCTTTTCCTGTACTTAATGTATGAAAGCTTTAATTCATCCCTCTCCCTGCACCCCCCCCCCCCCCTTTAGCCTCCTTTCCCCCATTGTATCCTCCCCATCCCCCACTCCACTCCTCCTTTCATCTTCTGATCTTTGGAACACAGAATGACATGTTCAGACAAGCGATGAATTTTTAGGCTGTGCACTGGAGGTTCGAACTCATCTCCTTTTGAAGGTGAACATGATAAACCAACTGAAGGATAAGGGCATCACCCATGGTGAGCAGTGAGACCGTCAGTTTCTGTTCCTTAGGGGTCAAACTTAACTCATAAATTGGAATACAACTTCTGTAATGAACATTCTTCTACCGATCATAAGCGCAACTGTGCTGACAAATTAAAGTAGAACAGCTGTTTTGATTTCAGTATGATTTATTTCACAGATTGAGTTTTATTGCACAATTACACTTATGACTAAATCATCATTTAAAAATGTCAGATGAATGTCATGATTTATGTGTGTGTGTGTGTGTGTGTGTGTGTGTGTGTGTGTGTGTCTGTGTGTTTGTGTGTGTGTGTGTTGTTATGGTGGGCATGAGATGCTTCCATCTTGGTGTTAGTTGTTATGCTGCCTTGCTGTTTCATTTAGAAACATGACATGCATACTTTATTTTATTTTGTTTTACAGTGAATGAGATTGAAGGCATGAAACTTGATCTGGGAATTAAAGAAAAATGTAGAAAAGATAGGAGTAAGGATAAGGCAAGAAGTTACATGGACTTATCATCTGGTATACAGTATAATATTTTAACCTGCTGTTTTACATGTTACATTCAGGTCAATGATATACACCCTCACCCACACTCACCACTCACACACACATACACACACACACACAGAGGTACACACACAGAGGCACACACACGCACATACATGTACACATACACACAAACTGGGTAAAGAGGAAACACAAGAGAGAGAAATCATGCATGAAGGTGTGTAAGTGGTAAACTTGAAGCAACTGAACAAAAACAAAAATAAAAGCAAACCTAACTGAAATTTACATATTTTCATACTAAGATTGACTTGTTCCCAACAGCCACAGTCAAACAGGATGTAAATCTCACCATTCACAAAACTGAAAGGATATCACAGTCTGCCGTTAAACTGGCAGAGCGAAATGATCAAAATCACCACAGGGTGTGTGTGTTGTATAACTGAATTTGGCATCCACACCATCAACAATGCTTATGTCACAGTTGGGGGGGGGGGGGGGGGAGAGGGGGTATAGAAATATCGTTGAGACCGATGACAAAATTGGGTTATACAAATACAAGAGTATCATCTGACAGATCCATGCGCGTTGAATGCCAAACGGTTTATGAAAAACTGTCTGGACTGACCTTGTGTCTCTGTCTGTTCCAGCAATGTGTGCCATGGCAGCGACTCAGTGCAAAGTGCGGAAAGGGAAATCAGGATGTGGTTCAGGGAAGAGGAACTGATGGGCTACAAAGCTGTCCAAGCACCTTGGGTCTATGAGTAAAATGTGAACAGTTTTAGTTCTTCTTTGATGGATTATTAAGTCTATCCAAAATGGCACACAACTCAGCAATGTTCTATGACTGTAGTGCAAATACAAATTGCTTTTTTGTATTGCTGATTAGTAGATTTCCATTGTCCCATTTGGTGTAATAAACCTCTCCTGGAGGAGAGAATGTCACATGGTTACCTTGTTATATGATTGCGTTTGTTTTATTCTCTCTTTTTTTTTGAATTTTTTTTAGGCTGATAGAGAGAGCCATCATTGGGTCAGAGGAATTAATAGTGTGGAAAGGGACTTAACTCTGCACTGATGCTAATTGAACGACAACAATGGGCAGCAAAAATGCTAGGTATCATGTTGAAACGTCCTAGGTTTCCAAATTGAGCTTTTAAATGTGAGCTCTGCACTCAAAGAGAGCTTGAATGCATAGCAACCATTTGGACACCATGTTAGTAGTGTGTCAAGCCGCTCAAGGTATGTTACTTTAAAACTGCTGGAGTATTGAGAGGAGGAAGTAGATCATCGTTTGTTTGCATTGCCTGTTCCTGAATAGAGATGGTGAATGGTTACTTCCCCTCTGCTTGAGAAAATGGGACTTGTTTTTGATTCAGTTGTAAATTTGATTACACAGGTCATATTTATGAGGTGAAAACCCACGGAGAAATGAACTCAGTGATTTTTTGAACTTGTAAGCAAAAGCTGAAAGGTTTCCATGTGCACAGCATCAGCTGAATATAGGAATATGATAATGGAGTTTTTGTGGAACATGCGTGTGTCTGACAATGATAGACTGCTCTACCCAACAGGCCCACACATGTATCACCGTGATATAGGAAAAGGAACATAACAGAGTGTCTGTGTATCCAACACAGGTATTGTGTGACTGTTGAAAACTCCTTTTCTCAGGACTTTTGTCTGACTATTGTCTTAGTCATTAATTCATTGACCTTATGATAAGGACAGTTGGTTTTTCCTACTTCTTGCAAACGATGCTGCATTGATTAACACTCATAAAAGGTCAGGGATAAAAACAATATGTTCACATGCATGTATGCTGTATGTTCACGTGCATATGTGTCATTTGTGTTCAGTCTTCACTTGTAGACCATGGTAGCAGCAAAATCAGTGGAACAATATTGGCTTGTCCTACAGTAATGGGCGAAGACTACTCAAGCACTCATTGTCTTTGTATGACTATCAGTCTATGTTGTTTACTAATGAAGGCAGGTTTTCTTTTTTTTTTTTTTCTTCTTTTGTAATGGGATTTAGCTATGGACAATGTAAGTGCCACTATAGGTTCCTTTATGTACAACAGAGATGGGCTGTAGACACTACCTTGGTGTACCATCTCATTTGAAATACTAGGACCCAGATCACAACTTGTGTATCAAATGGGGGAGAATTACTGGACCACATAGCATAGTCACTGGTCCAACGTGGTGGTCAATAGCAACAGTGAGTCAATATCTCTATTGACAACATCTTGACAAGCACAGCTGCAAAGTTTTGATCTCTCTCTCTCTTCCCCTCTCTCTTTAGTTCTCTCTCTTCTCTCAGTGTCTGTCCGTCCACAACCCTTACCCCTATGTGTGAGTGTGTGTGTGTGTGTGTGTGTGTGTGTGTGTGTGTGTGTGTGTGTGAATGACTCAACTGATTGACACTCATTCCGTCAATCTTAACAAAAATATAGAAACCTGAAGACTATTTCATATGACTGAAAAGCTGTACCCAAGCTTCTTGTTTTTAACAGTGCAAAGTTAACAACAGTGACACAAGTCGATCACTTTTTTTTTTTATATAAAGGAGACATCAAAATAAGAATTTTGTTACCTTTTTGTATGAACAAAGTGGAAGGGATTACATTTTTTTGTTAAACTGTCCTAACCCTTCAATGAGTTCTGTTCACTTACTCAAGAGTAACTTATGCACTTACGATTGTGTGATGTAACTTTTCTTTTTCAAAAGGGCAATGAGCGTGTAAATGCAATTCACTGGAATTCAGGTTTCATATTCCTCAGTGTAATGTGTACAGTGTCTGTTGTCATTACTTCACTTATGAAGACCCGACATTAAAACATTTTTCCTGTTCACCATGCGAGTGTGTATTTATGCATGTGTGTACATGTGTGTGTGTGTGTGTGTGTGTGTGTGTGTGTGTGTTTGTGTGTGTCTATAAATCCACTTGCACGTGTCTGTGTAAATTGTAAGGTGAGCAGAGCAGAACCAGAAAATGTCATCTTCATCATGCTACCATTACTCTATGCTGCATAATTACGAAGAATACATCTCTCACTCTTGCTCTGTTTTAAGAATGTTTTCACGGTAAAGTGAAAGGCTGGCATTAGCATACTTTAACAGAGCAAGGTTAACAGGCAGTAATGCTTCCCTTCCAGAGTTACAGTCACAAGGAATAGCTTGGGAATCGCGCCAATGCAAACTCAGATTCAACAGTAAAATCAGTTTTTGATTTACCAGGCAATTTTTCTTGTAGAATGCTACAAACAAGTGACAGGGGAGAGCATCCCTGCTCACCAGCGGCACTCCCATAATGGTAAGGATCTGAAACTGCCAAATACATCAAACACCGGTCACCAGTGGACAGCAAGAGGTGTAATTTTCCCTGCTTGTTTTCTTTTTTTCTGATTCATTCTGTCTCATATATATCTGTCTGTCCATATATTGTTCTTTTTTTTTGTTATCCCATTCTGCCTCCTATATATATGTCTGTCCATATATTGTTCTTTTTTTCTATCTCATTGGGTCTCATATCTCTATCTGTATTATCTGTCACAGTGACCACAGTCACAGTTGGCTATTCTGTCACTTCACGGTTGGGAGATCTGTGGAACTTTGTCTAAACCTAAAATATGAAAGAAAAACTGAGTTCCTAGCCCCTCTCTTCTCCCCCCCAACATCCTCCTCCTTGTTTCTCCTCCTCTCGTCCTAGTATCATGTCAAGATTGGTCATGCTAGCCTTTGTGATTGCTGAAAAAATGCAAATTTTAAAGTTTAACACACACACACACACATACACATGCATGCACACTGACATACAGATGCCCAAAACAGTGTGATAACATAGTTTCACTTGATTACTCATGTGAATAAATTAAAAACAACAACAGCTACAAGTGGGTTTGAAACAGCATTCTATTTCTACTACTTTTAAATTTTGGTCCAGCTACAGAGCAGCTGGACAGCCGACCCTTAGCAACCTTTTGAGTGATTCCACATAGTATAATTCCAACGTTAAAAACACACATACAAACACACACAGCAACTGATCGAGACAGCAACTATGACGATGACGATAGTGATGCTGATGCTGATGCAGACTGTCCTGTCAGATCCTATCGCAGAGCGAGCTCATGTTGCTGCTGGTAAAGCAGAGAGACTGCAGTTGATCAACATATGTGGACTCAGCAGAAAACACGAAACTAACAACCACGAGTTCTAATTCACTTGAAGATTGTTGAACTTTGATGATCAGTTAAACTGTACAGTCTGACACAGACCAGGAGTCATATTCATGAAGGTCAAATCCGACTTCTGCTGGTTAACTCTTTGACCGGTGGTTAACTGCCACAACCTCGACATTCATGGCCATCGGTTACAGCTAACCGGTGGTCTTGATCAGGGGTTATTTTAACGTAGGGATCCCTCACCGTTAAACTTTCAAACCAGAGGTCAAGTATGGCGGCATTCATTTTCATGCAAAACCTCGAAAGTATGCATTGCAAATGATGTGAGTGTTTCATGATAGAAACAATCCCCTTGACGCATTTGATGACATGGAACTGTTCACCAAGTTCAGTCATCCTCGGCGCATTTTGAGCCTCACAGACGCGATGCACGGTGAAATTGAACAGGGAGCACTGTTGCCAGTTCAGTGTGCTTACCTCTTCGTTTTTGTGCAACTGGCACTTTTCAATATACAATCGGAGAACTGCTTCAAGTCAGCCAGCCAATTGCATCCCAGACAATGCGTTCTGTGACAAGAGCATTGTTGTCTCTTGGATTCAGTGGCCAAGTCAGGCAGCGGTGGACAAGAAAAAAGAACAATTCTTTGAAATTGTCAACTTCCCCCAAGTGTTCGCCTGTGTTGGTGGCGCACACATTCCAATTGCACGCCCTTCTCAGAATGAGCAACAATATGTCAGTTGCGAGAATGTCCACTCCATCAAAGTGCAGGTGAAGCTATGTTTCACGTATTTGTGTATACATGTCCAGATGTCTGTGGGCCTACGTGCTCGAGTCAGAGAGAGAGAGAGAGAGAGAGTGTGTGTGTGTGTGTGTGTGTGTGAATGAGTTATGAAGTGCAATGCAGCATACAATTCTTGCACAGTTAGGGAATGCAGCATGAATGTTTGTCTAGCACATGCATAATCCTGATAATACTTGTATGAATTTTTAAAAGAACTGGTAATTATAATGATTTTAACTTGACTGGCAGTGTGTTGCAACTCTAGTAAGATTTTGAATATGTAATGTATATACATACAAAGTTGAATGCATAGTGTTGTTATGAAAGGAGTTATGTGAGTAAAGCCTGGTAGCTCAGTTGATGGAGCATTTGGCATGGTTGAAAGGTCAGCGGCTCAAAGCCACTTATGTGTTCAGACTCTTTTTGCATGTTGTCTCAAAATCACATTAAACTGTAGGAGGGCATGTGAAACCCAACATTTCACTTTTCTTACTTGGTTTAAAAGGTTGTGGGTCCACTAGTGTCATATGCCTGTCGGGAAAGGCACTTTACTCTTATTTCTTTACTCCACCCAGATTCTTAAATTGGTACCAGCATAGCTGGGGGTGCTCTCCTAATGCTACAGAAACCATGTACATAAGCACCAACCTCATTAGCCATAATGAATCACTTTCTTTTTTTTTAACTCTATGGAAAGATTATTGTACATACATTAATTATAAAGTGCATACATGCGCGTGGGCGTGCGCGCACGCACACTCCGCACAACGTGCAAAACAACACACACACACACACGTACATGCATAGGCCTGCGCGCGCACGCTGGAGCAAAATGCATACACGCGCATGCGCGGCCGCACACACACACGCGCGCGCGTGCACAAACGCACACACAAAACGCGCTGCTTGCGAACACATTGGAGGGCTGAAACAAACACCTAGGCTGTGTGCATAGTGGACCAGGCCCCTGGCCGTGTTTTGCACAGCCGTGCACCGTCCGTCCGGGAGAAAAAAGAAAAAAAAAAAAACCTTGCTCCGGTTCATCTCTTTCCCAACTTACTGACGACGGCCAAAGTCGTGCACAGTGCACCCGGCCCGAAACGTTTGATTAGAGCCGTGATTTTGCCGGTCGTGCAGCCGGGTGGGACACGGCCGTGCTTTGCACAGCCGGGTCCGGGTCAACTATGCATGTACACCGACATGTACACACACGGACATGTGCGCTGAGGTGTAATCAATGGTATTTTGCTGCGGGAGTTGGAGCAACTTTGGTCGTGAAACAGATGCGCGCGAGGCGTATATGGGGTCGTAAAGACTACATTTGCTCGTGTGGCAAGATTTTGTTTCTCATGCCCACTTACACCTCCTCTCTCCACTGTTAATTGCTATGTGCCATGTGTATCAACACATTCAGCCTACCCGTCAGGCGTGTGGCTCGCAGAATAAGTGAGGATAACCCATCAAATTATGTGGGAATAATGTCCCCTACCACAGCCAATTGGCGTCTTTAGAAACGGTGAAAAGAGGTTTGAGAAGAACAAAAGCAATATCAGCTGGGTTTCTCTCTCTCTCTCTCTCTCTCTCTCTCTCTCTCTCTCTCCGCTTTGAACTCAGTAAGTTACGGGATAACTCTGCTTGATGTAGTATTTGATTATTAGACAAGAAAGGAATGTATTACAATTTCCCGAGATTTCTGATCGATTCGTATCCAGTGGGGGAAGTCGGAGGCCGCTGACGACTCGCTGCTTTCAGTTTGAGCCAGTCCATTGTTCAGAAATATGCATCACTGTATGAATTGTTCAGTGCCAGATGCAATGTCAGCGTCGATGAAGGTACAAAGATTGAAGAAATAAATCTGAAAGTGCCGGTTTGGAGGAAAAAAAAAATCAACATGTCAACTGTGACAAAATTAACTCCCTTCCTTGCGCAGTCTGTTCACAGAGGCCATGAGGCAATACGCGTCTTCTGCCCAATGAGATTAACTTTGTGTGGATTTGTTGCTCGTGCCCTTTCCCATTCCTCCACAATCGCATTTCATTAATGTTTGAGGCAGTTTCAGTTATTTAAATCTCTCTGTACAATGTGCAGAATTCGTCTCCGCACACCTCCAGTTCCCATCAACTTTTCATCAATCCTGTTTTTACATGCTATAGATTAAAAAAAAAAAAAGAAAAAGAAGTGTAGGTTTGAATTTGTGGCCAGTCTCACTCTTCCCTATCAACTTTTTATCAATGAGTTTAGGGAAACTGTGTTTCCGTTTGCTCAGGCTGTATTAGTCATCTCTTCCCATACTCCTTTTCCCAAACTCCTGTATGTAATGATCTGCCTCTATCAGAAGTGCTGTGTGTGTGTGTATGTGTGTGAGTGTCTGTGCACACACATGCATGTGTAAGTGTGTGTGTGTGTGTGTGTGTGTGTGTGTGTGTGTGTGTGTGGAATTCTCTAGCACAAGACTTTAATACAAGGCACTGGCTACCAGTAGATTTCTAAAGTAGACAGCGATCAACTTAATCACTTGTGACTGAATGTTTCATGCCGATTTAACCTGCAAATAAGTTGTACTTTAAACACACTATCAAGATGTGTTAAGGTTTAATAAAATCACAAAATCAGGTCTTTTTTTTGGCACACTCATAACTAGTCTAATTTGCCCATGCCTTACTTCAGGCAACCACTTTTCATGATTGTATCGCTTGAATGATTTTGATCAGAGCGATTTATCAGATCTACTCTGCTGTTGGTCTTGTGGTTTACTGGATCTTGTCAGCAAAGTTCAAAACTTCTTTTCCTTACATTTTGCACTAAATAAATAGTTGGTTCTGTTCATGCCACATAGCATACATGCTGCTGCCTAGTTTGAGTATTGCAGACATACTCTCCAGTATGTTTTTAACGTTTTTGTTTATTGATCACACTTGCATCTGCCACAAGTCTCATTTTCATTTCATTGACAAGCACATCTATTTTTTCAATCAAAATGCTGTTGCTTAATTAAAGTATTGTATACATACTCTCTTGTATATTATTGACACTTGATTGATTAAATTTGTAGAGTGCCATAAGTCTTGTTTTCATTTTATTGAAAAATTGTTTTTGTTTGTTTGTTTGTTTGAAATTAATTTCCTATTGGTGTGAACAATGTTTGTATAAGCACGGAACTCGACTTATTCAGAACTGAACAATGTACCAATCATTTATTCCCATAAATCTCAAGCTCACAATTTGCACATGCAGGTATGTAAGTATGCACACACACGCACGGGCGTGCACACACATGCACATGCGTGCACACACACATACATACACACACAAACACACACACACATATACACACACACACACAATATGCATGCACATACACACACACACGTATGCATGCATGCACGCACATGCGCGCGCACACACACACACACACCACACACACACACACACACACTTTCCACTCAGTTTTAATTTAATAAAAGAGGCATCACTGCATGTAGGCTAATTCACTACTCTACACCATTTCTGCCAAGGCATAAAGCCACAGTGTATAGGTGTTATGGTTACATGGATAATTTATGATAACTGCATGGACATCACTGGACAGCAGTAATGGAAAACTTTCTTTCATGACATGTTTGTCTAGCTGTATTACTTCACAGTATTTGCCATACAGCGTGTTGCATGAACACTCTTGTGAACTAAAAATGAACTTTTTTTTTCTTTAACACACTAGGAACAACATGACTTTACATCCAGCCACCCTGCAATTCTATTCAAATATATGCATGGTTAGAAAAGTAACTGAAGTGTGTCTATGTTTAGATAGTGTTAATTTATGTATGTAACTATTATTTATTTATTTTTTCTTGAATGCCTTATTCAATTTGATTTTACATTCAGTCAGAAATAGTTTATAGGTGAATGCAAGTTTTTTTGTTTGAGTGTGTTTGTGGGTTTTATTTGTGCTCTCTATTCATTTTTAAAAGGAGTTAAAAGCGTTTTCTTGTTCATTATTTGATGAAGTAGACTGCTAAAGTTAAAGGGCATCTTGTTTACATTACCCTGCAAAGCACATTGCATACATATTGAAAAAAAAAAAATCCCAGTATGCACTCACACATAATCTACATCATTTTGGACTTGATGGGTTCAGGAATGGATTTATTACTGTGAAATTTGATAAATTAAAAATATATATATACATATATGATTAAAAAAAATTTCATTTTAGTTGAACTAACTGAAATATTATATTTTTTTTCTCAGCCCTTTTATTTAAGAAAATGTGCTCATAATTATTTGCTGGCCATGAATTGTAATTCAACTCTTAACGTGATTAAAAAAGATTAAAGGCAATTTCAGAGGTGGTTCTGTTTTTGTTTGGTCTTGAATTGTTTCCTGTCAATCATTTCATCTGTTCATTTTCATCCGATCAGGGATTAGGAACACACATCTAGTGTGCATGGCCTGGAGTTTTACAGGCACAAGGACTGTGAGACTGTGGGCTGGAATACCATCAGAGGTATTTATGCGCAGGATTTTTCAGCGCTGGTCTGTATCTACCCAGAGTTGAGTGTGCTACATATCCAGATGGGAAGACTGAAACCATCCAAATGGGCATTCATTCACATAATGGATGCATCTCTGAAAGTGTTGCACAGGTTTCCTGCAGATGCTTGTATCTCTCAAGCTTGGCTGATGCTGGGACATATGAAAGGAAACATAGAATATATCTCTGTTATGAAGTCTCCAACCAAAACAGAGCTTCATTGCCTTGTCTTCAACATCTCATCCTCATTAATAATCATAAGAAAGCCTCATTCTGTGGCATTTGATGCCCTGCTCTTATCTGACTTCAATTTTGTTTCCTCTCTACAACCAGACTGTGGGAGTGTTTGTATCAAAGAAGTCAAATTGACAAGTTTATTGGGATTGTCATTGGATGGATGTGGTGGTGCCCTTCAGAGAGGAATGCTTACTTATGGTGGCTCTGCGAAAAAAGCGATTATCACTGTAAGTAAGAGGGTGCAACAAGTGGTGCTCTACTTATTCCAGATCCCCAAAAGCACCAATGGAGACAGTATTAACGTGGCAGTAGGGCAGTGTCTCTTGTGGTGGGGTCTCCAAGGAAGCTTGTTACTGACTGCTTCGTATGGACTGCAGCACAGAGCTGCAACAGGATAGATGTAAGGCTAGATGTGTCTGGAGGAGAGGGGCTGAGCAGCATGGCAATGATACCACTGAGTAGGCATCCCCTACCTCCCCTCAAAGAGAAAACAAGACACAAAAAAGAGAGAGACAAAAATGAAAAGCTCTGCTGTTTATGTTTGGATCTGGTTCTGAATCTTCTATACACAGGTGCTTGTTGGCAGACAAGTCACAGAAACCAGCCACAGCTTTAGCATTACTAACTGGGGTGTGCGTTCTAACATGAAAACAAAAAAAAAAGAGAGAATGGATGCCAGCTCAAAAAATTTGTTCTGCAAGCTGTTTGTGAAGCTTTTATACAATTTACAAAATCTGCTTCCTTTGTTGTTACTGTGGCTACAGGATGTTTGAAGTAGCCTTCTGCCATCCCAATGTAGATGAGAAGGAAACTGGTGGACCAAAGCATCTTCACTGTGCTCCACAAAGACAGTTCTGCTCATAAGAATGTTTACAAGGAAAAACTAATTGATCCTGGATGGTGGGTCTTTGAAGCAGTCACTGTTGTTTTTAATTTGCTGTATTAGGATATTTTGTGCTTCCAAATATGGTAATGATGATGGCCACATTGTGTCATTCTCTGTTTCAAGGGACAGCGACATCCACTTGATATTTAAACCCTGAAAACTTTACAGTGAGAACAATGTATATGTATATGCACTCTGCATGCAATTAATTTACAAAAAAAAAAAATCTTTAAGTCATTGTTGTTTTAATTATGCTGATTGTAATCTTTAATCTTGTTGATTTGTTTCAGCAGCAGGATGACAAGTAAGGAACAGGAACTGCACATAGCAGTTCGAGGAGGAGATACTGGTGCTGTTGAGCAACTGTTGTCAGGGGGAACAAACATCAACTGTCTGTATTATGGGTGGACGCCCCTGCAGATGGCCATTGATATTGGTAATCATTTTTTGTACATAGTCAAGCCCCTCCACATCTGTCAACCACAAACATACTATTTGCAATTATTGTAATGTGCACAGCTGCTCCATACCTTTGATCTAGACAATGTATTTTGACAATTATTTGTATGTTGTATTTTGACAATTACTTGCACGTTGTATACATAGCTATCCTTTTTCTTACCTGAGAATTATTGTTAATTATCTGTGTCAGGTTCACAGCTACATCTCTCCACACCTGCAAACTACACAGTGTTTACCAGTTATTGGCTATATCATGTACACAGTTTTCCTCTCCCCTTCCATACCTGTAAGATATACAGTGTGTTGTGGTGATTATGTGTATCACACATACTCAGGCAATACCTTCAGTGCATCATAAACTAGAAATGATTTACTTCAATTACACAGCTACTCTGATACCTGTAAAATGGTCATTTACACAGTTACTGTGTTTGATACCGGTAAACAAGTCATTTGCAGAGCTACACTGTTTGATATCCATAAGATATGTGGTGTATGATAGTGTCATGTGCATATCCTGTCTCATCCTGTCAGTTATGGCGAGTGCATTGGTAAAAATCTATGTTAGGTGCTGAGACAGCATGCTCCGTACCTGTGAATTATCTGATTTTTGTTTGTGTCATGGACACAGACACTATCTCTATACCTTGTAAATATACTGTGCATATTGATAATCATTTTTATCATGCACATCACCACCCTTCCTGTTGCCTTTGAAATGTGCAGTCTGCTGTGGTAATTATCTGTATTAATACATATAGCTACCCTCCCTTTGTACCTGTAAAATCATTCAAGGGTATATACAACCCTTTCTTTTTAGCCTTTGGGCTGATCTGCTTGAATGGATGGAATAATTTCTTTAAACTCTTAATATCTCAGAATCTAATGCCAACAGGCAAACTGAAAAGAACTAAGCAAAACAGAACAACAAACAAACAAACAAAAGAGATCATTTGTGATTACCAAGTGACTGTATAGCAAGATATCACAGTTTCATATAATATGCTTTGATAAACAAAAAGATTGTTTAATTATTCTATGAACAGTCTGGGTAGATCATTTCAAGTCTAAATATATGGCAAAACATTCTACCAAAATGTGAAAATAACTCTGCATTGTTAAAACAAAATTAATGTTATCAACAAATCAAAATTCCATGTCATATTTTGTACCTTTGGACTTATGATGCTCTGACAAACTCAAACATTATTCAACTTTTGACATAACTCCATGTTTGAATGTAAACAGTAAATACAGTTTGGGGCCAAAGACGTTAACATGTTATGAACAAAGTTATTGTTTTTTTTACTGTATTAAATATGGAAACTGTTACCTGCACAATTTTAAAGTTATAGGACCAGTTTTAGTACATCAGGTCTGTTGCCCAAACATTGCTTGGGTGCAGGTGGCGCTGTTCACAGCGGCAGAATAATGCCCAGACACAAGGTTGAATGAGTGAACTACTGTGTTTGAATAAAGAAACCCTTCTTTAGAACAAAAATGCAAACAATCAACAACAACAGCAACAGCAACAACAACAAGAAAAAAAAAAGGAAAAAGAAAAATTAAGAAACCATGAATACCATCAAAATATATATATATATATATATATATATATATATATTTTGCAAGCCTGCCCACTGATACAATTTGTCAGTGGCAAACAGTATTTTCTCTTTTATGTCTGTATCTGTGTTGCATGTCTGTGTTTACTTTTTCTCATTTTTTGTGGTTTTAGTTTGTTTAATTGTTTGGTTTTTGCAACTAAAAGGTTTCATGGCATTGTTCCATGTTGACAACAGCACATTAGAACAAAAAGACTGTATGTTATGGTCCCATGTGGACAACACTATTTTGGGACAAACAGATTTCATTGTTTGGCCTGATGTTCTCAGCACTACACATGGACAGATATATAAGTGGACAAAATACAAAACTGTGAAGAAAATCCATAGAGATTGCAACCAAAATGAATCAGCTTCTGCTGTTATTACTTAAAAGGAAAAGACTGAAGTTAGTTTAATACAAGTTATTGAAAAAAAAGTTTAGTGTGTGGTGCATGCCTCCATATTGGTGTGTGTGTGTGTGTGTGTGTGTGTGTGGTGCGTGCGTGCGTGCGTTGTGTGTGGTGTGGTGCATGCCTCCATGTGTGTGTGTGTGTGTGTGTGCGCGCGCGCGTGCATGTGTGTGTTTGTGTGTACACGCATGCATGTTGTCTTTGTTTCATTTTGTTTTGTGTCATTTGTTTGGTTAATGCGCAGAGTCTGCGTGTCACTGTTTTTCCCAGGTCGTCAAGACATGGCAAAGTTGCTGATTGATTCTGGCTGTGATGTTGAATTCCATGACGCAAACAACAAGGCACCTTTTGAGGAAGCAGTCATGAAAAAACAGTCCAAGGTAAGATGACCAACTAAACAGAGCAACAACACGCACTCATTCACAACACACATAAATGTACACATGCATTCATGCACATGCGTGCATGCCAGAAAAAGTTGTATGATAAACAAAACAAGAGAAGTGGCAAAAAGTAACGACTAAAAATAGCAGCAGAATTACCATCGCTACCACCGTCACATCAATCAGCAGCAACAACAGCACATATGACAAAAGGGTCAGAGAAAGAGATGCTCATCCAGCACACTGAACTTAATTGGCTCCCTATTCCAACACTGATAAGTTTTTCCATGTACTCTGGAATAGTACCAGCAGCAAACAGTCAGTTAGACAGCACAAGTTAGGATTATGATAGTGATGATCATTCATTAAGTAAATATGATGATGCTTTTCTCCATCCTTGGTTTTAAAGTTCTTCCTTAACTAGATGGGACTTGTTCTAGTAAATGAGTGCTACACTCACTGCTCTGAATTGCATAACGGCTCAGAAAAGGTGTTAATGTTAAGGATAGTTCACTAGATGTAGGTTTTGAGTTTTTTGGTTTATAAGATTTTGTCACGGGTCAAGAGAATGAAAAATTCTCCTTGAGGTGACACCTCTGAACAACATTCACAGCAAAAGAATGGAAAAGTCTCCTGCAGATGATAACTCTGAACAGCACTCATATCAATGGAATGGGACATTCTCCTGAGAATGACAACTCTAAGCATTATTCTGATCAAGTGATTGAAAAATTTTCTTTCTGATGACAACTTTAAACAATGTTAATATTAAGAAATTGGAAATTATCCAGTAAATGACAACTCTAAGCAATATTCACATTGAGAATAAAATCTTCCTGCAGGTGACAACTCTTAAGAAATGTTTACATTAAAAGATGGGAACATTCTACAGTAAATTACTATTCAGTGCAAAATGCACATTAAGAGATGGAAAATTCTCCAGCAGATGACAGGTCTGAACAATGTTCAATCAAGAGATTGGAAAATTGTCCAACAAATGACAACTTTGAAGAGTATTCACATCAAACGTTTGGAATATTTTCCAGTTAATGACAATTCATGACACTATTCACATCAAGAGAAAGGATACCGTAATTTTTCTGCAGATCTCAACATGTATGTTCTCTAAATAACATGTCACATCAATAGTCAGCAAAATTCCCTTGCAGATAATTACCCAAAACAACATTTACAACTGACTTACACATTTTACAGGATTAAACCATTCTGCTGTACAATCTGTTGCTATAGATTTCACCAACAGTGAACTCCATTTCTGAGTCTTTTTCAATGAGTCGTAGGTTTGGAAAGAAAGTTAAAAAAAATTTAAAAGAAGATCTAGTTGCAAAGTGAGACAATTGCAGGTGGGAATCTAAACAAATCTTAAATGAATGTTAGCGAGCCACCAAGAAAAACGTGGACAAACAAGTCACAAGACAAAATACGACACGCTTCAACCTTTAGGCCTTCTTCAGGCAAGATACAAACAAATAATTCAACGAAAATGAACGAGAAATCACTTATCTTCAATCACTTCAGCACAAGGTAGGCATTGAACCACTTATCTTCAATCACTTCTTGTCTTGTGACTTGTTTGTCCACATTTTTCTTGGCGGTTTGCTGACATTTATTAAAGATTTGTTAAAAAGAAGAGTTTGTAGTCACTCACTTTCAGCTACCCAGCAACACGATCCATATGCAGAAATAACATATGACAAGAGGTGGTTTAGTGAGGTGTATGGTACATTCCTCCTTTTGTTTGTTTTTTTTCTTTTTTGGTTTTGTTTTGTTTTGTTTTGAAGAATGATTCTGATCTTTCGAGCCTTACATCATGTAACATTTTCAGTTTGCAGTTCATTCTACATGGTGATGACAGCTTTTGCCTGATAAGCACCCCATGATATTTAATTAGAGTCATCATCAAAAAGAACTGCTGTGCAAAGAAAAGAGATCAACAGTATCTTTTCATTCATCTGTGTAGAAAATGATATCCTTATGAATTTCCCGGTGCATGATTGTTCTCAGGTTGTGGAATCTCTGCTGAAGAAGGGTGTGAGTGGAGACATCATCCTATGTAATGGACACACACCACTCACCTATGCTGTGGAAACAGAATCTGTAGATCTGGTGCGAGCACTTATACACGGTAACTTCTTTTTAGCCTTATTTCTAGTGTAAGCTTTGGAAAAAGGCGTATGCCTCTTTAGCTTCATCTAATGAAAAAAAATGTAGAAGTTGTGTCTGGGATGTGCTTGTGAGAATTTTTGAGCGTGTGCATGTTTTGGCATATGCATGTCATGGGAAGAAGGGATTCCTACTTTCACTACCCCCCCCCCCCACCTCTCAGCCTCACTGCTTCCCCTTTCCTTGACTCCCCATTGTTAGTGATCATTTAATCAGTTTCATTGTTGAAGCATTTATCATGTAATGAAATATGACTAAATCTGGTAGCAGTTTCAAGATTGTCATGGAAGCTTGGGCACACAAACACACACACACACACACACTCACACACATGATGCATGCATTTACACTAAAGTAATGCAGCCATTGGTCCCCCTGTCTCTGTCCCCCCAATTCTGCTCTTAACCATTCCTCCTTTTCACAAAGCTCATGCCTGTAGTTGTATTCATTTGATATATTTTCTTTTTTCTGTCATTGTAGTATAAAACAAACTATTTTGTACTTAGATAAAGATACACATACACTCACATACACACATACTTTCCATTGATTAAAAAAAGAAACAAAAGTAGTGTTTGAAAAAGAAGTAGGTTTCATCCATGTAATTAATCTGTTTGAAAAAAAAAAAAAGATCATTCATTTAATCAGTCTTTTGATCAGTAAGTCAGTCTGTCAGTCTGTAGATTGATTAATTAGTTTGTTGACAAATTCTTTAAAAAAAAAAAATCAGGTGCACTTAAGCATATCAAAAACCTTAAGCATTCACACGAAAGAGGCAACAGCTGGAAAAAAATTTACTCCTCTTCAACAAATAAATGTTAGCTTTTTCAATAGGTTTCTTGACTAAGCTTGCTGTAGGTACCATGCCGCATTTGGTCAGCTAACACACTTTGTGTGCATTACTGCAGCACACAAACAGTCAGTTTGAAAATGTTGCAGTTAAGATTTGTTTGCTAACTTTCAGCAGGAAGAACATGGATTTCAGGATTACCTTTAAATAAACTGTGAAAACTTATCTACTATGTTTGGTCGCTTTCCAAAAAGGAATTTTTTTTAAAGACCAAAACCAGGTGTGCTGTGCAAGTTTACTGTGGCTGCAGTGTTCTCAGATCATGGAGAGGGGTACAGCAGGTTGGATTGATGGTGTTAATGCTTGAATCTTCATACGCATAGATCAAAGTGGTGGTTTTCTGTCTTTTTCTTTCTTTGAAGTCCTGGGCTAGAACTCCGAAGTTCAGCACTGGTGACTTTTGCATATACAACCATTTTTTTTTAATCATATCAATAAGGTAGCCACATTTTGGGGAGATGATGTCAAAACATGACACCATTATGCATGTGCAGTGCGTCTCGTCCATAATGAAAAAAAAAAGAAAACAAGATCATATTACACCACCGCTGAGGGATCTTCACTGGCTGCCACTTAAATTTCGTTTGCAGTACAAGCTAATGACATTTCCCTGCTGTTTCTTTGGTAGTTCTCATCCACCTTTCATGTCCTGTGTGCTCTGTTCATACCAGTCATCTCCTACTCTCCACTCTTCCAGTCAGAAACTGCTGAAGACGCCAAAGCAAAATTAGAAAAATCGTCTGGTGAAAGTTCCTTCCGTTTAGCTGCCCCAGCTCTTTGGAACTCACAGCTTCCCACCTGACAATATCAGCGGTCCTTATCTGATTTTCAATCACAGTTATAAAAGTTCATCTTTTCAGCCACATATTTTGAACACAGATTTTCCCGCATTGTGTGTACGTAATATTTCTGTAGTAAGATGGCTATCATACATGTGAATGAGTGAAGGTCTGAATGGTGTATGAAGGCACAATGGGTAATTTTCAACTACAATTTTGCTAAACAAATATTATTCATTATTATTATTACTATTCTTATTGTTGTATTAATCATTATCATTGTAATAACTATTATCATTATTACTATTATGATTACTGAATTGCTGTTACTATCATTATTATTTTTGTTATTAGTAGTATATAATTACTATGTTTTCAATTAATGTGACATCCATCCCAATGGCACACAATAGCGTAATCTTCTCCAAAAGATTTTTTATGCATACGTTCACAACTGTTGATTTAAAGCCTTGTCTGAAGGACTAAGAGGGGACTGGAGCTAATACAGACAGTTAACTCCAAAGAGAAAATCACTTCCAATGTGGCTGTCATGAGTCAGAATCGAATCTCAGAGCTTGGAATAGTGGTGCTCTGAGTGCAAGCCTTTTGGATCAGATTGTAATCGAAGATCTTACGTACAGCACGCTCACGGCTCATGCTAAAGGCTCCATTGGAACAAGGGAGGTGGTCTTGGCACAATGATGCGGAAAATTCCACTGTGTTGATGAATGTATGTTTTGTTTTGTTTTTTAAAGTGGGCAGTACTGTAGGACGGTGATTCGCTGTCCAGAGGGAGAAATCTGAATTCCACACAAAAATGATCTGTTGTGATGATAAACTTGGCAGTAAACATAACATACACAGCAAATTTTGAGTTTCACAATGTATTTCATTTTAGATCAGTCAACAGAAGAAATAGTGCCCTGTTAATATGGTTTAAGAAACTAATCTATCCTTGAATTAATTCTGTCTGAAATAAAGAAATTATTAATAAAAAAAAAAAAAAACCCTGATGGACTGAACTTTTCCTTTTAGTTTAGCCAACTTTGGGGCAGCTAAAGAGAATTATTTGAACCTATCAATATGTTGCTGGTAGTTTTCAAGTAAGTTATTGTAGCTTTGACTTTCAGAGAGAAAACACTAAATTTCAGCATCGGAATCATCCTTTTTCTGCTTTTGGGCTTTTTCTTCATTCTGTGGTAACCTCTGTGCAGGACCAATATCCAACATGTTGCACATGACATGACACTGTATTCCATTCCACCTTGATCTCTAACAACTGGCAGTGCTCTCCACCAGGTGGGGTGGATGTGAACAGGACCAGCAAGCAAGGGCACACTGCAGTGTATTTGGCCGCAAAGAAGGGGATGGAAGATGTGGTGAAAGATCTGGTGACTGCAGGTGCAGACGTCAACCAGCCCTGCAAGGAAGAAGGGGGCAGCACTCCTCTGATTGCTGCCGCCGCCAATGAGCACAAACATGTCGTCGCCTTTCTGTCCAAGGTAACTCTGTTAGTAGGTTGAGTAATGATGACTGTAAAGTACGAGGACATATTTGAGAAAAGGAAAAAAGATCTGCTGTAGTGAGTTATTATTGTTGGTAGATTGCTTTATAGATGGTTACCAGCACATTTTTATTCCCATGCACTTTTCTGCTTAAAGTATGGCAAAGCGGTGTTCTCAAAGTTGCATTTATACATGGGTAGGCTTGTTTGAGAAAGTTACATTTCCGTACCTCAAGTAGAAGAGCACACAGGATTAAATAAAGATTTTGCCTTATTGATATGTTTACTGTTTATGTTAGAAAGCAGCGAGTCCAGTCTAGTTAAGTGGAACACCAGCCAAATGTGTGATGAAAGTCTGAGGCAGTGTATTGATCAGAAGTGTACACACAAATGAATTACAGATGTTTTTTATTTCGGAATTTAGGCATTTTCCTCCTCCTCACAGTTCAGCGGGAACACAAGACTTGACTGGGTTGTGATCATGCCTCACCATTTTTTTTTCCCCAACAGAAGCAAGGGTGTGACCTCAACCACCAGGATGCCGATGGCTGGACTGCCCTGTGGCATGCCTACAGTAATGCCAGTGATGATATCTGTGCCATCCTGCTGCGGGCTGGGGCCAACAAGAACCTGCCCAATGCCGAGGGGCGCTCTGTGGTTGAGGACGCCAGGGACAATGAAGATGAAGTGATGCTAGAGGTGTTCCAGAAATACAACAACATGATCTGAACTGAAGGCAGGAGACAATGTAACGGAAGGATACTGGATAGGGCGTTTCCTTAGGTTAAAGATTAAAGTCTACAACAAATTAACACTTTTAAAAACAGCATCCTGTATCTGCAGTTACAAAGCTGGTGGCACACCCGAGTCAGAGAAAGTGCACCGGCTGGATCTACCTTAGCCTGTTGTATTTTTACACTCCAGAACTGATCTGTCTCTACCAAGAGACACAAAATCTGACCAGATAAAAAAATGTAGCACAAATAGTTGTGTAATTGTACTGATTCCTTGGAGCAGACTGCACAAGTTTTAATGTTGAAGGCCATGATGTTTTCTGGTCGGAATTGCATTCTTCTATCCTTTTGATGTCACAGTGTGTTCTAAAACACAAAGAGGATCATGGAGGAGTCTTATGTTCCAGCGCTCCAACGATCAATCACGTGACATCAAAGTTGATTTTTCAAGTAGAAAAAAAAAGGGAAAGAAAAAAAAAATCAGTTCTTTGTTTATACTATCAGCTTCTCGAGATGGCCCAAGGTTTAGTTATTCTTGAGTGTCCTTTCTTAATTACTGTATGCCTGCTTTGATGCGTATGCGAAATATTTTTGAGGAAGAATTCCTGTTATTATGTGTGTGTGTGTGTGGCCTATGTGTGTGTGGCCTATGCATGTGTGTGTGCGTGTACAAATGGGAAGTATCTTTATGGAAGATATGTTTCTGCAGCCGTGTTTAAATACAAAACACTGAAGTCTGATTTTTAAGTGTGTTATGATCATTGCAGTTGATGTTGTGGTTTTCAATATTGCCAATCTGTTCTTGTTTTGCCTGTCTCATGATTTAAGCCCCCATTGATAATGATGTTTTCTTCCAGTGAAGTCAGAATCGATATACATGTACAAAAAGGTTTCATTACTTGTAGAAACATTATCAAAGAGTATGAACACATACTGGATTTGCAGCAAATAGTCTCACCATATAAACTGGTTTCAGTGAAATTAAGGTGACAGAATGCATAAAATTACCTATGTTTTGCTTCGATTTTAGCTTTAAGCATCACAGGAGTTTATACTTTCTTTCATTTTCCATTTAATTGAGGATTTTTTCGTTATCTCTGATTTTGGGAAATTGGAAGGGGAAAGGTGATCTCAAACTGCACATTAACATGTCATCTTTTGAGGAAATTTAGCATAATTCTTTGAGGACTTTTGCCTTCCCGTTATCTTCCCCCCCCCCCCCCCCCTGTTTCCACAACAAGAAAACAGTTTGGAGTATATAGGACCCCGCTGCTGATTTGGTCAGAGATTCTACATGATGTATATCGGTTGAAGAGATTTTGCCACTCTTGGGGGATTTTTTTTTCTCTCCACTGAATTATATGGCATATGAAAAGTAGAAAAGCACACACAGAGAGGAAATAATAGATGTCATCAAAGCATAATCAAAGCTTGCTTAATCAACAAACTGGGAATACGGTCTCCAAGTAGTGACTAACTTATTTGTTATGTGGTTGAAAGGCCCATGATTTGTAAAATGGATCTAACAGTGAAGGTAAACATATACAAGATTCTTATTACCTGTCGGTCATGTAAGATGAACATGTGAAAGTGTCTTGGAATAGTAAGAAAATTGTACTTTTCTTTCTTTTCATAATCACTTTCAATTTATGTTACTTTCAGCACAGCCAGTCACGAAGGACCAAATCAGAGCTGTCACCTCATTGAAGTCAACTCTCACAACCAGTATGAGCTAAAAAGTTATAGCCTCAGAAAAATTCAGTTCAACAGTTACTAAAGGATTCAGTGCTTCTGCTGTTGTTTAATTCTCTCTTTCAGGTGTAGTGAGATTCCATACTTCTCAGCTTCAGCTGTTTTAACAATCATTCTCTGCAAATG
Source organism: Conus canariensis (assembly GCA_033310375.1). Taxonomy (NCBI): domain Eukaryota; kingdom Metazoa; phylum Mollusca; class Gastropoda; order Neogastropoda; family Conidae; genus Conus; species Conus canariensis. The sequence goes on from CM065728.1 coordinate 30,339,638, forward strand.
TTTGCAGTTTTGAAGCAATTTTCTCACTACCCTAATAAAAAAAGGAAAACTGTTGAAGTTTAAATCTGTAATGGGCTTCCTCTTGTTTGAAAAGCTTCCGTGTCCTATTTGTCTTACAATGGTACTGGTAGTATTGCTTGCATTAGTGCAGAAAACGACATTGGCACTTATGGGAGCATGCCAAGTTTTGGAGGTATTATCCCAGGAAACAGCTATTTTTATGTGAAAACACTAAGTACATGGAAAAAAGGGTTACTTGCCTGGAGAACGGTTAATTGTTCTGGGAAGGTTATGTATAACAGCTAATCATGCCAGGAAATTAACTTCTTTTCTGGGATGAATAGTTGCTTTCTCCTCAGGATAATCAACTACTTTCAGGTGATAATTAGCAACTGAAAAATTGTTTTCTTATGATGACTAGCTGCTTTCTCTGGAAAGTAAGTTTCCTTGGAATATTCAGCTGTTTTCCAGGAAGGATGACTGTTGTTATCCGGGACAACTAAAACTGGTTTTTTTTTTTATGATGATTAGCTGTTTTGTTAAGATAATAACTTGATTTCCAAACATAATCTGCTATTTTGAAGAAAATCAATTGTTTTCCCCAAATGATATCCCTCTGCAGGTAGTATGCGCTCATCAATACTGACCTTTGCTTGACCGTTTTGCCACACTGGTGTTTATTGGGTTAGTAGGATAGAGTTTGCTTTGATGTTTCCTCTGCCAAAATGATTGAAGTTATGTTTGAAATAAAATTATGGAACTGAGGCAGGAAGATAGCTGGTTTAAGATGGGTTGTGTCAATGGAAACAGCATCTGCATGTGAAGAATAATAAATGGTGTCCACTGGTAAATCTATGTGGGCTATAATTAGGCGACTTCCAATCTGTATGTGATATAATGAGTTGTCTTCTGTCTGTGTGTGATATCACGAGTCGTCTACCTCTCTGTGTGCGCTATTATGAGGTGGGCTATTATTACGTGTCTTCTGTCTGTGTGTGATAACACGTGTCGTCTACTCTCTGTGTGGGCTATTATGTATGAGGTGGGCTATTATTACGTGTCTCCCTGTCTGTGTGGGATATTATGAGGTGAGCTTTTACTAGGTGTCTCCCTGTCTATGTAGGATATTATGTGGTGGGCTATTATTAGGTGTCTCCCTGTCTGTGTAGGATATTATGAGGTGGGCTATTATTGCGTGTCTCCCTGTCTGCGCGGGATATTATGAGGTGGGCTATTATTAGGTGTCTCTGTCTGTGTGGGATATTATGATGTGGGCTATTGCAAGGTGTCTCTCTGTCTGTGCGGGATATCATGAGGTGGGCTATAATTAGGTGTCTCCCTGTCTGTGTGAGCTATTATGAGGTGGGCTATTGCTAGGTGTCTCCCTGTCTGTGTGGGATATTTTGAGGTGGGCTATTATTATAGTAGGTGTCTCCCTGTCAGTGTGGGATATTATGAGGTGGGCTATTATTAGGTATGTCCCTGTATGTGTGGGATATTTTGAGGGGGCTATTATTAGGTGTCTCCCTGTCTGTGTGGGCTATTATGAGGTGGGCTATTATTATGTATGTCCCTGTCTGTGTGGGCTATTATGAGGTCATCTATTATTAGGTGTCTCCCTGTCTGTGTGGGCTATTATGAGGTGGGCTATTATTAGGTGTCTCCCTGTCTGTGTGGGCTTTTATGAGGTGGGCAATTACTAGGTGTCTCCCTGTCTGTGTGGGCTATTCTGAGGTGGGCTATTATTAGGTGTCTCCCTGTCTGCGTGGGATATTATGAGGAGGGCTATTATTATAGTAGGTGTCTCCCTGTCTGTGTGGGCTATTATGAGGTGGGCTATTATTATAGTAGGTGTCTCCCTGTCTGTGTGGGCTATTATGAGGTGGGCTATTATTATATTACATGTCTCCCTCTCTGTGTGGGATATTATGGGGTGGGCTTTTATTATATTAGGTGTCTCCCTCTCTGTGTTGGATATTATTAGGTGGGCTATTATTAGGTATCTCCCTGTCTGTGTGTGATTTTATGAGGTGGGCTATTATTATGTATGTCCCTGTGTGTGGGATATTATGAGGTGGGCTATTGCTAGGTGTCTCCCTGTCTGTGGGTGATATTATGAGGAGGGCTATTATTAGCTGTCTCCCTGTCTGTGTGGGATATTATGACTTGGGCTATTTTTAGATGTCTCCCTGCCTATTGGGATATTATGAGGCTGGTTATTATTACGTGTCTCCCTGTCTGTCTGGGATATTATGAGGTGGGCTATTATTATATTAGGTGTCTCCCTCTCTGTGTGGGATTCATGAGGTGGGCTGTTATTGTGCGTCTCCCTGTCTGTGTGGGATATTTTGAGGTGGGCTATTATTAGGTGTCTCCCTCTCTGCGTGTGATATGAGGTAGGCTATTATTATATTAGGTGTGTCCCTCTCTATGTGGGATATTATGAGGTGGGCTATTTTTAGGTATTCCCTGTCTGTGTTGTATATTATGAGGTGGGCTATTATTAGGTGTCTCCCTGTCTTTGTGGGCTATTATGAGGTGAGCTATTATTAGGTGTCTCCCTGTCTGTGTGGGATATTATGAGGTGGGCTATTATTAGGTGTCTCCCTGTCCATGTGGGCTATCATGAGGTGGGCTATTATTAGGTGTCTCCCTGTCTGTGGGGGATATTATGAGGTGGACTAGTATTATGCGTCTGTCTGTGTGGGATTATATGAGGTGGACTGTTATCAGGTGTCTCCATGTCTGTGTGGGATATAATGAGGTGGGCTATTATCAGGTGGCTCCCTCTCTGTGTTGGATATTATGAGTTGGGCTATTATTAGGTGTCTCCCCGTCTCTGTGGGATATTATGAGTTGGGCTATTATTAGGGTCTCCCTATCTCTGTGGGATATTATGAGTTGGGCTATTATTAGGGTCTCCCTATCTCTGTTGGATATTATGAGGTGGGCTATTATTAGGGTCTCCCTATCTCTGTGGGATATTATGAGGTGGGCTATTATTAGGGTCTCCCTGTTTGTGTGGGATTTTTTGAGGTGGGCTATTTTAAGGTGTCTCCCTGTCTGTGTGCAATATTATGAGGAGGGCTATTATTAGGCGTGTCTCTCTGTCTGTGTTGGATATTATGAGGTGGGCTATTATTAGCTGTCTCCCTGTCTGTGTGGAATATTATGTGCTGTCTCCCTGTCTGTGTAGAGTCTTAAGAAGTTTCTCCCTGTCTGTGTGGGGTATTATGTGCTGTCTCCCTGTCTGTGTGGAATCTTAAGAAGTGTCTCCTTGTTTGTGTGGGTCATTATGAGCTGTCTCCTGGTCTGTGTGGAATATTAAGAGGTGTCTCCCTGTTTGTGTGGGAAATTATGAGCTGTCTCCCCGTCTGTGTGGAATATTCAAGGTATGTCTCTGTGTGTGTGGAATAATATGAGATGACAACTTGCATGTCTCAGTGAAATATGAGGTCTCTCACTGTTCTGTGCGGAATAGCATGATGTGTCTCCCTGTCTGTGTGAGATATCATGATGCGTCTCCCTGTTCTGTGTGGAATATCATGATGTGTCTCCCTGATCTGTGCGACATATCATGATGTGTCTCCCTGTTCTGTGTGGAATATCATGATGTGTCTCCCTGTCTGAGATATCAAGATGCATCTCCCTGTCTGTGTGGAACATTACAAGGTGTCTGGCTCGCAGAATATAAGGAATTGTCCCTCTGTTTGTGTGGGATATAAATGTCTCCTCATCTCTGTTAAATATCTGTTAAACAGGGTTTTCCCCATCTCTGTGGAATATTGTTGGGAGTCTCTCGGTCAGTGTGGGATATTATGAGCCATCACCATGTCTGGAATATTAAGAAGTATTTGCCAGAAAACCCTTTTGTACAGCTCATCCACCAAATTGTGTATTTGATAGAATGCATTTGTTGTGGATTTCTCTTGAAAGTAGTCATCTTAGAGTGAATGTATATTCATATGTGTAACGTAAGGTGACCGTAAATGTGTGTACAAACATGCATACAGGTGCGCATGTGCACAAACTCTCTCTTTCTCTCGCAAACATGCAAACACACATGTGCCTGTACGCAAGCACCCATTTGAGTACCTTCATTGCGAGACTAACATATAAAGGCAGATAGGCAGAGAGATGAAGAGCTCAACAGCAGTGCAGTGTCTCCTCCGGTGGGTTGCCTCCTGCTGACTCGACATTGACTGCTGCCTGTGGATTGCTGGTGCCGGGGCTGCAGCAGGCCAGGCCAAGCTGTGGTTGTGGGTGGGGGGCCTGAATGTGTGGCATTGGTGCAATGCCACTGAGGTGGCACAGAAGGCGGGATAGCAAAAACAGAAAAAACAAACAAAAAAGGACTTATATAAAAAATAAGAAAAGACAGCAAGAAAGACGGACAGAGAGGGAGAGAATCTGAAACCTAGAAATGAAAGGGTCATAATATAGACAGGCGATGAAAATTTCAGAGAGAGGGTTTGTGTTTCACTCAATCAAACAGAGAGCATTGGGATAGGGAGGAAGATACACAGAGAGACAGAGACAGAGAGAGAGAGAGAGAATTATGAGGATGAAAAATGAAAATGCTAAAATCATCATCAGGACTGTGTAGTTAAAATGTATTTGTTTGGTTTACGCTTGTTGGCGCAAACAAAGTTTGGCCAGCAAACAGATAACTACAGATATTTGATTAAAAAAGGAAAAGAACTGAATGTAAAAAGAAAGAAAATGTAGTAGATTGCAGCCTAACTGAAAATAAAAGAAGGCAAAATACAAATAAATAGACAAAACAAGGTGTAAAGTAAAGCAGATTTTATATACAAATGCAACAAAACAGACAAGTGAGTTTTCAACAAATATGCTTCTTCAGATGTAACATATGCCAGACAAAAATGCACAGAACAATACTCCCCTGACAGCAGTCAGAAAGACAATCACCCATCACTCTCTTGCTGACTGCAATCAGAGAAGTAGGAGTAGGCTATTGAATGTTTTTGTCTGCTGTGTAGAGAAGACATGTTTATCGAAAATTTACAAGTCTACTTTATACTGTATATTAAATCTGTGTTACTTTACCCTTTGTTTTGTGAGCTCATTGGTACAATTACTTCTTGAATGTGAAATGTTAATGAAAACGGTCGAAGGGAGGTACAAAGTTTAAAGGAAACATCCTCGCTCACAGTAAAAAAAAAGAAAAAAAAAGTATACATTTGTATAAAACAGTATTTTTAATAAATGCATACAAAATAAAATTTGAAATGAAATCTGTGAAAACATATGAATTTTACGAAATAAATGTAACTATGAAATTGCAATATAAAGTGTGTATATTTAACAAATGCGCTTAAGAAGTATTTGAAATAAAATCTGTCAAAACAGTATACATGTTACAATAGTACCTGCTTAACAATGAAAATGCAACATAAAATGTATAAATTTAACTCTCTAATACCTGTTCTAGCACCATGCGACCCAAAATACTACTCCACAGGGACAGCGTGACATTATATAGAAAATTCGGGCAGGGACACACTAGTGGGGATCCTGTTGGCGTCCCGTACATATGCTAGCCGGCTGCGACGTGGAAGGATGAGACTCATTTCAGGCGTGTACTTGTTTAATAGGAAAGCAGGCCAGAGGACGAACTAATTTTCAAGGAGAATTTGTACCTGAGAAATGTACCTCGGAGTAAAATGAGGCTTTACTGAAGTCAAGAGTAACAATCTTGGCACAGCAGTTCTACCTCTTCATGAAGATTATATTTATCCTCCCAAGAAAAATGGCCCCACAGGATTTTATTCTGAAGTAAATCTGGAGGGTGTAAACTTCTTCGGTCACATTGAGGTCAGAGAACCATTTTCTCAAAAAGGCAGAGGTTTTTTTTTTTGTTTTCAAGGGTATGCATGTATTGATGCTTTGCAGTAAGATGCACACTTAGGTCTTTACGGAAACCACACAACTGAGAGAGGAATCACTGTAGTGCACAGCAAAATCTACATCGGTATATAGAAAGAGCCAGAAAAGAATTAAAAATTGACAGTTAATTTGATCCAAGTCCATCGCCTAAGGGTGGTGGGGTAAGTGCCTGTAGGAGGTTCACTGTGTTGGAAATATGCCCATACACAGGACGGAGTCCAGGCCCTTTCACCCCTTGTTTTTGTTGTTGTTGTTGTTTTTTTGTGCTGTCCCAACCTCTGCGCCACCTCAGAGGCAGTGCACCCACGCCGCTCATTCCGACATCCCCGTCCACAGCCACAGCCTAGTCGTCCCCGCCGCAGCCCCGGCACCAGCAATCCACAGGGAGCAGTCAATGTCAAGTCGTCAAGAGGCAACCCACCGGAGGAGACACTGCACTGCTGCCAAGTCACTTCGGTGGTGTTCAGTGGCGCCTGTTCTGATCTAACATACGCTGGACACCACCTACTAAGCCCCCTACTGACGACAATAATTGCTTAGTTGCGGAGCCAGCGTGAGTGAGCTCTCCCTCCGCAGGGCGCCACCACGTCCATCCAACGACAGCCCCCATGGACTCGCCGATACTGGTGACCCCGACGGAACCAAACCAAAGCCACAGATGTGGAGAGGACACCAAAACTGAGGTCACCATGACAGCAGGGCATAAATCACCCCTTGTTTTTAGTTTCACTGAACTGAATCAGGTATCTAGTCACTACAGGTATCTAGTCACTACTGGATGGACAGAGAGGGTTTTTAAACTGTAAAATCCGACCCCATGAATAGTTCGAACCCAGGAAAATTGGCAGTAAATGTGCGTAAGAAGTCTTTTTGTTCCCCATCATTTACAGTAAATGACAACATGACTCAGTTGGTCTAGTTTAACCTTAGCTGTTGGTCATGGGTATTAAATGACCTGTAGTCACAGCTTGCACATTATAGCCTGCCTGAGTCAGTTTTTGAGCAACCTCCACAAAATTCTATGACTTTGTTCATAAAGCCTGGCCCCGCTTCTGTGCCAAAAATTGTGTGTTTTGTAAACACACAAAGGTGTGAACAAAAAACAAAACCTTGATAATGTTTTTACTCCTTCAGCAAAAGTGTGCGCCCCTGGAGACTCGCCAAGTAGGGCAAGGCTTTTGTCCTTCAGACAAAGCATGGGTCCGTGCTGACCCATGACGTACAGCAAGGCTTTATTCTGATACAAAAATCCTCGGTCCCTTATAGGGACCCACCATGCCATACTGCTTTCAAAATTTTGGGCGATGTACAGCGAGGGATTAAAGCAGTCACCTTTGCTCATAGAGATACGAGAATCGAACAGTAAGCTCATCTCTCTCTCTCTCTCAATCTTTTTTTCTCTCTCTCTCTCTCTATATATATCCTCTTTTTCTCTCTCTCTCTCTAAATATATATGTATGTATATGTGCGTGTGTGTACATGTGTGTGTGTACCAACCTCTCTATGTATATACATACACGCACATGCACATATGTAATATATATATAATATATATATATATATATATATATATATATATATAAGATAATTATCTATACACATACATATATATATATTTACCTATATATGTATATGGGGAGATGGATTTTTTTTTTACTCAATATGACTTTCGACTTTATTTTGAATTAAAACATTACATACATTTAGCACTCCCACTACTGTAGTGAACCCCCAAACTATCACTCTACAATAACGGCAGGACACCATACGTCAAAATCGGGGTGGGGCAGTACAGTGAGGGTCTTAGGGGTGTCCCAAACGCCAGCAGCGATGCGGGCACGGTCCCGACGGGTCAGGGGCGGGCTGAGACCTAGCCCTAGGACTCCCACCATCAGACAACGATCCGGACAGAGCAGGGGATGGGCCACGTAGCTGTGTCGGTGCACGGCAATCAGGGTCCACCAGGGGCAGCCCGTGCAGTCCGTGTCGTAGCGCACCTCGTAGTGGTTTGTGCCAGGGCTCTGGAAGGCTGACAGATAGGTCAGGCTGCCATCCGGCTTTGACTCTGGTCGCCTGATTCCTGAGACAATTGTGTACTTTTGTTTCTCTTTTTTTTTTTTTTGTTGAGGGGTGGGGGATCAGACTTGTGGCACTGAATGCTATCGCTTTCTTTGTGTCTATCTCTTTCACTGTTTCTGTCTATCTGTGTGTGTGTGTGTGTGTGTGTGTGTGTGTGTGTGTGTGTGTGTGTGTGTGTGTGTATCTGTGAACATATGTTTACTATTGTTACTCTCTGAGGTAAGTTTTTGGCAAACAGTGAGTCATTGTAAAGAACAGTCATCCCGAAACATCGATTTTCGTTCAAGGCAAATCATATCATACACGCACATTATCGAGCTCACAAAATGTTACATCCAGTGATCTTAGAAACCCATGGCAGAGGCTGTCTCGTGTGTGCACTTACCCAGACGGATGTTGAAGAAGATCTTTGCAGTGTTGTACCAGGACTGTTTCTGAGTGGCACTCTCGTCAGCCAGGAACACGAAGTCCTGGAAGCTGAAGTTCTGATGATCAGCATCGCCCCTCCTCCTCCTCCTCCTCCTCCTCCTCCTCACTGGTAACTGTATTTCCTCATCGTCCACGTTTGGCGGGTGAAGAGGTGGCCTAAGCTTGCTGTCACGTACAAAACCATAAATATTGCAATCTGCACCACTGCTACAAATTCCAGACCTGAATCTGAACATTATTTACTACTACGGGGTGAGAAAGGAGGAGGAAAATGGGGATGGAGGGGAGGGGGTACATGTGGAAGACAGGGAGGGAGAGGGAGGTCGGAGAAGGATGGAAGCACAGAAAAATGTAAAGAAACATTACAAACCGATGTTGCAAAAATGTGTGGTTTGTGCACTCCCCCTCCCCCCTCCCTACACACACACTCCTGCACCCCTCCGTCCTCCTTCACCCATTAACACATACACTCTTCTGCTGACCCCATTCATTCTAATGCCCTATCCAACTCCAAGCAACTTTTTGTGTTTGTTTTATTTTGTTTTGTTTAATTTTGTTTTGTTTGATTTTATTTTCTTTTAGTATTTTTTAGGGTTTTTTTTTGTTTTTGTTTTGAGTACTTGATTCCTTGAATATAATTTATAAATTTCCACTCCATTTTCACCACTGTCCAATTTTGCCCATTCTTGTGAGCAATAGCTGGGGTGTGTATCTAACATTACATTGATCTCACCAGAACCATAACATTAAGACGGGGAAAACCTGCCCGCCCAGGGTTTAAACCTGCAGACCATATGCAGACGCCATTGGCGTTATTTTTTTCTCCTTTCTTCACCAACCCTTCTACATTAAAAATAGAGTAGGACAACACTGAAGAAAAAGGTTCCCTGTTCAGCGACACCAAAGGAAAGGCAGACATACCAGTTCCAGAGTGTCCCCGATAAGAAGACGATGTCTCCCCATCCCCACCCCTCCCCTCTGCCATGTCTGGACACCCCTCAGCGCGAGAATGTACCAGAGATAAAAGAAACAGCAGGAGGAGTTTAATCTTGCTAAAGCGATCGGACCGGACCGCATCCCTAACATCATCTACAGAGTTGTGTGGATGCCATCGCCTCAGCCTAGCGGAGTATCTTTCAGCAGACTTGCGCCAAGACTGGCTCACTGGAAACATTTCTATGCCTTCAAGAAGGGAGAGAGACCTCGGCTGAAAATTACTGTCCCATTTCCTTAACATCACTCCACTGCAAACTTCTTAACCATGTCAGTTACCGTCATCTCCTGAAATTTGTCAAACAAGTATAGCATCCTCTCTCCACTCAACTATGGCTGCTGAGCTGGATTCTCTTTATAAACTAAACTCATAACGATGACACATGACCTTTTTTTTTTTTTGTTAAATATTTGACATCGGCAGGCAGATTGATCTGTGATAATTGACTTCAGTAAGGCATTTGATATTGTGTCCCACAAGAAGCTCCTGCATAAACTTTCCCATTACGGCATCAGGGCAAACACCCAAAGATGAATCAAGAACTTCTTGACTAACCAAACCTTGAAGGTTGTCCTGAATGGTGAGGAGCCAAGGGAGGCTTGGGTAGACTATGGCATCCTACAGGGTACAGTTCTTGGCCGGCAGCTGTTTCTGTGCCATATTGAGGACTTGCCGGTCTCAGTCAGACCAAGATCTACGCCTCCACTAGGAAGACCTGAAGCAGTTTGAAAAGTGCACCAAGGACTGCAGAATGACTTCAATGTCAAGAAGTGCCTATACCATCAGCATCAAGAAAAAGACTACATGTATAGCCTTTGTGGCAAGTTCCTCTGATGAACTAGCAGCCACCCATTCTTTGGTGTGATAGTATCCAAAAACCTGATGTGGCACTCACACATCGCAAATACAACCAAGAAAGCCAACACCATTGTGGGCTTCCTGCAATGGTAACCTATGTCACTGTCCCCAATCCAACGAGAGAACAGCATACACCGCCCTTGTGCGGTTCATGCTAGAATATGCTGTGATCGCACAGGATCAATACTACCATGGTAATATAAACAACAGCGACATACATTCAACATGGGGGACTGCAGGTCAAGGGAATCGGGATGTGTCAACACCATGCTCAGTGAGTATCACCAAAGCAGTCTACAAGACTGGCGACGAGACCAGTGACTCGAATGGTTGAGGAGTCAGTGTCTGCATGCCACAAGACCGTTTCATCGAACCGCGGAGGGCTAGAGAGCAGCCCAACTATCCAATGTACTCTACTAAAAGTGTTACCAGTCACCTGGTACAAAGATCAGCCAAAAACAACAGTGGAACCCTCAAAATCCCAGTCACCATGTTACAGTACTTCAGTTCACTGGACCAGTCCCCGTCAAGATCACCTGCAATGACTACGCAACTTCCTGCCCGAGAAGAAGCATATGCGACTAAACATCCTGCTGTGCAACCCCCTTCTTCTCCCTCCCCAATTGTGTTTAGGGGTCAATACTCCCACAGCTTATATATCCAGATTCAGATCCGGAACTCAATAAACATTCAGACCTATTTCCACGGACCAAAAGCCCTTACGAACACTTTTCAATGTGCTTTTTTTTCTACGAACGTTGCAAATTCTAAAACCAATTCGAACACGGTGAAAAGTCCGTTGTATATCAAGGTAATTTTTTTTTTTTTTTTTTTTTTTTTGATGGAAATCAACACATAACAATCCTGTACACCATACTCAAACAATGCACAGGCTGTTTCGTTGGTTACCTCTGCTTGGTTACATGCTATAGCCTACCATTTATAACAATTCAGTTCAGCGGACAGCGTGCATGCTCATGCTTGCGAGTGTGTGTGTGTGTGTGTGTGTGAGAGAGAGAGAGAGAGAGAGAGAGAGAGAGAGAGAGAGAGAGAGAGAGAGAGAATGTGTGCGCGTATGCACGTGCTGTATATGTGTGTGTGCGTGCGCGCATGCACGCGTCGGTGGGGGGGGGGGGGGGCAGGTGAGGAGGAGACTGCAGTTAAGTCACAGTATATTACAGTATATTCCGCTTATAATAACTCCCTTTATAAGAAACATTGCTTATAAGAAACGAAAAGTTTTGCACGAAAAAAATGCTTCTTTGCCAAGTATTACTAAACATTGGTTATAAGAAACATCGCTTATAAGAAGCACAATTTGAGGCCACTTTGTGCTGTCGTACCGGATATAAGAAACAAAATTTGGCGGGAGACGTTTCGACTCCATCGATTGGTTGAAAACTTCCACCTTAGTGCCACCGTGAAACCGTACAGGAACTTAGTTCGATACAAACTGACTTATTTGCCGTGGCCTTTACAGCAAGTTCAAGTTGGTCAGTTTTTGTGCTGATCACCATTGTTAGACATTTGCCAATTGGACTTTGGCACGTACACATCTCAAAATGGCTGCCTCAAAGAAACGAACATCATTTTCGCTGAAAAGAAAACTGGAAATTATTCACTTCTGCGAGCAGAATCAGACGAAAAAGTTGAAAACTCCGAGTCAGGAGTTGAAGATCCCAAGACCGACACTGTCCAAAATAATGAAAGAGAAAGAAATCTTCAAAGAGAGAGCTGAAACTGGAGGCGTGAATCTAAACCAAGTTAGATCTAGGGATGCGAAACATCGTGCTGTTGATGGAGACCTTCTCACCTGGTTTCTTCTTCTTCCTTGTCTAGAGCCGGGCCAAATTGGCGTTGAAGGCTCTGCTGTTTAGCTGAGTGCCAGCTGGTTGGATGGCTTTTTGTGTAAAACAGGATTAAAACTATATACATGTACAAATCTAGTGTGGATTTCCACTAGTGGCCAGCCTTGGGGGGCTTCAGGTCGCTGGAGCTGCAGCGCAGGCGGCTGAAGAATGCCACTACTGTTGGAGCTGTAGTGGTCTCGCTTGAAAGTTTATTCCACTCCCTCACTGTTCGGGGGACGAAGGAGTTGTGTACAGCTGGGTGTTTTGAGTGCTCCTGGAAGATGCGAGCACTATTCCTGCCGCAGGCCCTGGAATGAGAAGGACGGTAGAGCATGGAGGTTGGAATATCTACCAGCCCATTCTCGATACGGTACAGCATTCCCAGTCTGTTGTGGTGCCTTCTGGTTTCGAGGCTGTCCCACTGGAGTTTCCGGAGAAGATCAGTGACAGTGCCCGGTGTGCGTTCAAAATAGCAGTTGCAGACATAGCGAGCTGCTCTTCTCTGGACTTTTCCAGGAGGTCAGTGTCTTGTCTCTTGTGGGGGTCCCAGACAGTGGAAGCGTATTCTAATGTAGGACGAACCATGGTCATATAGGTGGCTTTGAGGACCTCAGCGGTGCAGTTTTTTTTAAGTTTCTGTGGAGAGAACCCACTGCCCTGTTCCCTTTGGCTGCCACCGTTTCAACGTGCTTGGTCCAGGATAGATCCTTTGTCATGGTTGCTCCTAAGTACTTGGCTGAGGATACTGCTTCCAGGATTTGTTCATGAAGAGTATATGCAGAATGGAAGGAAAGGTGTCTGCCTGGCGAGATGTGGAGTGTGTTACACTTTCCTGTATTGAATCTCATCTGCCAAGTGTCTTCCCAATCTGCCAGGCGGTCAAGATCAGCTTGCAGCAAGGACTGGTCCTTGGCACTGCAGACATTCCTGTAGAGGAGAGCATCATCTGCGAACAGCCAGGTGTTGGAGTCCTTGGCCACATCAGGAAGGTCATTTATGTATGTAAGGAAAAGAAGTGGACCCAAGACGGTGCCTTGGGGGACACCGGAGAGGACAGGGACAGGAGATGAGTGTACGCCTTCGAGTACCACTTGCTGTATTCTGCCGAAGAGGAACGACTGGATCCAGCCAAGGGTGTTGTTCCGTACTCCATAGTAGTGCAGTTTCCACAGCAAGCGTTGGTGAGGGACCTTGTCGAAGGCCTTGGAGAAGTCTAGGAGCACTACATCTACTTGCGCACTCTGGGAAAGTCTCTTAGCAATGTCATGATTAGTGACAATCAACTGAGTCTCGCAGGAGCATCGTTGGCGGAAGCCATGTTGACAGTCAGTGAGAACTTGGTGGAGGTCGAAAAAATCCATTACGTTGCTGTGTACAATGTGTTCTAGCACTTTACACATGATAGAAGTCAGAGACACTGGTCTGTAGTTTGCTGGCAGGCTTCGATCACTCTTTTTGAATATCGGGACAATATTGGCCTGTTTCCAATCGGACGGAACTTGTTCAGTGTCGAGAGAGAGTTGGAAGAGTTTAGTGAGGAGAGGAGACAGTTCTGAAGCTGTGGTTTTTAGAACGAAAGCTGGAACGTTGTCTGGTCTGGTGGCTTTGCAAGGCTGGAGATTTAGAAGGAGTTTCTTAACGCCGGCTTCGCTGACTTGTATTGGAGGCATATCAGGATAAGGACTGGTCCTTTGTCTGGGATACTGGTGGTATTCTCTTGTGTAAAAACAGACCAGAACTGATCGCCCAGGATCTCTGCTTTATTCTGACTATTGCTCCTCAGAAAGCCCTGCTTGTCCTTTAAAGGTGCCACTCCCTCAGCTTCTTGTTTCCTGCTCTTCACGTAGGACCAGAAGCGTTTGGAGTTGGTGCGGAAGTCTTCGCTTATCACATCTTCCAAATACTTGCGGCTTGCCTGCCTGATCTCATAACGGGTCTGGGCCTGGAGTCGCCTGTACCTGTCCATGTCCCTCTTCTTCCCAGTCCTGCATGCCTTTTTATGGGCTCGCTGCTTGCGTCGGATGGCTCGACAGATTGAGGTGTTGATCCAAGGGTTGGTGTGCCTTGCAGCAGAGGTCTTGGTTGGTACTCGTTTCTCCACTGTCTTGAAAAGCATCTTCTTGACCTACCGTAAGTTGTTTCTGCAGATACATAAGGGAGGCGCTCGATAGATCCCCGTCTCGTTAGTAATGAAGTGTCAGGCCTTTTTTTTTCAGTTAGGATTAGACTTAGGGTTAGGATTAGCTTATTAAGTTAGGGTTAGTGATGAAGTGTTAGGGTTTTTTTTTCGGTTAGGGTTAGTATTAGGCTAGGATTAGAATTAGGGTTAGGACTAGGTTCAGGGTTAGGATTTGGTTGTTCTGCTGCAGACATCAGCCGTGCAAGCAGTCTCGAGATCTATCGAGACATACCCATACATAATGCCAAAATACATATTAAAGTTAGATCTAGGGAAGCAGAACATCGTGCTGTTGATGGAGACCTTCTGACCTGATTTCTTGACTTACGGTAAGTTGTTTCCTGCAGATACACAATGCCAAAACATTAAAACCTTTGGTTACGGTTACATGGCCAAGGTTTTTTTTTTCTTTTCAAATGCCCCCCCCCCCCCCCCCCCCCCCCCCCCCGAAAACAAGGTCGGTCGGGAAACTGTAAGGAAAGTTTGTTTTTTTTTCTCTTCTAAGAAAATTTTGTCTTACTTAGTTACTTCTTTAAGTTCTGAAGCCACTCAAGGCCCATGGTTAAAGCATGGACTAAGATTGGCTTTAACACTGAAGAGGTTACGCTAAATTTTGCGTTGCAGATAAATATCACTACAGCGCATGCTATGTATGACAGTATTGCCCTTAATTTCTCGACAGCTGCAGCCAAACTTGGTCCATGCTGAAGTATGCTCCAAGAAGAACTGCAGTACTCTAAAAGAAAGAAGTGTCAGCATAGCATTGCTAAGACTTACTCTATGTTGCTATTGGTCACATGCAGCTTAGAGCCTTAGCTTCAAAAGTTTAGTGGCTTAGCTTTCATGATTGTAAGAACAGGCTTTGCCTAAAATCTTTATCATCGTGAAATAAAGTTCTGAGTTCTGAGATAACTTTTCTTGAGACAGGTTAAGTGTCACTAAACCTAGGTCAGCTAACCCTGGTTGGGCTGAAATTGCATCCGCTTTCCTGATTGGCTGCTTTAGCGTGAAACAACCGATCACGTGCAATTTCAACCTAAGTTAGGTTAGTTAAGCGGGATTAAGGGATATTTGAGAGGAAAAAATGACATCCCCTTGTAGCGTTAGGTTGGAGTTATTGCCGTTATTATTGTTGCTGCCAGATAGCATGCTGCTATTGAACGCAGATTAAGTAGTTACTAATTCTGAGTGAAGCAGACCAGCGACTATTAGTTACATAAATCAGGCAAAACGGGACGTTGGACGTGAGAAACTATCACACGACGGATCACATCATTGCTGTAAATATGCAAAATGCACAACTTATCTGGCCCTTCTGGCTTTGATGCCAATAGAGACCGTTTGCGGGAAGATCATAGTGGCAGGGTATCATGATTGAAGAGCTATCTGCCAGAGCCGAGACACATTCGGCGACTGTGACCTTGACCTTTGACCTAGGACGTTTACTCGTGCTTCATATGTAAAGCCTGTTAGTTTATACTTACTTACCAAGTTTCACGCAGGTCGGTTCAGAAACACGGCTTTTATAACTACTTTCTGTTTGAACTTCCGAGGCCCTCCGTGACTTGGTACGTAGGGACCCGAACTTGAAGGTAGAAGACGTAGGTTTACGGCAGGCACACGCCCAGATAATTTCATGACGATCTGTCCACAAACGCGGACGTAGCGATCGATTGAACATTTCGGGACGTTCGCGAAAAGGGTGCGTGTCTGTTCCATCAAGATTTGCGGCGATGGAAAGTGTTACACACACAAACACACACACACACACACACACACACACACGACCGAACACACACACACACGAAAAAAAGCTCTTTTTATATGATTTTATAGGTTAGAAATAGCTTGCTTGGCTATGAATGAAACAAGCAAGGCGTTTTGCTCAATTACCTTTTAAAACTGGGCAGATGTGAAACATTGACATAAAAATCCGTTCACGAAAGATGTTTATCTCATTACATAAGCCTTCATTATACACATTTTCTAAAAGATCTGTTGTTTTTAGTTCTTAAATAGCTCAACAACTCTTTCATTAATCTTTTTTACTCTAAGGAAAAGAAAAAAAAAAAAAAAAAACATCAGATATAAGAAACTCGATTCAAATTTTTTGGTCTCAACTATCGCTTATAAGAAACAACGCATACAAGAAACATCGGATATAAGAACCAAAAATGTTGGCATTTTGGCGTTTCTTATAAGCGGAGTCGACTGTATAAGAATACTAATAGCATTCAATTTTTGCTTGACGACAGTGGGGAGAAACGGGTGGGGATTGCGGTGGGAGTACACTTCCTGTTATGGCGCCGTTTGACCGAATTTTAGAAGATACTATAGGTCGCACTGTTGAGGACAGAGGGAGGGAGAAAGAACCAAGGCAGACAGAAAGACAACTAAGAAATTTTACCTGATAACGGGTGTGTTCCCATTTCCAACACGCAGAAAGTTGTCGCCAATCTTGAGTAGCACTTGGCGACATCGGTAAAGGGGGACAACTTTGGTGAGGACCGGCTGGGATGCCGGCTGGGGTTCAATGTGGATGTTCTCCCTGCTTTCCTTTTCCTGCTGGGCATCCGTGAAACTGGCACTCTGGGCTATCGTGGACGGCATCTCTTTGAGGACGTGAAACGAGTGTTCCTGATATACAAGCAGAGAGAGAGAGAACAAACAAACAACAATCCTGATTACAACTGTTTACTGTTCCGGCCAACTCGGACTTCCGGAAAAGAAAGTGATACACGATACATGATGTACATTTTACAAACGTGCTCGACGGTAGCAAATATCACGCCATCAACCCGAAAGAAAACCTATACATTCTTTGCTGCTTCGGTGCAAAAGGCTACATTGTTTTTGCGTTTGTTTGTTAGTTTGTTTTCTTTTTGCCTTTTCTCCCCTCATGAACTTGAAGCCATGCTCAAGGATAATCATAAATTATTGTCTGTATCCTCGACCATCAAATAAGGGCTGACGCAGCACTATGATTACTCTACCTTGATAGAGGTATTGACAAAAATAATTATCATGAAGAAAGACGACCTCTAACAAGTACGACTAGCCATAACATCTTCTCGATCGGAAGAGAGAGAGGGAGAGAGGTGACTCCGCTGACTGTCACCTTAGCAGAGAGACAGACAGACAGACATCAACAGATACAAAGACACAGTGCATAGGGTCCTCTGGCAATAGCAGCCCTAGTGTCAGGTCAAGAACAGTTTATTATCTCCAAAGAGAAATTTAGAGTGGCCATAAAAACATGTCCACGGATCTATATTTAACAAATAACACCCACCCATCCACCCCCACCCATCCATCCACCCACCCACGCACTCACAAAATAATACACACACACACACACACACACACATATATATATATATATGTATTTTATACACACACACACACACACACACACACACACATATATATATATATATTATACACACACACAAACAAGCTTTCTGAGTCGGATCTTACTGAAGTTCAGTTTTGATTCAGGAGTTTGATGGAATTGGAAACGAAACTGTTTTTAGTTCTATTTGTTTTGGAATTTGGAATCTCCGTCCCGATGGTAGAACATTGTGGTTTTTTGAGAGAACATGAGAACTGTCGGCAGCAATGTTCACAGCTTTTTGTGCGATTCGACATTCATACAGTTTATCTAACTGCTCTTTGTTTTTTTGTTTTTTCTTTTTTTTTTCCCGAAAATCTTTCCACATGT
Source organism: Conus canariensis (assembly GCA_033310375.1). Classification (NCBI taxonomy): domain Eukaryota; kingdom Metazoa; phylum Mollusca; class Gastropoda; order Neogastropoda; family Conidae; genus Conus; species Conus canariensis. The sequence goes on from CM065728.1 coordinate 30,357,658, forward strand.
AATTCACCACTCTGTTTAATTAAAATGTTTTTTGTTTTTCACGTTAAGATTTCCAAACCAGCATAAAAAACCAAAGGACAGCACTGATTCTACAAAACAACGTATAAAACTATATATATATATATATATATATATATATATATATATATATATTAATGTCCTTTTTAACAGCAAGAGACCGATGTTTCTGAACACAGTAAATCTAGATTGCCATTTTTTTTTTGTAGATAAATTGAGTATTTACATTAGAATTCAGCTTATCTAAAATAGTACCCATATACTTATATTCACTTACAAAAAAGTTACGTTTCAATTTGGTGTTTTCGATATACAAGTGAGGGACAGGAGCCGAGTTTCTTTGAAAAGCAGTTGCAATCTCCTTCGTCTTACTAACATTCAAATCTAGACAGTGTGGCCCCTGTCCGTCGGCTGGGTTATAAACAGCGTGACATAACGCTAGCAGAAAGAAGACACCCACATCATTACACACACACACACACACACCACACCACACACATTGACATACAGACTCATGGACACAGACACACAAACACGCATGCATGTGCAAAGCACACACAGATACTCATATGCGCATGCACACACACATACGTATACATGCACAGATGCACGCAGGTGTTCGCATGCGCACGCGCACACGCACATACACATGCGAACGTAACACGCACTTACACACGCACAAATGGATGCACTTACAGCCTACACAAACTCAAACCCACCACCAAGGAAAAACCAAACAAAACGAAAGAAAGAATAATAATAATAAAAAAATAAAAATAAAAAAAAGGAAAGGAAATACTTATAAGGAAAGGAAAGTCGGAAGAAATGGGGGGGGAAGAGATAGAACGAAGGAAAAGAGCAGAAAGAAAAGAAAACAATAGGGGAAAAGAAAAAGAATGAAGGAACGGCGGAAAAAAAGCCGAAGGGAAAGAAAAGAAGGGAAAAAAAAAAGAAAAAAAAAGAAAATAAAGGAAAGAAACAGAAAAAGAGAAAAAAAAAGTTTTTAAGAAAATAACTGAAAGAAAGAAAAGGCATTAAAAAAGAAAGAACGGACGAATTACAGAAGAGAGAAAGAAAACGAGGGGGAAAAAAAAAACCCAAAAAAACTAAAGAGAAAAGGGGGGGGGGGGCTGAGGGAAATAAACATGAAATAGAAACTAAGATAGAAAGCAAAAGAAAAGGGGAAAATAAACGAAAGACCAAAAGAATAAACGACAAAACAAAACGAACGAACAAACAGCTCTTACATGAGTCTCTAGGTATGACGGTTGACCTGTCAGTCTGCGTCCTAGAGTCGTCACGGAGTTCTCTCCCCCTTGAATCTCTTGACCTCTTGTCAGTTTGCGTCCTGGAGTCGGCAAGGGGTACTCTCCCCCTGGCTCTCATGAGTTTTTGTCAGTTTGCGTCCTGGAATCGTCGTGGAGTGCTCTCCCCCATGGCTGTCTTGACCTTTCGTCAGTTTGCGTCCTGGAATCGCCACAGTGTGCTCTCCCCCAAGGCTGTCTCGACCTATAGTCAGTTTGCGTCCTGGAATCGCCATGGAGTGTTCTCCCCCATCCCTCTCGTGAGTTTTTGTCAGTTTACGTCCTGGATTAGCCACAGAGTGTTCTCTCCCATCATTCTCTTGAATTTTTGTCAGTTTGTGTCCATGAGAAGTCGAGGCATACTCTCCCCCATGACTCTCTTGGTCTGGTAGATGATCTTTTGTCACTTTGCGTCCCGGACTCATCACGGTGAACTCTTTTGTGACTTATCTCATCCAGCACGGAACTAATAACACCACTAGAGTTAGTGTCCTCCAGACCAACACACCATCCGCCAGTGTCTTCAGGCTGTTCAATACAACTTCTGACTGTCAGCCATCAGTGTGCACTTTCCGGTGATGTATCTGCACGAGCAATCATGAACTAGGTTGAAAGTACAGCCACTGTAGGTAGACTTGAAGCAAGAAAACAAAAGTTGGTTTACTGGGCGCATCCGCAAGCGTGCAACCATCTGTGGTTTTTACTTGGAGTGCATGTCGAATAGCGCAAATCTGAAATCATCTAAAGGAGTGTGCTTTAAAGGGTTCTGCCTTTTTATCCCTGAAACATCCCGTATTCCTCTCTCTCTCTCTCTCTCTCTCTCTCTCTGTGTGTGTGTGTGGGGGGGGGGGGGGGGGGGTTGAAAGTATATTGCATATGATACAAGGGTCACACTCAATGTGCGCGATGTTTTGTAAAAATGTCGGAGGAAAGATTTCCTTTCATACCAGATCCTTCGCCAGTACAAACGCTTCTCTCTGTCACATATCCAGGACAGTTTAGTCTCAGAACATATTGAGAACGTTCCAAAATGACAAGGAAACACTATGGCATTAAGTTTCAATCGATCAGTTTCAGTATTTTGTTGGAAAGAAGCCCTTGTATACAGGACGGAGGTTACTGGATGAAAGATTTCCGTGTTAGAAATTCATAAGATGCAGAGCCAAGTAGTTCAGGTGAGACGGTTATATTGTGCCATGGGTATGTTCACACTTTTTGATATTGAGAGTCCGTCGGATTTCCCCCCCATTTGTTCCATCTGTTTGGAGGTCTAGTAACTCGACTTTTTATATATGGTAAAATGACAAGTTTGTAATTGTCATCTGGCACCTCAGATTCAGATACTCTTGTGAACCAGAATATCAGTAAACAAACCCTTTTTCCGTCAAATATAAAGACAGTAAATGTTTACAAATCGACCTTAAGATTTAATGGGGAAGAAAACTTAATTATTTCACGTAAATCTTGCATGCTGGATCACAAAATGCGCAAAGCTTTTAAAAATAGATCCTGGATATTCTGCTGACGCTAATCCTAATAATACGAAAACTACTACTTCTGCTACTGCTCCTCTTTCCATCACCCCGTCCTCTTCTCCCTGCTACTATTGGTCATAACGTAATTTATGGATCCCCTAAAGCCTATTTTCCAAACTTTCCTGGGGAAAAAAATGTTTATCAGGCCCTCACAATAACTCATCTGGAACTCGCTTTTATTGCATGGACCTATATCTAGAAAGACAACAAATGGACGCCAAATGGGTTCAAATCAGGTTAACAAGACTGCTGGAGAATTGCAACAAATTGAATTTGTAAGCGCGGGAGGGTTAGGTTTGGGGTTTGCACTTGGATGTTCAAAGTGTAAATGGAAGACACGAAGAGCTCGAGATTGCTAAGAGAGTCCAACTCCAAGGATGTGCCTCCTTTCCGTTTCCCTACTACTACTACTACTACACACACACACACACACACACACGCACGCACGCGCGCACGCACGCGCGCGCGCGCACACACACACACACACACACACACTCCCCTTAATCCAGTGCCATATTAACCTTTACCGTGCTTCTTGGGTCTTCCATGATCCAGTGACTCAATAAAAAAAAAAAAAACATCATATCTTATGAACGGATTGAGCTATGCTCACGAAATCTTATGAGTTCCTCAATGATTAATAGCCGTTGGTCACTGAAATTTCATGTATGGGCACAATCAGTTATCAGCGTAATTAGTCGCGGTTACCCCAGGACCTATATATTGTAATGGGGTCGCACATAAACCACGCCATCGGGTAAGTTGCTGAACCGTCCGTTATCAGGTGTGGGTCTTACAAGACCTACGCCATCTGAATAGGGATAAGCAATCGGAAAAGCCTCTGTGTAGTCAAAAACGTCATCCGGTCAAGTTAAACGGCCTAGAACCATGTTATATATAACTGGTTTTAAGTTGATGGGGTGGGATAGAGTGAGAATTGTACATGTACCAGATGCACGCGCCTTCATCTTCATCAGTATAGTGTCCTCAATCAACAAGCTGATTATTCTGACACTTGTAACGGAGGGTTAGGCGCAAAAAAAAAAAAGAAAAAGAAAAAAAAAAAAAAAACAAGAAAAAGAAAAAAAAAAAAGAAGAAGAAGAAGAAAAAGCAGCTTGTGACTACTGGTGGAGTTTACGAGCTCCCGACGTGAACACGCCAAGAGGCGTGACTCCAACCGCAGCCTCAGTCAGTGAATCGTTCCACTCAGGGATACTTCGCGGGAGGAACGAATAACTCCGGTAGTCCCGTTGACACTGAAGTCTAGCAAGCTGCCCTCAGTGTGCTCTTCTGTCCCTCTCCTTAGGTGCTGTCAACTTTGGCTTCTGGGATTTACGAATTTTGCCCAAATCCACCTGGACCATGTTGTTAATGATTTTGCAAATCATGGTGAGCCTTGCGATCTTACGTCGGCTTTGTAGGGATGTCCGTCCGATGTGGTGTAACATGTTGGTGACGCTAGCAGTTCTTTTGTAACGATTTAAAACGAAACGTGCTGATCTTCGTTGCACAGCCTCAATTTTTGTGATATGTCCTTCGTCCAGTCCTGATAATTGAAAGGCAGAAAACTCAAGAGGTGACTGAACAAGACCTTTAACATGTTCAGTGGGTTAGATTTTCTACTTAGTTACAGGCAGATCTTTTTCAGTATCTAGTTTTGGCGAAAGAGGAAATGATAACATAGATCTAATTAGACACAATAACACTATTTCACAGAAAACTATCTTTCCAGGAGAATCGTACAGATATGTCTATGAGGCGATCTTCCTGTAGAAATGCTAACACACACATCTTGACAGTGATTCAAAATATAAATGATTATTTCATGATTAAATTCAAACCAAACCATTGGGATTAAATTCAAACCAAACCAGATCAAACCAAACCATTGGCCAATGCGCTGGCGCAACAAAACAGATCTCTACGATGAAAAATAACACAGGTGCCATGTAAAAGACCACAAGGCCTAGGCTATGAAGACTCCTTCATACCAGTCTACTGCTATGACTAGTGCTTCTGTTGCTGCTGCTACTAACATTACAATTCAAATGTCACTGCTCGTGATGCTACACACTACTAAGCCTAGTAGTGCTACAGTACTGCTTGGCTATGTACACACACCCTTTTGCTACATGTTTGCCAAACCTGACATTTGTGTGCACTATCACTGGACACGATGAAGAACTGTCTGATCCCTGATCCACGTGAGTGGTAGCCTGAGGAACTGAACACAAACGAATGGCAGACCAGTCTTTCTGTCCCCAAGTGGAGATGTTCTTCCCGCCTCCGCGAATAAAGAGCGGTAGAAACGTATGACATCATTTCTTAGTGACGTCATCAGACTGCACTAAAGCTATTCTTCTCCCTCCAGCGGAAGAAGTTGTAAGCTTACAGTATCAATGTCTTAGTATGTACAATACCTGGCTGTATTAAGAAACTTTTTTTTTTTTTAAATAATGTTGGTCGCAGGCTGGTAATGCTTGTAATGAGTAGTATTGTCATTGAGAGACTAACATCCTTGGGGTGGGTGGTGCAGACAGATCAGTTGACTACATATAATACCACCGTCAGTTTTGTTCTGTTTCATTCGGGATAAGCTAAATGGACTCAGAATTTCTCGGAGCAATGGCACCTTTAGATGTATCTTGAAGCACAGACTTCAATTAGACCCCAAGAGTCAAAATGATGGTTCGTCATTAATTCGCGATCAATATGCACGAATTAATGGATCGTTCATCAGATAATGGCTCTGAGGGAACGTCTGTTACTTTCCTTTAAATCTGTAGTCAACATTTTCAAGGAGGCTCGGTATTTGAAAAAAAATCTAGTTAATATGGAAACCAAATCAATTAGGAGTTATATAAACGAGCTACAAGTTTGCATTCCCCCATCTCAAACACAAGATCAAGTCTTCTTGTTGTTGCTTCACATATTTTCTACACATCACATAGATCTAATTAACTGCGCAACAAAGACTTCAATCACGAAGAGGGACGACTGAGGCAAATCTCCCCATTAAAACTTTCAGTCTGTCATGTGATTACTTCCCTTTGCTTGTGAAGGGAGCCTGGCAAAGCTTCCTCAATATGATACTACTGAAGTCTTTTTGGTTTTCGTCTTATTTTTTTTTAATTCTGTACTTTTCCATACATTTTTATCTGCCTTTATTTCTTCTCTCTCTCTCTCTCTCTCTCTCTCTCTCTCTCTGCTTTTTTATTGTTTACTTTTACACTCTGTGTGTGTGTGTGTGTGTGGTAAAGTCTTTCATCACTTTCTTCCTTTCTTTCTTTCTGCTCCTTCCCTTCCCTCCCTGCCCCATTTCTCACTTGCTTTGCCGACTCAAACTCCCTAAAACACCATGTCACACAATTACACAGTTACATGCATTTATTTGTGCAGGTGACTTTATCACAGCTTCCTGTATCATGCATTAATGTTTTGATTTCATTTGTACACAACCTCAGGTAGAGGCAGGGGGTAAATGAAAAAGTGGGGAGACGTGGGCAGGGGAGGGGAGAGAAGGGGAGTGGGGGTGGAAGGCAACGGGACAGACACAACAGCAGAATGGTATATTTGCGTGCACATTTCACAAAATTACGGGAAAAGTTCAGTCTTTTGGTTTCTCTTTGCACATTTCTTTTGAAAAGAGCCATTGTGAAGCCACATGAAGAAATGTAGTTTTGTGTTGCAAAACAAACGGATAATTCTCATTGGCAGTCCATAATTAGGCGCGCACTGGACAGATCAAAGCTTCATCAGGAAAAGCTGTAGTCAGCTTGGTCACCAAGCGAGCCAGAACTTCGGCTGCATGCATTACCTGACACACATGTGCGCAAAATGCAGCCTCCATCTGCTCCACTGCTGTGACAAGTTCGTCACTGGTCACTGTCAGTCACGCAGCACAATGAGTGTGTCATTTCAGCGCTAGTAAATCTTGATGCCTGGCACCTGGTGAGATCTCCGGTGATCAGTCTTGGACAGGCTGGACAGACTTTTGACACCACTTTCCTTGCTATGTACCCCAATATGTACGTGAGTACATTCCCCTCTGTCTGCTGATGCACTGGTTCTTCCTGCTGTGACTGGGGTGGAAATCAGTAGCAATGTTGCCATTTCATTATCCTTGTTAGCTTGACCCTGCCCGTCTTCAGCTTCAGCGTCAGATAGACCAGTCCCTGCCAGTCTGACGCTTGGTTCGCTTTCACCCTGAAATCCTGTGGAGTTTTGTGACGTGTTTCAGGGTCAGAAGCAACTGGACTGTGTCAGCTTGGCAACTGCGTCTCTCATTCTGCTGAAAGATGTAGTCAATCACTGCTGTGCGTATAAACTCCTGAATTCACTTGGAGTTGGATTGGCCACATGGCCAGAATTACCTCTGATCTGCAAAAAAAAACAACAAAAAAAAAACAAAAAAAAGATTCTCTACACTGTTCTGGTTCAAGCGGTCTGCCAGCACTCAGGTTTGTTTCGTGCATTTCTGCAGCCAATAGCACCACAAAAGTCTCCGCTTCTCTTGATCAGTTGTTCTTGTTCGCCCATTTTGCCGCCTTGCTCTCGCCTCCTTCGTCTCCGCTTCCTCCTATTCCAAAGGGACAGTACTCAATCCTTGTGCTTAAAAAATTTTGTCAGTCGCCCCTTTCGGTGATTGAAATCTCTTTCCTGCCCAAGATATCTTCCACAAGATGTCTTCAGACGTCGTCCCGTTATCAGGGCCTTCGTATATAGTGTCACCGTGAAGGATTCCAACCACGCCTGTCATTTTGCCAAGTCATAAACGAATGAAAGAAATGAAAAAAAGACTTTCTTGACATGCGGCCAAGGGGTCTTGGGATCGATGGTCTAAGCAAAGATAAGAAAACCTTTTATCATTTCCAAAAGCAGAGATTACTTCAGGTGCAATGAGTATCACACAAATATTTCTGAGTGAGCCAGGAAAAGCTTTGCAGCAACAGAGGCACTTGGCCAAACCATGACACCACTATGCATGTGCAGCGCGTCTCATCCTTACTAAAAAAAGAAATGAAAAACAAACACAAAACAAAAAACGAGATCATATTACACCATAATGAATAAACAAAATTATTGATAAAGCTCCACCGAAAAACGTAGACAAACGTATCACAAGACAAAACACGACGCGTTTCGACCTCTTAGGTCTTATTCAGGCAAGATACACAACATTCAGGACAAGGAAAATGAACGAGCAATCACTTATCTTCATCCAATTCGGCGCAAAATGGGCGTTGAACATAATGGTATTGCTTGAATTAGTGCAGAAGTCAACGTTGACATGTATGGGAGCGCACAAGTTTTAAGTGTACTATCCCAAGAAAACAGTTATTTTCAAGTGAAAGCACAAAATATATGGAAAAAAGGTAAGTTGCCTGGAGAATGGCTAAGTGTCCTGGGAAGGTAATGTTTAACAGCATATCATGACAGGAAATCAGCTTTTTTTCTGGGAGATTAGTTGCCTTCTCCTCAGGACAATCAACTATTTTCAGATAATAATTAGCAACTAAAACACTATTTTCCTAAGATGACTAACTGCTTTCTCAGTAAAGTAACTTTTCTAGGAATATTCAACTGTTTTCCAGGAAAGATGACTGTTTTTATACAGAATAACATATAACTGTTTTCCTATGATGACTAACTGTTTTGTTAGGATGATAACCTGTTTTCCCAAGCAGTTTGCTGTTTTGAAGGAAAATGATTGTTTTCCCCGAATAATATCCTTTTGGAGGTAGTATGCGCTCATCAGTACTGATCCTTGCCTCGATTTTATTTTGCCTCATTAGTATTTACTGGGTTAATAGGATAGAGTTTGCTCTGATGTTTCCTGTACCAAAGTGATTGAAGTTATGTTTGAAATAAAATTATGGAACAGAGACAGGAAGACAGCTCGTTTAAGATGGGTTGTATGAATGGAAACAGCATCTGCATGTGCAGAATATTAAATGGTGTCCACTCGTACATCTATGTGGGGTATGATTAGGCGTCTTCCTGTCTGTGTGTGATATCACGAGCCGTCCTCCTGTCTGTGTGGGATATTATGAAGTGGGCTATTATTAGGTGCCTCCCTGTCTGTGTGGGATATTATGAGGTGGGCTATTATTATGTGTCTCCCTGTCTCTGTGGGATATTATGAAGTGGGCTATTGTTGGGTGTCTCCCTGTCTGTGTGGGATATTATGAGGTGGGCTATTATTAGGTGTCTCCCTGTCTGTGTGGGATATTTTGAGGTGGGCTATTGTTAGGTGTCTCCCTGTCTGTGTGGGCTATCATGAGGTGGGCTATTGTTATGTGTCTCCCTGTCTGTGTGGGATATCATGAGGTGGGCTATTGTTAGGTGTCTCCCTGTCTGTGTGGGATTTTATGAGGTGGGCTATTGTTATGTGTCTCCCTGTCTGTGTGGGATATTATGAGGTGGGCTATTATTAGGTGTCTCCCTGTCTGTGTGGGATACTTTATGCTGTCTCCCTGTCTGTGTGGAATATCAAGAGGTGTCTCCCTGCTTGTATGGGATATTATGTGCTGTCTCCCTGCCTGTGTGGAATATTCCAAGGTATGTCTCTATTTGTGTGGAGTAACATGAAATGACAACTTGTACGTTTCCGTGAAATATCATAGGGTGTCTCCCTGTTCTGTGTGGAATATCATGATGTGTCTCCCTGTCTGTGCGAGATGCCATGATGTGTCTCCCTGTCTGTATGAGAAATCATGATGTGTCTCCCTGTTTGTGTGAGATATAATGATGCGTCTCCCTGTCTGTGTGGAATATCATGATGTGTCTCCCTGTTCTGTGTGGAATATCATGATGTGTCTCCCTGTCTGTGTGAAATATCATAACGCGTCTCCCTGTCTGTGTGGAATATTACAGGGTGTCCGTCTATGTGGAATATTATGAATTATCTCTCTGTTTGTTTGGGATATAAATATCTCCCCGTCTCTGTTAAATAGCATGAGGGCTTGTGGAATATCGTTAGGAGTCTGTCAGTCAATGTGATATATTATGAGGCGTCACCATGTCTACAATGTTTATGTTTGTTGGCGCAAACAAAGTCTGGCCAACAAACAGATATTTATAGATATTTGATGAGAGAAAGAAAAAACAAAATTGAATGTAAAGGGAAAGAAAATGAAGAAGACTGTCTCACTGAAAAAGAAGGCAAAATGCAAAGAAATAGACAAAACAAGGTGTAAAGTAAAGCAGATTCTATATACAAACACAACAAAACTGACAAGTAAATGCTCAACAAAATTGCCTCTTCTGATGCAACAAACACCAGACAAAAATGCACAGAACAATACTCACCTGAGCAGTCAGAAAGACAAATACCCATCATTCTCTTGTTGACTGCAATCAGGGGAGTAGGCTATTGAGCATGTTTGTCTGCTGTGTGTTACGTCTGGAGATGACATATTTATCAAAAATTTACTAGTCTGGTTCACTAAAGCCTCGTTTTACTCCGAGGTACATTACTCGGGAAGTACAAATTTTCATTGAACTTTGGTTCCGTCCTCTGGCCTGCTTTGCTATCAAACTAGTACACGCCTGAAGCAAGCCAAAGCCTTCACTTCCGGGACCATACCCGCGTCACAGCCGGCTGGTGTGTGCATAGGATGCGAACAGGATCCCCACCAGTGAGTCCCTGCCCGAATTATATATATATATATATATATATATATATAATCTTTCTTGTTTATGAAATTGTTTCATTCTGTTTCCTCCAATCAATTTGTATATTCAGTTATTTTGTTGAATATATTATATATATATTTATATTATATATATATATATATATATATATATATATATCTTTCTTGTTTATGAAATTGTTTCATTCTGTTTCCTCCAATCAATTTGTATATTCAGTTATTTTGTTGAATTCATGATGATCCCTTTTTTTGTCATGTTTAGGACTTGTTCCATTCTTTTTCCTCCAATCATGTATACATTCATGTATTAAAGGATTGGTATCAATGTCAATGATCCAGAGACTTTCCCTTGTGTATGATGGTCTTTTTATTTTCTGTTCTCAGTGTTTCACATGCCACACATCATGAATTTCATTACTGTTTTGTCACAAAAGTAAAGAATAAATGTTCATCATCTCCATATCTAGGACTTAGCTTTCATTATGTCACACGTGTGTGTGTGTGTGTGTGTGTGTGTGTGTGTGTGTGTGTGTGTGTGTGTGTGTGTGTGTTGTGACTGCGCGCGTGAATGTTCAGAAGATGACTTAGGAACAAGAACAAGACCATCAATTACAGCATACATACATACACATAACAATAAAAACAACTCCTCCCCCTCAAACACATCCCACGCGCGCACACACACACACACACACACACACACACACACACACACACACAACACGCACGCACGCACACACACACACACACACACACACAACACACCCCGCACGCACACACACACACAAACACACACCGCGCACACACACACACACACACACACACACACACACACACACACACTCACACTCTCTCTCACACACACACACTCACACACCAACGCTTCCACACACATGTCTGTGGACTCTCTAATTAACACGCTGGCATTACTCCACTGATAAACACACACACACACACACACACACACACACACACACACACACACGCACACACACACACACACATGCGCCCACGCACACACATGGGCCCATGCCCACCCACACATCATACACACACGTGTACATCTACAAAAAAAAAAAAAAAAAAAAAAATGGTAGGTAGGCACTCAAGGTCTGACCAGCGCGTTGGGTTAAAGCGTAGGTCAGATGTCCGCTGAGTCGTTGCCACGAGACCCTCTTCTTCAATTGTCTCATCTTTGTTGTTAATTCATATATCCATCAGCCTCAAATCATGCGTAGTGTGGTCTCAAAACTTAGCGGATGTGGTGTAGCGTATATGGACTAGTCCGCACGCAGTGACGCCTCCTTGATGAAACTGAAACTATCTATTTCTCTATCCATCTATTGCTATCTTTTCATCTAAATCGGTCAACCTAGTATGTATATATATTTGAAGAGTGGAGGTGATAAGGCTACATTATGACATAGGAATTTGAAGAGAGTACATATCCTCTTTTTTTTGTCTGTTGACGCCAAGTCATGCAACTTGAAAGTGCACATCTTTTCTGAGTTACATTCAACAGAATCAATGAGATGCCTTCGTATTGTCATAAGCTGATAGAACATGATGCTTTATGAAGGCATACAATACAATAGTTATGATCACCCAACTCTGTTTACTCCTACTTCCTTACTCATTTAGAAAAGAATTCTCTGTCCACACTCTATTATGTATTTGTTCATTTCTTGGTTATGTTTGTTATTTTTCTTCAGAGTATCCAAGAAGAAATGAAGACAGCAGTTCGAAATGCTTCTGTTAATTATGTGAGATCCTCACAACATGCTAAACTAAAATATGTAGTTGCAGGACCAGATCCAGGGGGGGTGCTTTGGTACTACAGCACTCCCCTTCGGCTAAAAAAAAACACCCCTCGGCTTAAAACGCTATTAATAATGTCTCCCCAGCTCACAGGAGATGCCACGAAACAGCTTTTAAAATGTCAAAAACCCATTTTCGTCCGGGGGGCTTTGGCCCCCTGGTCCCCCCACCGGGGCTTTGCCCCTAGACCCCACCGGGGTGTAGGCGGCCCCTGGACCCCGGCCTAAAACATCTACCAGCACCCCACCTTAAAAACTCTGTGATCCAGCTCTGAGTTGGACACAATATATACACACACGCCACCCAGAATTGTATGCAAATAAGGAGAGAAAAAAAAGGAATTTGTAAATAAAAACAATAATATTGGTCAGTCTGTATGTATGTGTGCAGTCATTCAATCATAGTGCATTACAAATTTACACATGACAGTTACACTACAAGCATACGGTTTTGTGGACATATTTCATACTTTCATCAAACTACAACACATTCAAAAGCCTACAATATGCACACACTGAAAACCATGCACGTTCTACATGCTCACTGTCCAAACTACCAATGTTTACCCTCAGTCGGGATAACAATTTTTTTCATTCTATCTGATCAAACAAGAATGCACCCTTCCACAAATACCAAATGACGCACTGCAATCATTCCTTACCACTCCCCTTACCTCCTCCTAATGTAACTTGAGACACAAAAGCACACACACGCACACACACACACACACACACACACACACACACACACACACATACACACACACACACACACACACACACACACGCACACACACACGCACACACACATTCTCTCTCTCTCTCTCTCTCTCTCTCTCTCTCTCTCTCTCTCCCCCTCTCTCTCTCTCTCCCCCTCTCTCTCTCTCCACTTAACTGCACATTCATGGAATGTAAATTCTTCCTGTCAACATACTGGTGCTCTGGATTTTCATTCCCACTCGGCGCCTGATTTCTAATCTGAGTGCCATCAATGGCACCAATGGCGTTAGGGAATCACTTTCCTTTAAAAAAAAAAAAAAAAAAAAAATCTTTTCGTGTGTTAGCTTCTTGCTGCGTTGGCTGAACAACCTAGTCAGTCACTCTCCGGTACAGTACATCAGTCACTCCTTTTATGAGCTGACACACTGTTGACTGATACATGCCTATCATTTCCCCACAGATGTCTTGGAACGTGCCATTGGCATTAAATCTCAGTGTTGTCATTATCTGCGACAGCGGTGGGAGCGATCCAAGACTGTTGGCAAGTTTAGCCTAATATCGGCTGCTTTTTCATCTGTGAGTTCGATCCGAAATCTAAACTTTTGATATAATTCTACATCATTAAATTTTTCAAAAGGGTGCGTCCTATCTCTGAAAATCCTATTTATACATAGATTTTGTCTATTTCTCCGTCGATGAAAGACGATGGCCGCCATTTTTGTTCTGTGTTTTTGATCCTTATTCGGGTCGGAAAAGACCATATAAATTATTCCCGGATAAGGTTTTAGGGATAGCCTATTCGGTATTCCTGCATCCCGATTTCTGTCCAGCCTGGCCAGAACAGTTCTTCTACCTCTTTGTGAATATTACATGTATTCTCCCAAGAAAAAAATTGGCCCGCACGATTTTATTTTGAGGTCAATTTCCTGGAGGGTGTAAACTGCTTCAGTCTCATGGAAGTCAGAGAGCCATTTTCTCAAAAGGCTGAGTTTTTTTTGTTTTTTGTTTTTGTGTTTTTTTAAGGGTAAGCATGAACTGGTGCTTTGCAGTAAGATGCACTCTCAGAATTCTACGGAAACCTCACAACTGAGAGAGTGCACAGTAAACCTTGCGCATATAGAAAGTGCAGGAACAGAATCAAAATTGACAGTTAATTTTATCAAGTCCATCGCCTAATGGCGATGGGGGCAGTGACCTGTAGAAGGTTCACCATGTCTAAAATATGTCCGTACAGAGGGCGGAGTCAAACCACTTTCATCCGTCATTTTTACCTTCCCCGAACTGCATTAGATAGGCCCTATTCATTTACTACTGGATGGACAGAGACGGCTTTAAAACTGTAAAAATCCGACCCCATGAATGAATGGTTCGAACTCAGGAAAATTGACAGTTCAAGAGTGCAAGAAGTCCGTTTGTTTCGCGTCATTCACGGTAAATGATGACATGATTCAGTGGGTCTAGTTTAACCTTAGCCGTAAGTTGTAGGTATTAACTGACCCATAGTCACAACTTGCTCATAATAACTGAGTCAGTTTTTGAGCGATCTCCACAAAACATTATGACTTTGTTCATAAAGCCTGGCCCCGTTTATGTGCCAAAAATTGTGTGTTTTGTAAACAAAGAGAGGAGTATAACACACACACCCCACACACACACACAAACACACACACACACACACACACACACACCACACACACACAAAATCACCTTCATAAGGTTTTATTCCTTCAGCGAAAATATAGGTCCCTGGAGACCCACAACGTTGGGCAAGGCTTTAAGTCCTTCAGAAAAAGCATGGGTCCCATCCGACCCATGACTTACGGCAAGGCTTTATTCTGATACAAAAGTTCTGGGTCCCTTCTCGAGACCCACGACATACTGCTTTCAGAAATTTGGACGACATACAGCGAGGGATTAAAGCAGACATCTTTGCTCATAGAGAATCAAACGACAAGCTCATCTGTGTATATATATATATATATATATATATATATATATATATATATATATATATATATTATGTATGTGTGTGTGTGTGTGTGTGTGTGTGTGTGTGTGTGTGTGCGTGCGTGCGTGCGTGCGGGGGCAGGGGTGGGGTTGATTTTTCTGGCAATATGACTTTAGACTTTGTCTAACACTAAAACGTTACATACATTTAGCACTCCCAGTCCACTACTACTACTGTAGCACCGAGCGAACCCCCAAACTATCACTCTATAATAACGGCAGGACACCACACGCCAAAATCGGGCATGGACAGTACGGTGAGGGTCTTGGAGGCGTCCCACACGCCGGCAGCGATGCGGGCACGGTCCCGACGGGTCAGGGGCGGGCTGAGACCCAGCCCCAGGACTCCCGCCATCAGACAACGATCCGGGCAGAGCAGGGGCTGGGCCACGTAGCTGTGTCGGTGCACGGCGATCAGGGTCCACCAGGGGCAGCCCGTGCAGTCCGTGTCGTAGCGCACCTCGTAGTGGTTTGTGCCAGAGCCCCGGAAGGCTGACAGGTAGGTCAGGCTGCCGTCCGGCTTCGACTCTGGTCGCCTGATTCCTGAGACAATTGTGTACTTCTGTTCTTGTTTTTTCTTCTTTTTTTTTTCCCAAGGAAGGGGGGGGGGGGAGGGGGGTCAGACTTGTGGCATTGAATGCTATCTCTTTCTTTGTGCGTCTGTCTGTCTCTGTCACTGTTTCTGTCTGCCTCTGTGTGTGTGTGTGTGTGTGTGTGTGTGTGTGTGTGTGTGTGTGTGTGTGTGTGTGTGTGTGTGTGTGTGCGCGCGCGCGCGCGCGCGCGCACTCATATGTGTGAAAGTATGATTACCATTGTTACTCTCCGAGGTAACTTTTTGGCAGACAGAGAGTTATTGTAAAGGACAGTCATCCCGAAACATCGATTTTTGTTCAAGGCAAATCATACCATACACGCACATTATCGAGCTCACAAAATCTTGCATCAGAGATCTTAGAAACCCATGGCAGAGGCTGTCTCGTGTGTGCACTCACCCAGGCGGATGTTGAAGAAGGTCTTTACAGTGTTGTACCAGGACTGTTTCTGAGTGGCGCTTTCGTCAGCCAGGAACACGAAGTCCTGGAAGTTGAAGTTCTGATGATCAGCATCGCCCCTCCTCCTCCTCCTCCTCACTGGTAACTGTATTTCCTCATTGTCCACGTTCGGCGGGTGAAGAGGGGGCCTAAGCTTGCTGTCACGCACAAAACCATAAATATTGCAGTCTGCACCACTGCTACGAATTCCAGACCTGCTGAATCTGAACATTATTTACTACTACGGGGTGAGAAAGGAGGAGGAAAATGGGGATGGAGGGGAAGGGGTACAGTAGAAGATGGGGAGGGAGCGGGTGGTTGGGGAAGGAGGGAAGCACCACAAAATGTAAACATGCTATAAATCAATTTTGCCATAAAAAATGTGTGGTTTGTGCACTCCCCCACCCACTCCCTACACACTCCTGCAACTCTCCATCCTCCTTCACCTATTAAAACATACCCCCTTCTGCTGACCTTATTGATTTCAATGCCCTATTCAAACAACTTTTTTGTGTTTGTTTAGTTTTGTTTCATTTTGTTTTGTTTTGTTTAATTCTGTTCTTTTTAGTACTTTTTTTTGAGTACTTGATTCCTTGAGTATAAATTTCGACCCCATTTTCACCCCTGTCCACTTTGCCTATTGTTGTGAACAACAGCTGGATGTGTATCTAACATCACATTGATGTCCCCAGAACGATAACATTAAGACGGGTAAAAATCTACCTGCCCGGGGTTTGAACCTGCAGACCATACGCAGACGCCATTGGTGTTATTTTTTTCTCCTTTCTCCACCAACCCTTCTACATTAAAAGTAGAGCAGGGCGACACTGAAGAAAAAGGTTCCCTGTTCAACGACACCAAAGGAAAGGCAGACATACTTACCAGTTCCAGAGTGTCCCCGATAAGAAGACGACGCCTCCCCTCCCCCCCCCCTCCTCCCTCCCCTCCACCCCCCTCCCTCCTCTGCCGCTTCTGGACACCCCTCAATGTGAGAATGTACTAGAGATACATATCGGGACAGAAAGCATAAAGAAACTGCAGGAGGAACCTAACCTTGCTAAAGCCATCGGACCAGAACGCATCCCTAACATTGTCTACAGATTTGTGTGGATGCCATTACTTCAAGCTTAGCGGAGTATCATTCAGCAGACTTGGCTCACTGAAAACATTTCCTGTGCATTCAAGAAGGAAGACAGACCTCGGCTGAAAATTACTCTCCCATTTCCTTAACATCGGTTTGCTGCAAACTTCTTAAATACATCAATGACTATCTTGTCCGGAAATGTCTCAAACACGTATACCATCCTCTCTCCACTCATCTATGGCTACAGAGCTAGATTCTCTTTTGAAACTAAACTCGTCACGACGATACATGACCTTTTTCTGTATATGACATTGGCAGGCAGTTTGATCTGTAATATTTGACTTCAGTATGGCATTTGATACTGTATTCCACAAGAAGCTCCTGCATAAACTGTCCCATTACGGCGTCAGGTCAAACACCCACAGGTGAATCAAGAACTTCTCGACTAACCAAACCTTGAAGGTTGTCCTGAATGGTGAGGAGTCAAGGGAGCTTACAGCAAATATGGCATCGTACAGTTCTTGGCCCGCAGCTGTTTCTGAGCCAGTCAGTGATACCAAGACCTACACCAACCACATTGCTTCTCTAGGAAAACCTAAAGCGCTTTGAAAAGAACACCAAGGATTGCAGAACACCTTCAATGCCAAGAAGTGCCTATACCATCAGCATAAAAAAAGACTGATTACACAAAAAAGGACTGCCTTTGTGGCGAATTTCTCTGACAAACTAGCAGCCATCCATTCTTTGGTGTGATGATATCCAAAAACTTGATTTGGCACTCTCACGTCGCAAATACGACCATGAAAGCCAGCAAACTGCAACAGTAACCTATGTCACTGTCCCCAATCCGATGTAATAACAGCATACAACGCCCTTGTGCGGTTCATGTTAGAATATGCTGTGATTGAATAGCATCCATACTTTCAAAGTAATATAAACAACAATAACAACAACGACGATAACGACAAAACAACTGCACCCTAAAGTGCACACTGCATTACGCCGCAATATTCATCACAGAGACTGCAGGTCAAGGGAATCAGTGTGTGTCAACACCATGCTCAGTGAGTATCACCAAAGGTGTCTACAAGGCCCGCGACGAGACCAGTGACTCGAATGGTTGAGGAATCAGTGTCTGCCTGCCACAAGACCGTTTCATCAAACCGCGGAGGGCTAGCGAGCAGCCCAATTATCCAATGCACTCTACTAAAAGTGTTACCAGTCACCTGGTACAAAGATCAAAAAAAAAACAACAACAACGGTGGAACCCTCAAAATCCCAGTCACCACGTCACAGTAATTCAGTTCACTGGACCAGTCCCCGTCAACATCACCTGCAATGACTATGCAACTTCCTGCCCCTCGAGCAGAAGCATATGCGACTAAACATCCTGCTGATCAAACCGCTTCTTCTCCTCCTTCCCCCTTCACACACCCCCCCCCCCTTCCCATTGTGTTTAGGGTCGATACTCCCACAACTTATTTATCCAGATTCAGATTCGAAACTCAGTAAACATTCAAACCTATTCCCACGGACCAACGGTCCTTACGAACGCATGGTAACGTGTCCTTTCGATTGTGTTTGATTGTGCTGTTTTTTTTTTTGTTTTGTTTTGTTTTTTTCCTTCGAACGTTGCAAACCCTAAAAACCATTCGAACACGGTGCAAGTCCGTTGTATATCACGGTAAATCGGTTTCTATGGAAATCGAGACACAGCAATCCTGTATAACCGACTCAAATAATACACTAGCTGTTTCGTTGGTTACCTCTGCATGGTTGCATGGTATACTGATGACTTTGACAATTCAGTTTGGCGGACGGCGCGCATGCTCGTGCTTGCGAGTGTGCGTGTGCGTGAGAATGGGTATGCGCATGCACGCGCGCCGTGTGTGTGTGTGTGTGTGTGTGTGTGTGTGTGTGTGTGTGTGTGTGTGTGTGTGTGCACGCGCGTGTGCGTGCATGTATGTGTGCGCGCATGGGTCAGTGATGGTGTGCGCATGCTATGGAGAGAGAGAGAGAGAGAGAGAGAGAGAGAGAGAGGGGGGGGGGGACGAGGAGGAGACTGCGGTAAGTCACAGTGTATGATAAGAATACTAATAGCATTCGATGTTTGCATGACGTCAGAGGGATGAAAGGGGTGGGGATGGCGGTGGGAGTACACTTCCTGTTTCGATTCGTCATCAACAGGTACCACAACACCTCGACTGTCATCTGCATGATCGACAAACTCAAATGGCCCTCCCTCCAACACCGACGGAAAGTAGCCCAACTTACCATGCTGAGAAAGATCCTGAACAACGAGGCCGCATTCAGCATGGACAAGATCAACTACGCCCCCTCACGAAGACGACGTTGCCACCCTCAACAACTTGTTCAGATGCAGTGCAGGACAGACTACAGACGATATTCTTTCCTTCCGAACACTATCCAGGAATGGAATGAGCTGCCTAGTACTACCGTGGCAGCTGACACTCTGGATACCTTCAAGTCCAGAGTGCCACCCAGTAGTTAGTTTAGTTAGGTAGCCCCCCCCCCTCCCCCCCCCAATTTTTTTTTTTTTCGCGAAAAGCGAAGACGTAGTAGTCTGCCGGGTAAACCCACTTAGTATTTTGGAGTTAGGGTTAGGTTTTATTCTCACTATCTAGGTCTTTCACTTTCTATCCACAATTCTTTTTCTCACTCTGCAATCCTCTCAAAAGTATTACAATGGCAGAAAAATCAACATGATGATTGAGGCCATTTAACTGGATGATGATGATGATGATGACGCCATTTAATCGAATTTTAGTAGATACATTTAAAGTCGCACTGTTGAGGACAGATGGAGGGAGAAAGAACCAAGCCAGACTGACAGACCACTAAGAAATTTTACCTGATAACGGGTGTGCTCCCATTTCCGACACGCAGGAAGTTGTCGCCAATCTTGAGTAGCACTTGGCGACATCGGTAAAGGGGGACAACTTTGGTGGGTGACAACTTTGGGGGCGTCGACTTGGGATGAATGCGGGTGGACTCCCTGCTTTCCTTTCTGTGTTTGGTGTCCAGTCCAGAGTCGTTGGTACTCTCGGCTGTCGTGGACAGCATCTCTTTGAGCACGTGAATCGAGTGTTCCTGATATTCAAACAGATAGATAGATAGATTTTTATGCATACATTTATACATACATACATACACACACACATACATATACCGTAAAACACCGAGTATAAGCCCATCCCTCCTTTGCACAGTTTAAGGCCCAAAGAGGGGGATGGGCTTTTACACAGTATTTACCCCACTGGAGGAAACTTTATTACCCATAAAAGGGAAACTATACAACATGTTACTTCCAGAATGCTTTCTAAACACACACACACACACACACACACACACACACACACACACACACACACACACACACACACACACACACACACACACACACAAACACGAGCAGACAGCTATAGAGAGAGCTAGACAGACACAGTGGTATAATGATTTTGATTTGTAAAGGTAATCTCTTCAGGGATTGCCTGAAAAAGAATATGGGGAAAACCAATGATTTATCTTTCATTTAAAAAAAGGTCACTTGACCTTTTCTCTTCAAGGATTGTCTGAACAAAAAATACTGTATGGGAAAAACAATGATTTATCTTTCATAAAAAAATAAAATCATCTCTCCCTTTCTCTTCAGGGATTGTCTGAACAAAAAAATGGGCAAATCAATGACATCCTTCATTAAAAAAAATAATTAAAGTCACTTTTCTAATCTAGCTAACTCCTTTTCTTCTTTAGTCAGACTGCATGAATTGTCAGTGACCCTAGTCAAATCCAAAGAAGTCTTCTTCGTCTTCTCTCCCCTCTTCCTCTTCTTCCTCCTCTTCCTCTTCCTGGTTATGAGCATCGTTGGCAGCGGGAAGGTGAACCCCAAAGTCATCTGGAAACCACTCCAGAGTCTGGTTATTTTCTGATCCATCCATGGCATTGGAGATAGCACATCTCTTGAAGGCAGTGACGATGATGTCAGGTCTGACGCTGTCCCAGGCTCTGCCCACCCAGCTGATGACGTCCTGTCGAGATGGTTGCCTCAGACTGCCCGCAGCTGTCAGTGGACGGTCTTGTCTCATCCAGGTCACCCACCTGTCACGCATGGCATCTTTGAAAGGCTTTGTGACGCTTATGTCAACCGGTTGGGCGAGAGGGGTGCACCACATCCACGTTGCACTCATGTAGGGCTTCCCTCACTTCTTGGGTGCGATGAGCCGGGTAGCTATCCAGTACCAACAATCGCCGGTCATCTGCTGGGCCCAGGATTCGCCTGACCCACACAAACAGAGCCTCTTGAGTCATCCACCCATTCCTCGTGGCATGAACTCGGACGTTATCTGGCACCTGCAGCTGTTGATAGACCCGTGGAGGGATCAGGCCATATCTTTCCTTGAAGATGATCATTGCTGGGAACTTCGTCCCGTCTGCTGCAACAACCAAGGCCACAGTGAAGCCCCGTTTTTCCGCTCTCGTTGTCTTTGTTCTGACCTGACGACAACCTTTTCTGTCACTGGTCCTTTGAGGCAGCATATCAAATCTCGCCATTGTTTGATCCATATTCATGATGCAGTTCAAGGGATAGTGATGGCATCTCCGCAGCATCAGTACAGCACGCCGGTAATTACTGAGCAGATCTCGGAAATCCCCTGGCACCTTCTGGCTGATGGAGGTGCTTCTTCGTGTTGATATGCCATGGCGCCTTTTTCAGCGTTGAACCCACATGTCTGAAGCAACGAACCCATCCAGCTGCAAAGCACCTGCAAAAGAAAGCAGAATCAACATAATCCGTTTCACGTGCCTTTACCAATCTGTGCAAAAATATGTGATTTTAAAAAATACCACTGAACTTTTACACACACACACACGCGCGCGCGCGCGCACACACACACACACACACACACACACACACACACACACACACACACACACACACACACACACCTACACACACACACTGATGGCTCAGTCCTAGATAACATTGGTAGTGGTTCTGGTTTTGTCATTCCTAGCCTAAATGTGAACAAGAATTATCATCTTGGCAAAGGGTTTTCCATATTTACAGTAGAATTATATGCAGTATTGATGGCTTTGAGCTACATTTATGATGCTCCCATGCCTTTTCATAATATTCTCATATGTGCTGATTCAAAATCTGTCTTGCAATCTCTAGAACATTGGGATGGTAAGGCTCGGAAAGATTTACTTTTTGATATTCATCACCTCATACACTGTTTAAGGATTCATGGAATATGTATTGACTTTTGCTGGGTTCCCTCTCATAGTGGGTTGAAATGGAACGAAGCAGCAGATATACTTGCTAAAGCTGGAGCTAAACATTGCCTCGATTGCAATTTATTATCTTCACTGAAAACATCTTCGTCAGAAATTTTGCTAAAATTAGAAAATTGTGTTTATAACAGAAATTGTGGAGAAAATCTCAAATATGTAAATACTTGTCCTCGTCACATTTCCAAGATAGTAACAAAACTCAAGTTAAATGCATGGAACACAAAATATTCTTGCCATGTTTTTGTACTTGTGGTAAGCCTATATCAGTGCATCATTTGTTGACAGAATGTTCTGTCTTAACTCCAATATATAAAGAAAATTCTATTGATATCAACGTCCAAGATATCAGTCAAATATTGTCCAGCCCTTCTATCATAAACATTGCTACTATTATCGCACAATCTAAAATTGCCAAGTTGCTTTGATGCGTGTTTATTTTTACCACTAATTCAAAAAGTTATTGTTGTTACTTTTTATCTTTGAGGTTAAGCTTTGTTAGTTAGAGATGACGTTTTAAATTATTTTTCGTCCAATATCATCAATGGTGAACAGACGTTAAATAAACCACTGAACTGAACTGAACTGAACTGAACACACACACACACACACACACACACACACTCTCTCTCTCTCTCTCTCTCTCTCTCTCTCTCTCTCTCTCTCTCTCTCTCTCTCGCACACGCGCACACACGAACATGCATGCAATTCGTTAGAAACAGTGTCGGAAAAGAAGGAAGGCTTACCTTCTATTTTTAAAGCTCTGATTTTGAGGTCTTTGTTGCAAACAACCCTTCCTGCTGCTCGTTCTTGATCCAAATATTCAAGCACAGCCAGATCTAGTTCTTCTGATGCAACGCGTTTACCAGGATGAATCTTCTTCTGCTCCTTTTGTTTCCCTGTTTGATTCTGTATCAAGACATGCCTCATTTCATTCCACTGCCGCACCTGTTTTCTATCAACTCCAAACTCTTTGGCAGTTTCAGAAACATTGTGATTTCGTAAGAACTGGAGGGCAGAAAGTTTGAAATCCACTGAATATGACTTCCGACGAGGCATAGTCCTATTTCTGACAAACAACCATTAACTGAAAAGAAAACAGGGCCTGTTGGTCACTTCCGGTGATCCAAAGTGTAAAAGGTTGACATCACTACGGAAATATGATGACTCTCTCTTGGGCACACACACATGCAGAGAGAGAATGTTCTAGGAGAGAAAGGGGGGAAGAGAGAGAGAGAGAGAAAGAGGGAGGGGGAGACAGAGAGAGAGAGTTGCAAAAAAAAAAAAAGAAAAATTAAAGCTGAAGTGGGGGGTGGCCTTATACAAGGTATTTCACCCTTCGCACCGTTTTAGCCTCAAAGTAGGGGGTGGGCTTACACTACGAGATGGGCTAATACTCGGTATTTTACGGTATATATATATATATATATATACACTACTCAAAACAATTGAAGTACCACTAAGGAAAACTGCTGTCATTCGAAAGAAAACAAAGCTGAACATAATTTAATGATTGAATATTTTATTTTTATTATTCCTCAATCCATTCAAATTTATTCAAACACCGTGACAAAAAATTATCTTTGTTTTACACTTGATTAAAGAGGCATACCCCCAAAATGAAAAGTAACAAGAGTCTATGGTAGATGTCATGATGTTAATAACGGGTATGACCACCGTTCGCGTTCAAACAAGCGTCACATCGACGTCTCATGGAGTGCACCAGGCGGCGGAGAGTGTCCTGGGGGATCGCCTGCCACTCCTGCTCCAGCAACTGAAACAGCTGGTCCACGGTGTCTGCTGGAGGGTTGTGGGCCCGCACTCGCCTCCCCAGCACGTCCCACAGATGCTCTATGGGGTTCAAATCTGGTGACCTGGCAGGCCAGTCCATTCTTGTCACCTGCTGCCCTTGTAGGAACCGATTCACGATGGCGGCGCGGTGGCACGGCGCGTTGTCGTCCTGGAACTGGGCGCCCTGGCCAACTGCCCTCAGGGCGGGCATCACAAGGGGGCGGATGATGGTGTCGCGGTAGGTGGCACCGGTCAGGCGGCCTTCAACACGGTGTAGGGGGGTCCTGTGACGTAGGCTGAACCCACCCCACACCATCACGGACCCACCTCCATAGCGGTCATGCTCCCTGACGGCAGCGTCAACGTAGCGTTCTCCAGGACGTCGCCAGACGCGAACCCGCCCGTCGTTGAACCTGAGGGTGAACCTTGACTCGTCTGTGAAGAGTACTGTTGCCCATTCAGCTCTTGTCCACCTTCTATGACATGCTGCCCAGGCCCGACGATGAGCTCGATGCGCTGGGGTCAGTATTGATCTCACTGCTGGGGACCTTGACCTCAAGTTGGCGTCGTGGAGCCGGTTCCGAACTGTCTGGGTACTGACGTTGACGTTGCTGGCTTGTCGTAGCTGGTCTCGGAGTACTGTGGCACTGGCTGAACGGTCTCTCAGACAAGCGATAACAATGAACCGATCCTGCTGTCTGGAGGTGCTTCTCGTCCGTCCACGTCCCTGCTGTTCTTCAACACTTCCAGTGTTAAGCCAACGGTCTCTGAGCCTCAGAATGACTGGGTGACTCACTCCAAGCCGTCGACCAATCTCCCTCAAGCCAATACCTTCTTGGTACCATGCTATCGCTCTTCCTCTGTCGGTGTTGCTTAGTCGTTGTCTCGCAGGCATGGTTAAATCTTCCTAAATTTCGCGACTTTTTATACCCGTCAAATGTGCTAACTGATTGCAATTCTGCTCAGAAAAGACCTTGCTTTCACGTGCATCACATTTTTTTTTCTTGCTGTGTCTGTGTCAAAATCTGGGAGCGACACAAGTTCGATAATTTCTCGGGATTTTTTTGCCTCAGATGCGACGCGGTAGATAACTGCTGACCGACTTTAACATAACAAAAATGCACGAGGAGTAGTATTTGAGAACCGGGTAAGCTTATCCAGCAGAGTTTATTCAATTATCAATATTAATTGGTTTATCAGAGCTTTTTAAAAATTGCATACAAAAATTAGGGGTGTACTTCAATTGTTTTTAGTAGTATATATATATATATAGAGAGAGAGAGAGAGAGAGAGAGAGAGAGAGAGAGAGGTTCAAACGATTAAAGGGGTTAACATGCCCATTTTGCAAACAACTGGAAACTTCCAAGAAAGGAAGGTATGACTAGGATTAAATGGAAGGTGAGGAGGTGGGACTGATTGATTGATTGATTTATCTTTGATACGATGGATGCAGATTTTAGGCCAAAGCCTAGTCTTACAATCTGTCCTTGTCACGCATACATTCTTTCAACATATATCATTCATACTGACAATTCAACATAGTAATTATGTAATGTAATTCTACAAGCAGAGTATTCATATAAACGTAATAATGACTTGGTGGGAAGTCAAACCGATGGAACTAAAAACAAAAACAAACAAAAAAACCACCAACCAAACAAAAGCACAAAGAGAGAGAGAGAGAGAGAGAGAGAGAGAGAGAGAGAGAGAGAGAGAGAGAGAGAGAGAGGTCGGCGGGAGGGAGGGGGGAGGGAGAGAGAATGGTAAGTAGGGGAGAAGGGGGATGATGGGCAGAGCGGGTGTGGGGATGAGCGATTTAATGGAGTAGGTTACATGTTTAGACGGTGTATGGTTTACAGAAGGTTTTGCAAATGAACGCTAATGATTTTAATCGAATAATCAAATTATTGATTTAATTGCAAAGTGAGACGACTGCAGGCGGAAATCTAAACAAAACTTAAATAGATGTTAGCGAACCGCCCAGAGAAACGTGGACAAACGAGTCACAAGACAAAACACAACGCGTTTCGACCTCTTAGGTCTTCTTCAGGTGAGTCACAAACGAATAAAATAACGAAAATTCACTTAGCTTTGATCGCTTCAGATCGCTTCCGAGTTTCAGCGCAAGGAAGAAGGCGTTGAATCCTCCTTCCTTGCGCTTAACTCTGAAGCGATCTGAAGCGATCAAAGCTAAGTAAGTGAATTTTCGTTATTTTATTCGTTTGTGACTCACCTGAAGAAGACCTAAGAGGTCGAAACGCGTTGTGTTTTGTCTTGTGACTCGTTTGTCCACGTTTCTCTGGGCGGTTCGCTAACAAATTATTGAGACATAAAATGTTTATGTAAATTTTTTTGAAGTGTTAAGGTATTCGTACTTTGTAGACTCGGTGGAAGAGAGTTCCAGATATATGGTCCAGAGTAACCTAGGTTTGTATTGTATTGATCAATGCGTGGGTAGGGGAGAAGGAATTTCTTAAAATTAGAGAAGCTGTTCAATCTTTTCTTGAGTTCCACTTGCTTACTCACGTTCAGTGCTGTTAGTTTTTCATCTGTTGTTAGAGGTATGGTTGGAAGGAGTAGATTTAATGCACGTCTATGGAGAGAGAGAGAGAGAGAGAGAGAGAGAGAGAGAGAGAGAGAGAGAGAGAGAGAGAGAGAGAGAGACAGGACAGACAGTCTGAGCCATCCACAGATGCAATGACTCGGTACATAGGGTCCTCTGGCAGAAGCAGCCCTAGTGTGGCCCCTGTCCGTCGGCTGAGCT
The DNA here is from genome assembly GCA_033310375.1 of Conus canariensis. Taxonomy (NCBI): domain Eukaryota; kingdom Metazoa; phylum Mollusca; class Gastropoda; order Neogastropoda; family Conidae; genus Conus; species Conus canariensis. The sequence goes on from CM065728.1 coordinate 30,384,698, forward strand.
ATAAACAAAGTGACTTAACGATTGTAAAAGACACCCACATCATTATTCACACACACACACACACACACACACACACACACACACACACACACACACATACACACACACGCGCGCGCGCGCACGCATGGACACAGACACACACGCACGCACGTGCAAAATACGCACACATACACACAAATATGCATATGCATATGCACATGCACACACACACACGTATACATGCACACACGCATGCACGTGCTCGCACACACACACACACACACACACACACACACACACACACACACACACACACACACACGCACACACACACATATCCACAAATGCACGCGTTCGCTTAACATGCACAAATAATAGCCTTCATAAACTCAAACCCACCACTGAGGAAAAACAAAGAAAGACGATAGAAAGGGGAAAAAAGCAAGGAAGAAAAGACTGAAAGGAAGCAATGAAAGAAAAATAAGAAGAAAAGAAAGGTAACCGACAGAAATGGGAAAAAAGATAGGACGAAGGAAAAGAGCAGAAAGAAAAGCAAACAATTAGAAAAAAAACAATGAAAGAACGACGGGGGAAAAAACAAAAGGAAAGAAACGAAAAGAAAAAAAGTAAAGAAGAGGAGGGGAAAAAACCCAAAGAACTTAGAAAAAAAAAAAACGAAACTAAAAATGAAAAGAAATGGAAGAAGAAAAAAAAAACAACGGAAAAAGGTTTTTTTTTTAAAATCAAAAAGAAAAAGAAGAAGAAAAGGATTGAAAGAAAGAAAAGAAGAAGAAAAAAAAGAAGAACGGCCGGATTATAGAAAAGAAAGAAATGAAATGAAGGATAGAACGTAAACAACAACAACAAAATAACAGTTAAAAAAAAATGATACACAAGGGAGTGAGAAAAAAAAAACGAAGGAAAGAAACAGGGAGTAGAAGTTATGAAAGAAAACAAAAGAAAAGAAAAGTGAAGAAAAATGAAAAAACAAAAGAAAGAAAAGACAAAACAAAACGAGCGATCAAACAAGTGTTACATGATTCTCTTGATTTGACGCCTGATCTTTCGGCAGTTTGCGTCCTGGAGTCGTCACGGAGTGCTCTCCCCCCTGGCTCTCATGACCTTTTGTCGTTATCCGTCCTGGAATCGTCGAGGAGTGCTCTCCCCCCTGGCTCTCATGACCTTTTGTCGTTATCCGTCCTGGAATCGCCGCGGAACGCTCTACCCCTTGGCTCTCTTGAGTTTTTGTCTGATTGCGTCCACAAGAAGTCGAGGCGTGCTCTCCCCCATGACTTTCTTGGCTCGGTACAGGATCTTTCGTCACTTTGCGTCCCGGACCCATCACGATGACCTCTCTTGTGACTTGTCTCGTCCAGCATGGAATTAATAACACCACTAGCGTCAGAGTCCTCCAGACCAACACACCATCCGCCAGTGTCTTCAGGCTGTTCAATACAACCTCTGACTGTCAGCCATCAGTGTGCAACTTCTGGTGACGTATCTGCCCAAGCAGTCATGAACTAGGTTGAAATTACAGCCACTGCAGGCACATCTCAAGCAAGAAAACAAAACTTGGGTTACTGGGTGCAACCACAAACGTGCAACCTTCTGTGGTTTTCACATGGAGTGCATGTCGAAAGGTGCAAATCTAAAATAATCTAAAAGAGCGTGCGTTAAAGAGTTATGTCTTTTTGTCCCTGAAACATCCCGTATTCATGTGTGTGTGTGTGTGTGTGTGTGTGTGTGTGTGTGTGTGTGTGTGTGTGAAAGTATAATGTGCATATGATGCAAGGGTCAATGTGCGCAATATTTTGTATACACGTCGGAGGAAAGATTTCCTTCCATACCAGTTCCTTCTCCAGTACAAATGTTTCCCTCTGTCAAATATCCAGGACAATTTGGTCTCAGAACATATTGAGAACATTCCAAAATGACAAAGAAACACTATGGCATTAAGTTTCAATCAATCAGTTTCAGTATTTTGTCGGAAAGAAGCCCTTGTACAGGATGGAGGTTACTGGATGAAAGCTTTCCGTGTTAGAGATTTATAAGATGCAGAGCCATGCAATTCAGGTGAGACTGGTATATTGTGCCATGAGTATGTTCACCCTTTTTGATATTGAGAGTCCGTCGGATTTTTTGCCCATTTATTCCATCTGTTTCGAGTTCCAGTAACTCGACTGTTTATATACGGTAAAACGGCATGTTCGTAGTTGTCATCTGGGCCTCAGATTCAGATACTCTCGTGATCCAGAATATCAGTAAACAAACCCTTTTCCCGTCAAATATAAAGACAGTAGGTGTTTACACATCGGACTTAAGATTTAATGGGAAAGAAAACTGTCAATTATTTCACGTAATCTTGCATGCTGGATCACAAAATGCGCAAAGCTGTTTAAAATAGATCCTGGATATTCTGCTGACGCTACTCCTCCCAATAATACGAATACTACTACTGCTGCTGATGCTTCTTCACTTCCCCCACCCCTTCTTCCTCTTCCTGCTACCATTGATCTTGACCTAATTTATGGATCCCCTAAAGACTATTTTTCAAACTTTGCTAGGAAAAAATCATTTTCAAATTTTTACCAGGCCCTCATAAGAACTCACGCGCAAAACGCTGTTACTGCGTGATGCCTATATCTGAAAAGACAACAAACGGACATCAAGTACGTTCCAAGAAGAGCAACAAGGCTGCTGGAGGATTGCAACGAAATAGATTTGTAAGTGCGGAAGGGGTCGGGGTTAGGATTTGCACTCGGATGTTCAAAGTGTAAATGGAAGACACGGAAAACCTCGAGATTGCTGAGAGAGTCCAGGAATATGCCTCCTTTCCCTAACACACACACACACACACACACACACACACACACACACACACAGTCTCACACACACACACACACACACACACACACACACACACACGCACACACACACACAACACACACACACACACACACACCTCATCCCCAAAATTTGTTGCAATCTAGTGACAATCCAGTGCCATATTAAACGGTCTGGAACCATGTAAGCTTATAAACTGGTTTTAAGGTGGAAGGGTGGGAGAGGGTGGGAATGGGGGATTGTTCATGCACCAGATGCATGCCCCTTGGTCCAGCCCTGTTCATTGAAGGGTAGAAAACTCAAGAGGTGATTGAACGAGACCTTTAACGTGTTCAGAGGGTTAGGTTATCTACTTACACTTACAGGCAGCTCTTTTTAAGTATCAAATTTTCATGAAAGAAGAAATGATAAGATAGATCTAATTGAGCACAATAACACTATCTGAGGGAAAACTTTTTCTTTCCAAGAGAATCGTACAGGTATTTCCACGGGGCGATCTTCCTATGGAAATGCTAACGCTCACATCTTGACTGTGATTCACAATATAAACAATAATTTCAAGATTAATTAAAAACCAATCAAACCAAACCAAACCAAACCATTGGCCTGTGCGCCGGCGCAACGAAGCAGATCTGCCCGATGTAGAATAACACAGGGAGCATCTAATAGAGCACAAGGCCTAGGCTGTGAAACAGACTCCTTCATACTAGTCTAATGCTATGATTACTGCTTCTGTTGCTGCTGCTATTAACATTGCAATTTACATGTCACTGCTGCTGATGCTACACACCACTAGTGGTACTACAGTTAGGTACATACACATCCTTTTGCTACTTGCTTGCCAAAGTTCGGTTCAGTTCAGTGGTTTATTTAATGTCTTTTCATCGTCAGATGATATTAGACAAATGTGCCAAACCTGACATCTGCGTGCTCTATCACTGGACACGATGAGGAACCGCCTGATCAGTGATCCACGTGAGTGGGTAGCCTGAGGAACTGAACACAAACGAATGGCAGACCAGTCTTTCTGTCCCCGAGTTGTGATGTTCCTCCCGCCTCCGCGAACAAAGAGCGGTAGGCCTAGAAACGTGTGACATAATTTCTTAGTGACATCATCAGACTGCACTAAAACCATTCTCTTCCCTCTAGGCTAGTGGAAGAAAGTTGTAAGCTTACAGTATCAATGATCTTAATATGTACAGTCCTCGGCTGTATTAAGAAACTGATTTGTTTTTGTACTCCCAGTTCATATAGAACAGGGAGTACTTTAGAATGGGAACGAAGAAATGCAGTCTGTGGTTCTGTCTGTCTGTCTGTCTGTCCGTGTGTCCGTGGTCAAAATGTGTTCCACTCGCTCCAGACAAAACTACTGGGCCGATCTTTCTGAAAATTTGTAGGTATGTTCATTATGGGCCACGGATGATGCCCGATGTTTTAGTTTACCGCTATAGCCGTTACTAACGGCTGTAACGGCCTGTAACGGTTTTTCTTCTTTATGGAATATCTCAGAAAGTACTTGGCCAATTTATAAGCGGTTTGGATGACCTTGTGACAAATCGGAGCCTCTGTCCATGTGTAAGTGATGTAATGCTGAAAATGGATTAAACAACCGTTAAAAACCGTTATTCTGCCGTTATTTCTTATATATAGGTGGATTTTAATGAAATTTGGTATATAGAAAGGTTATCACACATAAATGGCACTTCTATATAGTGTTTCAAAATTTGACCGTTAAAAACCGTATTTCTTGACATATTGTCCGATTTGGATGAAATTTGGTATGTACACAGGCTTTAGCCCAGTGAGGACTAAAATACCAGTTTCAAAAGTGTACATCGGTTAAATAACCGTTAAAACCGTTATTTTGCCTTTATTTCTTATCTCACAAAGCACTTGGCCGATTTATAAGCGGTTTGGAAAACTGGGAGTACGTTTATATGCTTCGCATCTTGTTTTTATAATGTTGGTCGCAGACTGGTAATGCTTGTGATGAGTAGTATTGTCACTGTGAGACTGTAACATCCTTGTGGTGGGTGGTGCAGACAGATCAGTTGACTGCATATAATGCCATCGTCAGTTTTGCCCTGTTTCATACGGGATAAGCTGAATGGACTCAGCCGGAGAATTTCTCGGAGCAATGGCACGTTTAAATAGATCGTGAAGCGCAGACTTCAATTAGGCCCGAAGAGTCAAAACGATGGTTCGTCATTAATCCGCGATCAATATGCACGAATTAATAGATCGTCCGTCAGATAATGGCTCTGAGGGAACGTCTGATACGCTACTTTCCTTCAATCTGTAACCAACATTTTCAATGAGGCTCGGTTAAAAAAAAAAAGCCAGTTAATATGGAAACCAAAATCATTTCAGAGTTATATAAACGAGCTACAAGTTTGCATTTCTCCATCCCACACATAAGATTACGTCTTCTTCTTCTTGTTGCTTCACGTATTTTCTGTACATCACATAGATCTTATTAACTGCCCGGGAAATCTGCCACAAGATGTCTTCAGACGTCGTTCCATTATCAGGGCCTTTGTGTACAGTGTCACCGTGACGGATTCCAACCACACCTGTCATTTTGCCAAGCCATAAACGAATGAAAGAAATAAAGAAGTTTCTTAACATGCGGCCAGGGGGTCTAGGGGTCGATGGTCTAAGCAAAGATAAGAAAACCTTTTATTATTTCCAAAAAGAGAAATTACTTCAGGTGCAACAATTATCACGCAAATATTTCTGAGTGGTCCAGGAAAAGCTTTGCTGCAACAGAGGTGCTTTGCCAAAACTTTCGGAGGTGGAGAACCAGTGAGCCACAAATAAGCATACAACACATCGCTATCCTCGTAACCCAGCAGAATAAAACGTCCCGTATAACCAAGATGCTACGAAGTCTCTATGGCGCATATGTTGAAAACAGGTCGACTGTGAACACAATAACCGTTTTGTAGTTCCGCAAACAGATCAATTGCTTCATCACCAGAACAAGAATAGTGTAGAACAACCTCAGCAAGGACCAGCTGAAAGGCATCCACACAGTCAGGCTACCCGAAGTTAGTAATAACTACACAAACAGCTCCCCACATCTCCCCCCCCCCCCCCCCCCCCCCCCCTCTTCTTTATCCACCTCCCAAATCAGTTCCCTCACCATCTTTCCTCGCGACCATTCCCTTTGTCTGTTGCATTGTAAATCAGTACTGGCTGCAGCAACGCAAGCCTCCACAGCCAGATTAAGAACCTGAATACGTGAAAGACTCAACACTGTTGAAAAGCATACACCTACATTTTCCTCCACTGCCGCGTAGCTTACACACTAACACGTCTCATCAACAACTTGCTGCAATTGTTCAGCAACAAACTCTTCAAGCGGCAGACGTTCTACATGGAAAGTTAATCGAATACAAACAGACAAAAGTCTCGATGAAATAAAAACCCCAAAACTATTAGCAGTGAACATATTTTGTAGAGATTGAAGTTTGTAATGTGTCGAGAACATAGAAATAACTGACTGCGCGTAAAGAATAAGGTGCACTAGCACAGAGCAAGAGGTATCGTATAATCGTAAACATTTGCGTGTCAATGCCAGAAAAGTATAGACCTAAGTTTGACTTCATCGTCTACAAAGTGTGTGTGTGTATGTGTGTGTGTGTGTGTGTGTGTGTGTGTGTGTGTGTGTGTGTGTGTGTGTGTGAGAGAGAGAGAGAGAGAGAGAGAGAGAGAGAGAGAGAGAGAGAGAAGAGGAGGTTGTTTGCTTTGCAGGCAGAAATCCTTGCGTTGCCTTCATGTGACTGATTTCTTCGTGAGATTTACAGCAACAACAACGACGACGACAACAACAACAACAAGAACAACAACAACAGTACCACACACACACACACACACACACACACACACACACACACACGCACACACACACACACACACACACACACACACACACACACAACTGGTTGAAATCATTTATTATCATATCAGTTCCTAGTAACAACATATACACTAATAGAGAAGAATCAATTCAAAATTCTTATAAAAAGTAAGAGAATGTGAAACTATAAAATAAAAAGGAATAAATGATAATCATAGAGCACACACACGCGCGCGCGCGCGCGCTCGCGCGGTCGCACGCTCCACGCAAGCACAAGTTCTGTGTAGCTAGTGATTTGCAATGAGAATTTTTTTTTTAAAGGGTATTGTTGTTCGAGATGGTCTTGAGTTTTGTGTATAAGCACGGCTGATGCTTAGGCCATTCTAGAGAAGGCTTCTGGTCAAGACCTTACGTCTGTCGCAATTTCTCCCAGGTCCTTTGAGCTGCTTCCTATCTCAAAGTTTTTTTTATCCTTCGCTTTGTTGCCTTTTTGATGCCTGTAGTGTTTTTTTTGTCATTACTTTGGTCTGTTCTGCACTGGTTCCCGTGCTATATGCTGCCAATGTCTTGTCCAGGGTTTTAGAATTCAGGCGAGATCTTCCTATTTAGCTTAAGTCATCGATGTCGACGGCAAAGAGTAGATCGGTGAAACAACTACATGGCATTTACTCTACGTTAAAGCTGTATTCAACACCAATCGCTTGGCACAGACAGAGACACAAGACCCAAAGAAAGATTGAAGGAAATACTTTCCCCGCATCATTTGAGAATTCCTTGTTGAATTACTCTATACTTAATTGATCTGGAACAACGAATGACTCTAAACTTAATTGATCTGGAACAATGGGTGAAAATACGGCAGACTTCATGATTGCAAATTAAAAAAGAGCTCTCAAAACTCTTCTAGTATGGTGAGGCGAATGTGTGTGGTGCGTGTGTGTGTGTGTGTGTGTGTGTGTGTGTGTGTGTGTGTGAGAGAGAGAGAGAGAGAGAGAGAGAGAGAGAGAGAGAGAGAGAGAGAGAGAGAGAGAGAGAGAGAGAGATTCTCCTCAGTTACAGCTTTGTGTAAAGCTCATCGACTTTTTTCCACCTGAAACGACCGATTCCATTCCCCTTCACCACCTTGGGCAAGGACCACTGAGAGTTCATTCCCCTGTCCGTTCTCGTGATGGCGCTGCTGACCAACACTGACGTGCAGACGAGAGTTTTGGTTGCCCTGGCGGTGTGGTGGGGCG
>CM065728.1:30397617-30410117 GCA_033310375.1 Conus canariensis
AAAGAATGGCAGGGAGGAAGGAAGAAAGGAAGGAAGTAAGAAAGGAAGAAAGAGACAAGAACAGAAAAGAAAAGAAAGAAAGAATGAAGGAAGAAAGGAAGGAAGGAAGGAAAGAAAGAAAGAAAAACAAGATAAACGCTCTTTCAAACTATTCAAGAAACAAACCAAAAAAAATTCGGAAGCTGGTTTATTGCCTGTTAGAAGATCCTGCATCGTCCAACACATAAAATAGTAATCGTTCCGCTGCTGGACTGGTCAACAGTCATCATTTGGTGCCTGTTCTCTTTCTATTGACCCTTTGGAGAACTCTCTGGACGGTCTGGTGCGTGCATGCCAGTTCACACTCGGACTGCCGGGCTGACCAGTTTTGACAAACGGAACCGCGGAGACTTGACCTTATTATATTCGGGTCTGAAGTCCACACCAACCAGATGTATATGGAATGGCAGCTGTGATTTACAGCCATTACCGGGGGAATGAGTGTAGGTGATCTGTATAACGCTTTATCTATACCTCCAAAGTGTGCTTAGCAGCCAGCAAGGCACAGGATAGGTCTTACATTGTACTCTTGCTGGACTCGAACTCGTAATATTTGACTGTGAACTTCAAGTTGTTTTCGGTCCCCTCCCCCCCCCCCCCCTCCCCCCAAGTCTTTATTATTATTATAGCTCAGCTGACTACAAAGAGCGTTTTCAAGGCTGTCAAACTCATACGAAAAGAAATGTATTGTAGATAGGTCAGATCATAAAAAAGATTATATATCGAGAAAAGCTAACAGCAAAAGCAATTAATGCTATGGTAGTACATTATTGACACCTTACTCGTATGGCACATAATTCTAGGCTGTGCTGAGAGAGCCATTTCTTTCACTTCATTTTTCACCCCCAGATTAAAGAAAATCAGAAATAAGTAATGCAAAAACATTTAAACGTCACAAAAATACATAGAAAGCCACATAGGCTAATAGACACTGTAGAGCAAACAGGTAGAGTAATTTTCGCCACCGTTCCCCGGACTACTAGAACTGGTATGTCATGAATTATCACAAGAAGTGCAAAACAGTATTCAGAAGAAACACGGGGGAATGATCCACAAATGTTGAAAACCAGAAGATAACAGTAAAGAAAGACAACAATATAAAACGAAAGAGGCAGAGTTATAAAAAGTAACACAAAAGAGGAAGTTTACCAGTACAGAAAACTTCAGATGACGAGTGATTGGTACTGAGGGATCCCCTCGGCATTCCCATGGGCATGAGAGTGAACTTGACGGAGCAAATTAATTTTAGATGTTATGAATAGCGAACCGCCAAGAAAGCGTAGACAAACGAATCACAAGACAAAACACGATGCGTTTCGACCTCTTAGGTCTTCTTCAGGCAAGATACAAAACACTCAGGACAACGAAAACGAACGAGCAATTATTCATCCTCATTCACTTCAGCGCAAGGTGGGCGTTGAATGAAAACGAGCCAATGTGTCCGAGCTCAGCAGGGTTTCTCATGATCCGCTGTTCTCTTGACTGTCAAGAATGAAGATCTCATTATCGCTGCTTGTCCTTCGGGTGAGCGGTCGTCTAGATGAATATCATGTACACTGTTCTGTGTACAGTTGACGTCGCCTTTGCTTTGAATGAAAGGGATACGTTGTAACACAAGACTGCTTGAAAGAATTATGTATTCCGCTTTGGGCCACTCCCTTTAGTCTTGTCTGTATGTAACATGATTTGATTTAAGCTGTGTTTACTTTGTGTCTGATTACTGCTAGCTCCACGCCCGTCTACTGCTATGAATGCGGTAGCAAATTTTGGTCTTGAGTCACTTCCTCCCCCCCCCCCCCTCTCTCTATCTCTTTCAGTGTGTGTGTGTGTGTGTGTGTGTGTGTGTGTGTGTGTGTGTGTGTGTGTGTGTGTGTGTGGTGTGTGGTCCTGAATCTCTCTGAGAGAGAGAAAGAGGGAGGGAGAGAGAGAATGTGCGTGCGTGCGTGCGTGCGTGCGTGCGTGTGTGTGTGTGTGTGTGTGTGTGTGTGTGTGTGTGTGTGTGTGTGTGTGTGTGTGATACCTTATCAATATAAACCACGGAGGAAGTAAAAAAAAATCGCTGGAAGGCGATTACCAAAGTAAAACAACTTTAAATCAAATCAAGAAATAAACTTGAACACGACAGAATCTTAAAAACACGTGGTTTAAACATTTACGGTGGAATTATTATATGTCAAATTCCTGATAAAATCGGAGACATCTTCTAACTTGTTTGGTTCTCGTATCAATAATGGACAAAATAAGTGTGACAACAGTTCCGGCTGTGGTATGTCTATCTATATAGTGTATAATTCTGCACATGTGTCATTGGTTGTGAATGTAAGTGTGGATGTAAAATTAATCGCAAATGTAATGAAATGTGTATGATGAGATTTGTTTTGTTTGCCTGTTTGTTTGTAGTTTTTCTCTCTTTTTTTCCCCTTCTTTTTCTTTCTTTTCTCCTGACTGCTGACATATAAGACTGTAGTGTGTGAATGTATCTGTTTAAATACAGTTTGTAATGTGCATGTTGGTGTGTGTCTGTGTAACGTTGGCGTAATGAGTTACGTAGAATACCACGCGCATTGTATAAAGATAATGATGATAATTATAATAATAATCTTTCTTTTTTAGGTATAGCCCTTAAAGCAGCTTTCTTGATTGTGTGCTATATAAGTATTTGTTGCCTTTATTGATTTGCCAGATATCCAATCACATTTATATTGTGTCGTCATCCGCCGCTTATGTCCAAATACTTTTTGTAGTTTTCAAGGTTTCCGGGTAACATGCTGTACAAACAAAAATGCTACTTTCATCTAACTCAGTTGTGTGCGTGTGTGTGTGTGTGTGTGTGTGTGTGTGTGTGTGTGTGTGTGTGTGTGTGTGTGTGTGTGCAGAAACAGAGATGCAGTATGTGCTTACAATGTATTTATCATAAGAAGAATATATCAATAGGTCTTTGTAGTGATACACATTCTGCCCGACGGTTCTGAGGTCTTAACTTCAACTTTTGTAACGTAAGCAGACCGGAAATGACGAGAACGCGTCGGAAGTATTGATGTATCTCGGGGAGCAAAAACAAAACGGAACAACAACAACAACAACAACAACAACAACAACAACAACACACACACACACACACACACACACACACACACACACACACACACACACACACACACACACACACGCACTTGTGGATGAAGGTCACTATGAAAAGAAAGACTCCATTAAGATCTGTCAATTACATAAAAATAAAATATCAACATGAACCAAACAAAATCAATTACTTTTTACATGAAAATGGACTTTCACTTTCAGCAGAAAAAACGAATTCAATGCTTTTTAACTCTGGATATGACCCTGAGAAACTTCCTCAGTTTACTCTGAACGGGTCAATACTACAATACGCTAGTTCTGTAAAAATTTCTAGGCGTTTATCTAACTTCAAAGCTTTCACGGAATCTACATATTGAATACATTTTGAATAAAGCGAGGAAAAGTTTTAACTTTTTAAAAATCATAAGCAAACAAAAGTGAGGACAAGACAAAGATAGCTTAACATTACTATCTTCTGCGCTAGTGCGGTCTAGATTAATTTATGCCCAAGAAGTATTCTTTAGCGCCCCACAACACTTACTCAATAAATTACAAAGTATAGACTGCAAATCGTATAAACTGGCACTTGGAGTTCCTATACACACATGTAACATGGGAACATACCATGAAATCGGAGTTTTGCCTCTCAATGAGTTTCGAAAAGCGTCTGCATCTAAATTTGTTTTAAAGAACTCTTCACAAAATACTTTTTGTGCCAAAGAAGTATCCTTAAATTCAGAATCAGATTTCGCAAAAAGAGCTAGAAGCATAAAATCAACTTTATCCATTCAGACATATACTTCTACTCTATTGAAAGAATCAAATATAAATCAAACTAAAATCGCCTCGAGCCCTTCTATACACCCATTCCCAAATGGGAACAAATCAAAGCTAAATTTGATACAAATTACACTGTACTAAGTAAAAACGGTTCTCCAAACCTTCTTAAAAGCGATGTAAACTGCCATTTGGAAAATGTGTATAAAGATCACTTGAAAGTTTTTACGGATGGTTCAGTACTAGATGATCGTAACACTGGCGCAGCTTTTATCATACCAACCTTAAAAGTGGAGAAATTATATCATCTTGGGAAAAACTTGTGAATTTTTACCGCAGAACTAGTAGCAATTCTAATGTCTCTAAAGTATATTCTAAATTCTTCCACTAAAAATCGTCAACTTCTACTTTGTAGTGATTCTAGATCAGCGCTTTCTGCTTTACAATCTCCAAATTCAAAGATTCGTAATGAGATAATAACGGAAATAAATTACGTAACGCATCTTCTATCAATGAAGAGAGTCAATATTACTTTTTGTTGGGTGCCCTCTCACTGCGGCATTTCATCCAATGAGAGAGTTGACCAAACTGCTCGAAGAGCAGCTCGCAACATTGAAGGCACAACTTCATTCAGTATAGATTTGGATTTGTCAGAATGTTATGCACTGATAAATAAAGCATCAAACGACAGATTTAAACATTTATTGAAAAACACAGATTGTCTATATTATAAAAACTGTGTTAAACCAAGCCCTGATATTAACCCTAAAGCACAATTTAGAAAAATCCAAACTCCAATTTCCAGAGACGTAGAAAGCTTAATTCATCGCATACGATTAAATTCACCTCGAACTAAATACTGCAAAAATGTCTCATGTATGTGTGGGGAACCTCTCAGTGTAAGTCATCTGTTATTGGACTGTGCAAGAACAAAAATAGCAGTGCAAAGGGAAGGTGCTGAAATTTTATCTGATGGATCGACTTCACTGAACTTGCCTTACATGTTGAATAACTATTTTTTCATGTGTTTAATTTGTAAACATTTATTACAAAGCCCAGTTGGAATATTCCTTTGAATTATAACTTAACTTTTATCAGAGAAATTTTTTTTTTCTCAACACATTTGAACAAACACATGCTCATCTTGATCAAATTCAATCATTTGTATGATGCCGCTTACAAATAAGATACAACATAAGATTGTATTATATACACTCTTTAAATCCTCAACTACACGCTTAATTGAAGTGTCAAAACTGGAAAAATATGACCACGTCAACACTGGAAAATGTGCTGAAATGAAGATGCCATTCAAAGGACTGCTTCCAACTTCATCAGATACACCTCTAGTGCAGAGACACTATTGAAGAACAGAAAACTAGTTCCATTGGACACGGTGAAATTACTGTACTTCTTTGAAAACTGTGGCACTCTGAAAATCATATCATAAACTTACCTATTAACACACACACATACACGCGCGCGCGCGCGCGCGCACACACATGCACACACACACACACACACACACACACACACACACACACACACACACACACATACACAAATTTTCTCTCTCTCTCTCTCTCCACACACACACACACACACACACACACACACACACACACACACACACACACAGAGGTGATTGCACACACTCATACTACTTTCATCATACACTCTATCTCTACAAACCGTCTGAAATCACTTTATGTAGGAAGACGTTAAACGGAAGAACAACAACACGCACGCACGCACACACACACACACACACACACACACACACACACACACACACACACACACACACAACACACACACACACACACACACACACCCCACACACACACTCGCACGCACGCACGCACGCACGCAAGGAAAATGTAATGTGAGAGAGAGAGAGAGAGAGAGAGAGAGAGAGAGAGAGAGAGAGAGAGAGAGAGAGAGAGAGAGAGAGAGAGAGAATATTTCCTGTAAGGAAAAAAATGCGAGAAGGTAAGGGTTACCTGATGAAATTGGCAGGTTGAAGGGACAGGTGAGAGTGATCACAATGCAAAGTGTAATCTTCACTCAGGTAAGACCAGAACCCCCAGTCTGGCTGGTTGAACAGTGAGCCTTCCATCTTCTCCACCTCCACCACCGCCATCACCACCAGCCCCAGCCACAGTTGACACAGTGATGGTGACTTCATTCCCCTTGGTCCTCTCTGTTGTTCTTTTTGTTTTGATACGGAGGGAAAAAAAACACAACAATATCGTGTGAAAAACCAAGCTTCAGTTCAGAAGAATGACAACATTAAAATAGCGAGTTGAACGTTCGATCTTATGAATGGTTGGACTCGCTATCGTTGTCTTCCGCGGTGGCTTTACTGTCTAATCTCTCCCCCACCCCACCCCTTCTTTTCCATTCTCTCTCCCTCTCTGTCTGTCTGTCTGTCTGTCTGTCTTCTGTCTGTCTGTCTCTCTCTCTCTCTCTCTCTCTCTCTCTCTCTCTCTCTCTCTCCCCTGTGCATGTGTGTGTAAAATGATCAACATATCTGTAATCGTCACAATGAAATAATCTTTGTTTTTATATGTCTTGATAGCAGCAGCAGCAGTATTTTGGGAATGGCTGCCTTCAAGTAACTTTAAGCGCCTTAAAGTCGTTAGATCGCATAGCCCAGTACAAATTATAAAGACACGCATGCGCGCGCGTGCACACACACACACACACACACACACACACACACACACACACACACACACACACACACACACACACACACATCTCTGTATACATATACTAAATGGAAACAGGTACTCACCTGAAAGTTTGAAATTTGACTTGTGAACGTCGTAAACAACAGCAAGGAATTATCAGCTGAACAGGAAGTAACAATCACTCGTCCAATGACCGCCCAGTAAAGATAAAACAAGAGCCACACTCGAACACACCCGGAACTACCCTCTGCTATTTCTGAGGATAAGAACTATGTTCAGCCAGTGTTACGCTTTCCTACTTTTCACTGCGCGTGTCATCCATACTATGCTATGTTTCCCTACTCTATGTCATTCAACCACTATTATATATTCCTACCTTCTCCGACAGCTATAGTTCAGCCAGTTTGATATATTTCGCAAATCTTTGAGTCGTTTTGTCTGCACCTATAGTTACTACAGGTATTATTCAGATAAACACTATGCTTTTTTTAAAAAGAATTTTATACTGCATGTACAGATCAGCCTGCACTACTTCCCCTACTTTTAATCTATGAGCCAGCACTTCGTTTACCTACGCTTTATCACATGTATAGTTTAGCCAAACGTATGCCCTCCTAGACTGAATTGCATGTATTGCACTGAAAATTAATACTACGTTTTCCTACTTTTTACCCCATTTTATTTTTTACAGGACAACATAGGAAAGAACAGAACAAGGCAAATATATAGGATAAGGCAGAAAAATGCAAGAGAGAGAGAGAGAGAGAGAGAGAGAGAGAGAGAGAGAGAGAGAGAGAGAGAGAGAGAGAGAGAGAGAGAGAGAGGAGGGGGTAGGGAAAGAGGGAAAGAAGTATTAAAAGGAACAAGACAGTTGACCGAGGCAGGAGAGTATGGTTAAGGTTGGAAAGACTGGGTCAGGGTAGGTTCGATAGAAGTAGGAAAGGTAGAGACGAGTAGGACAACTTAGGAAAACGTAAGTCAAGGTAGAAACGAATAGAGCAAGGGAAAACAGAATACGTCAGGGTAGACACGGGTAAGGACAAGGTAGGAAGGAACAGATCAGGGTAGAAACGAGTAGGGCAATACAGGAACGAACAGGTCAGGGTAGAAACAAGCACAAGGTTGGAAAGGATAGTTCAGGGTAGAAACGAGTAAGGTTTGGTAGGGAACAAACGGTAAGGGTAGAAACGAGTAGGGCAATACAGGAACGAACAGGTCAGGGTAGAAAGAAGCACAAGGGTGGAAAGGATAGTTCAGGTAGAAACGGGTGAAACTAGGTGGGAACGAGTCGGTCAGGGTAGAAATAGGTGGGAGAAGGTAGGAACGAATAGGTCAGGGTAGATACGGATAGAGCAAGGTAGGAAAGGACAGGTCAGAGTAGAGAAGATTAGGGCAAGGTATGAAAGAACAGGCCAGAGTAGATAAGATTAGGGCAAGGTGGGGAAGAATAGGTCAGAGTAGATAAGATTAGGGCAAGGTATGAAAGAACAGGCCAGAGTAGATAAGATTAGGGCAAGGTGGGGAAGAGTGGGTCAGAGTAGAGAAGATAAGGGCAAGGTGGGGAAGAATAGGTCAGAGTAGATAAGATTAGAGCAAGGTGGGGAAGAATAGGTCAGAGTAGATAAGATTAGGGCAAGGTGGGGAAGAGTAGGTCAGAGTAGATAAGATTAAGGCAAGGTGGGGAAGAGTAGGTCAGAATAGATACGAGTAGAACAAGGTAGAAAAGAATAGGTCGGGGTAGAAACGGATGGAGCAAAGTAAGAAAGAATAGGTCAGGGTAAAAACGGATAGAGCCAGGTAGGAAAGGATAGATCAGAGAAGGAACAAGTAGGACGAGGCGGGCGATAACAAGTCAGGTTAGAAACGAGTAGGACAATCTAGGAACAAATAGGTCTGGGCAGAAACCAGCAGGACATGGTACGAAAGAACAGGTCAGGGTAAAACGGGTGGGTCAAGATGAGAAAGAAGAGGTCAGGTAGATATGAGTAAGACAAGATATGAGAGAATTGAAACGAGAGGCACAGGGTGGGAAAGATCAGCTCAGAATAGAAAAGAGTAGAGCAAGGTAGGAAACAGTATCAATGGCTGAACGAACTTCGGGCCTATCTCAGTGCCCAATGCGTCAAGACCTTCAGGTCATACAGATAATTCTACCTCTACATTGTTTCAATCAGATCCGTGTTTTTGTGTCACATTGAAAAGCTGTTTCGAATCTACCAGTGTGCATACAGAAAATATAGCCTATATCGTGATCGAACAATCTGCGTTCAGAAAAGTGTATTGTGATCGAACAATTTTCGAAAATTCTGTCATCAAATGCCTTTCTTTTGAAATTATGATTACAGTAACATCATAGTCATCAACAACAGCCACCTTATCAATAATAAAGCACAATGTAGCAAAATATAAAGAGACCAAAGACGCTTATCTGGACTACTTCAATGGGTGTTAATCAGACCCCAGTGAATGATACACATCTGCCATCTCACCTGTGCGTGTTCTTTACATTCTTTACATAATACCTTGATTGGGGTCACGAATGTAGATGTTCTACTCCACACAAAAACTGGGCAGAAACATTTTACGTTCTAACCGTTTAAATATCTATTTGTTGTGAGTAGGCTGACAAACTGCAAACAAACAAACACAAAAAAACAACAACAACAACAAAACAGGTGGATTTGAAAACAGCTGTCAGTTTATCTTTTATTTGTTGTGGTCAAAATCATACTAGTAAACAGAAACATGAGTCTGATTCCTCATATAATCTTGTTTGTTATAGGCAGGTCCGTGTGTATGCTTAAACAGAAACCGAATCTTCCGACCAGCGCGTCGTTCATTTGTCGCGGACAGACACGTTGATCTGAATCTTCCTTCTCTTTTAACTGGAAAATTTAAAAAAAAATGTGTGTGTCCTGACCAGAGTGGGCTTAAGAGAGAGAGAAGAGAGAGAGAGAGAGAGAGAGAGAGAGAGAGAGAGAGAGAGCAAATTAAGGTGTAGACAGAACGTCGGCACTTCCGAGCGACAGCTTACCGTGCGGTTCACTCTCATAACAAGGCTGAGACAAGAAGTAGCACTACGACTGTCCTGCATAATCTTACCCGTCAGTGACACTGATGGAACCTATTTTACTGTGAACAATGAAGATACTTCAGGCGCTTGTCATACTTTTTCTGCAAATCGGTTATATATAGTTCTCACCAATGAAGCAGAGCGTCTTTTAGTGTCGTTTACTTTAATTTTACAGAAAGCTCAATTTCAAAGTTCAAGATCAACTGGGTCCCCCCCCCCCCCCCCCCCCCCCAACAGCCTTGCAGAAAGT
This sequence comes from Conus canariensis, assembly GCA_033310375.1. Taxonomy (NCBI): domain Eukaryota; kingdom Metazoa; phylum Mollusca; class Gastropoda; order Neogastropoda; family Conidae; genus Conus; species Conus canariensis. The sequence goes on from CM065728.1 coordinate 30,407,531, forward strand.
GCAAAACGTATCCGGACGGTTTCAAAATTGTTTCCAGACTGTTCCATGCCGTTTGATGGGCAATGCTACGTCGTGGTCTTGAACTTTCTCGAATATGCTAAGCAGTTTGATAGGCTGTGCTATGCTATGGTTCTAGACTCGCTTATTTATGAAACTGCGAAAAACTGGTGTTGACTTCTTTGAAAGGGAGTGGTCTCTGAATTTTGATGGCACTGAAAACGGACATATACCTGTGTGGGACCGTTACAACAGTTACACAGAGAGGTAACTGTGAAGCTTCTGCAGGGAGTAAAGAGTTTAAACTTGTTACCAGAGTCGACCTTTCCTGTGTCGCTGATGGGATTCAACGAGAGATTCATACCAGCACTTATCATTCACCCCAATCAGCGAACTGGAGTTTGATTCTTCATTGTAACACTACGCTAAACTCAAAATATTAAGTATGCAGCACCGGACATTTGTCTGATCACCGACTGCTAGGATGACGAAATGGCAGAACGATTCGCCTGCCGTCAGGCGTCTTCATCTTCATTCATTAGACGGTCACAATCATTGGGCTGATCACTCAACCGCTTCATGTATAAAAGCCAAGAACATGAAAGAAAAAGACATAAGACAGAGAGGATCAAAATATTTAAGTGTCTTTTATCCGCAGGATACAACCTATCGCTTTTCATCTTAAAGGACCAGCTGAAGCCGGCATACCCGTACAAATCAGGCCCAGATATAAAAAAAAAAAAAAAAAAAAAAAAATTGAAAACTTCTGAAGAACAGACGGGGAAAGGGGAAAGCTACACCTACATACTCTAATTGGCTACAGTCCGATTTGTTCTTGGGTACGTGGCACCTTCAACTTCAAGCAGTCAAGGGTGTCCGCTGCCACAACTGTTTCTGGCAGTTCATTTCAGTCTGTGATGGTGACTGGGAGAAAGGAGTCGTAACGATTCTTGGTACGGCAGTGACTCTACTGCAGTTGATGGGGAAGACACCTTCTTCGGGTGGGAGCCATGATAATGTTACGCTTAGTCACAGCTGCTTTGTAATACATGATTTTGTATAACACAGCCAGTTTAACTATTTCTATTCTTGTAGGAGGGAAGGCTGCTGTAGTCTCAATCATGGTTATGACTGTTAAAGTATTATGACAGATATCTTTTAACAAAACATGCAGCTCTTCTTTAGACAGCCTCCGCGTTGAGAAGAGCCGAACCCCCGCAAGTGCCCGATATAAAAATGGGCAATTTGAAAAATGGGCAATTTTCCCTATCTTAACGTATTTTCGCTCCGGTTGGGTGGGTGTAGTATTTCGCTGGTCCCCTCTTCCATTTGCCCAGGGCTATCTCTCTTTTTGATATTGCCTTGGGTGGTTGTGCGCACTTGAAAGAGATACACCTGAAGGTGCGGGTTGCACCCTGAGAAGTAAGCTTACTATCAGCTTCTGAGCAAACCAGTTGGGAGCAATCCTGCACTACCCTTGGAAGCCTGCGCTGTGTTCGCATAGGGTGCAGGCATGCACAGAGCATTCCATTAAGACGTCGAGAGACATAACTGCTCCTTGGCAGATGCCATTGTGTAATAGCCAATGGATGTGACACGACAGAACCTCCACAGGAGCGTTCCCATGTGTGTACCAGCCCGTTTTTCATGACTGCAGAGTCAATCGGCGAAAAACGCCACAGTCAAGCAACTGCTGTGTGCGTCCCGCAGCCTCACTCATTGCTGTTCCGCCAACGGGTAAAGACAGTATAACTCCAGATACGGCCAAGTTTTCACCGCGAGATCTCAAGTGCCCTCTGAAGAGAATCCCGGGTTACAGTCTTGGGTGGTTGTGGGCATTTAACCTGAATGTAAGCAACTGTTGACTGACAATCCATCGTCCCGTTAACTGCTTCGGTCAAGGACAAGGAAGAAAGAGAGTGACGAAGGAGGGGGGTGGAGGGGGGGGGGGGGGGAAGGGTAGCCGGAGGTCAAGCGTTCACAGGGTGGGTTAAATTACACACGACCACCAACAGCAAACACATGCCGGCTTCTTGCTACGTGGATTTCATTTACCAGTCCGGTTTGCCGACACGCCACCACGTAAAGGGAGGAAACCGTCACAGGCATATGCTTTATTGAGCAGCACCTAGGGATAAAGTACGAAGTTGTGCGCGTCCTCCTTCACCTCTACACCCACCCACCCACCCAATCGCAAACACAGAAAGACCAGGCGAGGATCATAAGGTGAATGGGGGTTGGGGGATGGTGAGGAGGGGTGGGGGGAATCCCCTCAGTTTCTTTCCTGCCTCGGACTCTCAGTAAAATGTCGCCGGAAACGGCAGTAGACGGATGTGTGAGGATAGGGCACTGCCCCCCACCCCCCCCTCCCCTCCATCACCCCCCCCCCCCCCCACACACACACACACACACACACACACACACCTCCACTTTCTTTTCCCCCACCCCCACCTCCGTTTCCTTATTCCCTCACCTCTAAAACTGTTATACATTTTTATGGGTCTGTAAACCTCTTAAAAGATTCCACCCCCTACCCCCCCCCCCCCCCCACATCTAAGGCGCGCGCGTGCACTCTCTCTCTCTCTTTGAC
>CM065728.1:30412617-30445117 GCA_033310375.1 Conus canariensis
CACGGCGATGTAAGGGGTCAGGTGGAAGTGTGTGTGTGATGTGACAAGGGTAGGGACTACATGAGAGTGTGTGAAGGGGTGTGTGGATGGAGGGTCTATGTGAGAGTATATGTGTGTGATGGGCGAGTGTAGAAACTCTGTGTGCGTGCGTGTGTGCATGCGTGTGTGCACGCGCACGCGCGTGTGTGTGTGACCGTCAGTGTGTGTGTGTGTGTGTGTGTGTGTGTGTGTGTGTGTGTGTGTGTGTGTGTGTGTGTGTGTGTGGAGAGAGAGAGAGAGAGAGAGAGAGATGATGATGATGATGATGATGATGATGATGATGATGATGATGGTAATCTTTATTTCCAAGGGTAACAGATAAGCAAATACATGCTTTTTTTTCATTCGGCCCTTGCCCCGCTAGGGGACTAACTAAATATGACTAGCGACTAAGACTTACACAACTTTTAACAAACACACATATCTTCACAATATTATAAAGTTCATCCATTAACATTTAAGGCGTAGATGACTTTAAAGGGAAAAAAAAGCAATTGAAACAATAAACAAGAATAAAGATATTGATTACAAAGACGAAAAAAATCAGCACACACAGATATAGAATAAGCGATCCTCCTATCGAAAGAGAGAGAGAGAGAGAGAGAGAGAGAGAGAGAGAGAGAGAGAGAGAGAGAGAGAGAGAGAGAGAGAGTTACAGTCCTTTTGTAAAATATTAACATACAACTAACTGCTAAGGATGATAATTAGACAACTACAATGCATCAATAATATCAACATTTTTTCTTTCTTTTACATTGACATGATGTGGTTACAAGGCAAGACGAGAACGAACAGTACTACAATCAGTTATCAGTAAGCGACAATGAATTTCTAGCATCAATAATCATAACACTCATTTATCATGATGTATGTGTGCGTGTGCGTGTGCATGTGTGTGTGTGTGTGTGTGTGTGTGTGTGTGTGTGTGTGTGATAATCTTCCTCCCCCTCCCCCATCTTTTTCTTCTTGAACCGTTCATACACTACCCAAGACTATAGTTATTAATTAAGTGACAATCCATCGATACGCAGCCGTAAATACGGAGAGAGAGAGGAGAGAGAGAGAGAGAGAGAGAGAGAGAGAGAGAGAGAGAGAGAGAAGAGAGAGAGATTATAATTCCATTTTCCTATCCAAAATATCACATGCTAAACATTTTACTATGAAATTTGAATAAAGAGCAATACATCAATATAATCAACAGTAATTAGGACACACATTTATCACCATGTAGTTACAGTGTTCCAAGAAATCAAAAGTATTAGGACATGAATCAATTAGTGACAATACACCAACAAAACCAATGACCACAATATTCATTCATCATGATATAATTACAATCATTAATAAAACCTATAGTAACCATATCTCTCATTTATCATTATCTGGTTAAAAAAAAAATCAGTGGAAAGGAAGCGGCGTATCGGTTTAATATGCAGAAAAACAGAGGGTGTGCCCTGGTGTATGTATTTTGTCCCTAAAAGTAATGGTCTGCTGTGAAATGTGTAGTTTTTTTCCTGAAGGAATCTGCATTTTGAGTGCATCGGAAATGTAGTGGAAGAGAGAGAGAGAGAGAGAGAGAGAGAGAGAGAGAGAGAGAGAGAGAGAGAAGAGAGAGAGAGAGAGTTAATTATGTTTCTTTTCTCCAAATGTAAAACTGTTGACGTTCTGTTCATAACGTTTTCTTAAATGTCAGTACAACTATGAGTTAATCTGACAATAAATTGATTTCAATCAGTGCGTGCGTGCGTGCGTGCGTGCGTGTGTGTGTGTGTGTGTGTGTGTGTGTGTGTGTGTGTGTGTGTGTGTGTGTGTGTGTGTTGGGTGGGTAGGCGGGGGTGAATGGGACGGTATATTACATTGTAGTGTGGTACCGTGTGTGTGTGTGTGTGTGTGTGTGTGTGTGTGTGTGTGTGTGTGTGTGTGTGTGTGTGTCGGGTGTGGGTGGTAGGCGTGGGTGAATGGGACGGTATATTACATTGTAGTGTGGTACCGTGTGTGTGTGTGTGTGTGTGTGTGTGTGTGTGTGTGTGTGTGTGCGTGTGTGTGCACTCAACAATGAGGAATTTGCACTTATTAAGCATTTTGAGGCCTACCATAAGTTTGAACTAGCATTCAATGTTAAACTGATAACTGATCAAAAGAACCCTCGGTTGGGGGATTTCCAATGATTATAACACACACAGTCTTCAAATACATGACCTTCGCCTTAGTTGAAGTCACAGTTCGGGCCTTTGCACTCACCCGTGACCCTATCTTTGCGCCAGCGAGAGTCCAAAATAGTCCTGTACCTATGATTTTTATGTCTACTTAGATCCACCTGGCTTGTACTTTAATGGCCATATTAAAGAAAACGAGGATGATTAACTTTCAGACACCCATAAAAATTCTTAAAACAATCTAATTGCGCCAGTTTATAAACACACGACTAATTAAGCTCTTGCTCCCATGATGAAATGAATACACGCCCATAATGACAGTGGAATGCTGCTTACAACATCGAATCGCCTGGCAGATATGACAGCACATAACACACACAACAAACAAGGGAACATCTCCCCAAAAGGATGGAATAGTTGAGTTTTACGTCCTCATAGCGAAAGCTTTTAGGGACATGCCTTTCATTCACGGTAGTCTTTGCACAAAAAGGATGTTCCAAGCTTCCCTATATACCCTGTTCCAGACACATCTACATAGCAACAACAACTGGAGAAATGAACAAATACAAATAAACATTCATTCAAGACTGACACAGCCTTTTCGATCTTGAATGTAGTCTTCATCTTCATCCGTCGAATGTCCACAATCATCAGGTTGATTATTCTGACACTTTTGGGAGGTTGATGCAAATAAAAAAAAAAAAAAAGTAGTCCGGCAAGTACATGGACGAACAGAAACAAATAGAGGTAACCTCGATTTGCTTAAAATGGAAGTAAATATGAAAAGAGGCAGGGAATAGAAACCAGTAAATACAAACAAGTGGGGTAAGCAAGGCCTTGGCGCATTAATTTTTGGTGCACAGCCACAACACTACGTCACCCATTTAGCCTAGTAACGTCCGGTAACTTCCAAGATCTGACTCTTCTGTGTAGGAGGATATAGCGCCAACTACAAAGTGAAAATCAAACCCGTTTCAATCGAAGCTGAACAAACTACTTTTGAGATAATTAAGGTAAGATCTTATTGAGGGACACTGTTTCATGTTTTAGAATTTTAAGTTCTGCATTTTAAACGACAGTTGTTGTGCAGCTTAATCCTAGTAGTTTGAACTAGTTGTCATTTCTATGTCAGTCGCAGTCACAGGAGGCGGTAGCCCTACGTAACACCGAACCGGTCGAAGCCCCTTTCAATCAGACTTAAAGTTATATGTCGAAACCGACAGGTCATACGAAGTTTTAATATTCGTACACCAGGTGATGATGAAACCATACAGAGAAATGTTATGTAATTTTAGATCGATGGTCATGGTGCTTTTAGTTTTATACCTTGCCTTATTTGAAGATGAAAAAGAAGCTACCTAATCAAGGTACGCTCGGTCACATGTCATTGTCAGCGAAGTGAATCCTGCAGCTCGGAGTCAGGTTTAACACTCAGTCTCATGCGGCATTTTCCTCGTTTTCAGTTTACACCAGGTAACAAAAATGGTCAGCGGTCTACTTTCAGGGCCCCAGTTTGTGTCGATCTTGTCAATTCTAGTTGTCACGTAGATAAACTATTCAAATTTTGTCCACAATAGACCGTCAACCCCTCCGTCAAACAGTTGTGAATAATTATGATAGATGCACATAGTTTACAACTGAGTAAGTTTAACTTGAAACTGAAACCAAAATTTTCAAGATTGTATGATTAGCCAAATTTTGTATGAACATCTGAAAAGCATTGATAAACAAAGATATTATTTCAGCTTATGAATTTTCAGGTTAAAGTGTCTTATAAAGGTCCTTTTTTCTGTTGACAAAATTGTGACAGCAGGTTGGTTGTTTTTACATGTTTTTTAATCGTTGTGTGCACGTGTGTGCTTAAGTTTGTAGTACATGTATGACAGCATGTGAATGTGAATGTGTGCTTTCAGAATAAACGCAACTGATCTGAAGGCCCTCCTCAAGGAGAACTTCCAAACATGAATTCAGATCAAGCATGTGTACAAGTCCTAAAGACAGTCAACACTTTGGCAAAGCTGGTTCAGCAAGCAACCTTTTCATCAGTCAACTCATGGGATGAGAAAGAATTCAAAAATGCATTCGACTGGGCCAGCCATTGCCAAAAGGTGAGTGTCGAGCAGTAAATGGCTCATGTTGCTAGATAATTAATCAAACATTAAGATTGCTGCAGTTGGATTCCCTGGATTAGCTATTGTCTTGTCTTGTTCAGTGCTGAAATAATGAGCTCTCAAGTAGCATTGCAGAACTTAGTGTAATTCATTGAGTTCAAATTCAGTTCTGTTAGTGTTAGAACCACTGAAAGGTTCAACCGTTCAGCAGTCAAGGGTTCGCATATACTTTTGCATGCATTTTCTCAGTTATTAGTGACATGAAATATGGAAATAATTCAGGGAAGAAAACAAAAACAACCATGAAAAAAGAACAAAAACAAAGAAACAAAAAGAAGATGAATACTATTTTTAAAAGTAGTGACCCAAAATAAAATAAAATCACTTGAGATGGGAAAGTACAAGCAAAAATATAGTGTGTCGTCTACATTTGAGAGTTTGAAACAGATTTGCTTTTGAATGATTCTGGATTATAATTCTGAACCATGTACACTTACACTTCTGTATTTTATCTTACAAACAGTACTAAATGTATGGACTCAGTCTTTCATGCTTTGTTTGCTTTGATCAGAATTCACAACAAAAACCATGTGACTCGGAAAAAGACAAAAGATACCCAAAGGTGCGGGTAGGACCCAGAGAAGCACTCAAAATGGACTGAATGTTCTCTGTGATGTAATTGTAAACCTTTGAGTGGTAGTGTGTATATATGAGGCTTGTTATGCAGATTGCCAAGAATATTACCCTCCTGGGAGAGACGTTTCGCCACTGCCTGGAGCAGAAGATGGCTGAGCTGGGTGCGACAATGACTCCTCGCTTACCACGAGCACTGAACCTGGCTTTTCTTAAACAGGCTGTGGATATCATGCTGGAGGTTTTGTCACTTCTGTTACATCATTAATTCTTTTTGTGTTTTGAAAAGCACTTTGGTGATGTCCGTAATGACAAGATGATGCTTTGATTTGTTTATTCTTATATTGTATGTAATGACAACGTTTCACTTTACAGTTGATTTTTGTTTTTGATTTGCCAGCAACATATGATAAATGATTTTTAATGTATCACTCATCAGTTTTGTTGTCTAAGTGTTGTAACAAAAAAAGAAAAAAAACCCAAAACACTCAATTTTTGCATGTGGGGAAAATTAGGGTATTAACTTTGCAAATAAAGGATTTAGTGTTGCTGTTATTTACATGGTTTAAGTCTAGAAATCAAGAACAATGGGAAGTAAAGGTTTCCTATTTACTAATGAATACTTGCTTGTTATGTTGTTGTACTGAAGAGTTATCAATCTTGCATTACTATATTATTTGCTGTGACTTGTTATATTGTGGTATGTAAAATTACATTAATAGATTGTTTGCTACAGGTGTGGTTCGTTTCATTATGAAATTGTGAAAAAAAATAAGCTTCTTATTAGAATGTATGTAACCATCAACATCTACTACTGATTTCAAAAGCATGAAATGTTGACATGATAAGATTTCAGATGATGCGTAGTTTTTAGTCTGTGGAGGTTTTGACTGATGAAACATGTCTAGTTTTACTTTTTCAGGCTTTGGTGTACAATCCCACCTTGTCTAATTCCCAACTAGACGTGATGCTTGAGCTAGTAAGAACCCATTACTCTGCGAGCGTCTCCCCTGGTATGGTAAGATTTCTTTTCTTCTAATCTTGTGTTTTCAGTAGATATTCCAAGCTGATTTCTTTTTATGAACCACTGTTGATCAAAAATAATTTCATCTAAAAGAGTTTAATTTCTAACTAAAGTGATGTAAATTTCATTTTTATATGATTATATTAGCTGTGTTTTGAACACTTTTGTCACAAATCTCTAGCTGTCAGTTTAGAAATTATATCTAAATTGCATACCTGGTTGTATATACGGGGTATTTACGGACCTCCTCCCCTCACCTGCTTATCAGATATTTGGATGAGTGATTCTGTCCTCAGAAACTGAAATGGAGATACTTTTATCTTTTGAAATAAGAAGCTTGAGGTATAGGTGCTCTTAAAAAAAAAAAAAGGTAGGGAGCTGTGCATTACCTTTCCAATACATGAGATAAATATTGACATTTGAGTCTTGAGGGCTTCTACTTCTTTCCTCATATTGTTTAAGCCATTGTTGTTATTTCATTTTCTTCCAAATTATTCAGTACTTTTGAAGAAAATTGTAACTGGAATATTAATGTCATTAATGATAATTTCAGCCTAGCATGGCCAAGATCTTAGTGCTGCACGAGAGCAGTCGGAATGCAGAAAAAGCACTGAAGGCAGTGCAGATTGTTTTGAACAGTGACCAGTCTTCTGCCAAAGGCATTGCTTCCTCTCTACGACTACTGTTTGAGCAGCTGACTTCGTTCATGGCAGTCTCCCGGCGATCATGCTGGTATGTGCGGTGCTGATACAGTTAAACCCTCCAATAATGCACCTTCCAGAAGATTTTTTTCAGTGTATCAGTTGTTGATGTGTGTACCCCCTATTTTATACTCCCATGCGAGATCCAAGTTTTAAACTTTTGTGGAGATTTTTATGGAATGTTTGCTTTCTATTGAATCCATTTTTCCTTATCTAATATCAGATATAATGTCACTTTTGTCTCAGTAAAGTAACTGCCTCTGGTTTTGTCACCACCCTGTCTTGCCAGAAGGGGATCACATGGGAGGGTTGGGTGGAGGTAACAGGAGTTCCATGCAAACCTTGCACCTTTGTTAACACAAAAACCCAGCAATATCACATACCTCACATTTACATGGTCATTTGTTTTTCGTTTAATTTTTGTTTTCATGACTGTAAAGCAGATCTGTTTACCTATAAAATTTCTCTGTGTTTTGTATATGTGTAGTGAAAACAAAGACGAATATGATGAAATTAAAAAGAAAAAGTAAGGAAAAAAGTTGGAAGACTTGTACTCACTCATGTAGAAAATACAGTCATTTTTGTTTGAAAGTACACCTAAAGCAATTTTAGCATAAACAGGTCTGGTAATGCTGTTTTATGGCGGCTTAGATCTTTAGAAAAACTTTGTTGATTGTCATCCATCCTATGTTTGATCCTGTGTTAGTGTAATTTGTGATAGTGTTTGTATTCATTTACATAATATAGGTGCTGGTGTGTGTATGTGTACGTGTATGTTTTGAGCTTGTGCACACATGTTTATCACTGTCAGGTCAATGTCTTTGATGTAAAACACTGTATGAAACACTTCTTTCTTGTCACACACAAATGTTTCATCTAATACATCATGTAAAAGAGTGTAACGTTGATTTTAGCAGAGCAATTAAGAACCTTTTTTGTTTTTATAGTATTTCTTCCTCTCAGATAGTCTGAACTTTGAAACTCAAAAGTTGTTTTTTGTTGTTATCAACACTTCATTATGTAGCATATCCATCGTTCTCTGTGTAAGAATAAGATGGTGGAAAACAATATACTGCCGTGTAGGCTACTTTGATGAATGTTTTGATAGGAATTCAGGTAAGCTTTGTGAACAAAATGCATGCACTGTATTGGGGTTGGGGATAGTGTCCATGATTTTGAATAACCCATCAAATAAAGTTAGTTTCAAAACGAGGTGTCTGAGGGCGGAAAGTGAAGCAAATTTTAGTTAAAAAAGGAAGGGGATTAGTTCCGCCAGACGATACAGACAAACAGATTACAGGACAAAACACAATGCATTTCGACCTCTTGGGTCTTCTTCAGGCAAAAACAAACAACAATATTCTCCCCATTGAATAAAGGATTGACTGTTTCAGGTTTGACTGCAGGCTGATCAGCATTCTAACCAGACTGACCCAGTGCTCAAATGGATGGGTGGGTACTTTAAGGATTTCCTGTCCATTGCTCTCTCTCTCTCTGCCATTGTGTTACTGATCAGTGATACTGAACCACAGAGTGTAGTCCATCAGAGTTTGTATTGTCATTACAGGTAGGGTTAAAGTCCCATCACTTAATGGTCTTAGGGGTAGTGAAATGTAAAAGATCTCAGTGCCTGAGGCACAACATGATGGAAGTGGAATCCAATCCCTTTCCTTTTGCTGCCTTCAAGGTTTATCCTTTCCTGACATTTGACCAGATAAATGATTGCTCTTTCTTAATTTTCGTTGTCCTGAGTGTTGGTTATCTTGCCTGATATGATTTAGGAACCCATTTACTGCTGGATTGACAGAGTGGTCAGGCGGTAAAAATCTGACCCCACAAATGCTTAAAACTTAAGATCCTCCACTCCATAGATAAACACTCCCCCCTTCAGAGTATGTGCCCTTCTTCATTACAGATATTTAGACACATGCTTGCTCAACCACAAACGAACAACAGAAGCGAGTTCTCCATTTTTGAAATAACTAAATCGTTACATTACTCACATAAATTACCTTATACTATTATATCACATAACTTCTCTATAGAAAAATTGGCATCAATACAAAAAGATGACCAGGTCCTCACCCACTCACACAATGACATTCTATCTGTATAAAATTGGCCTCAAAATAATGCAGTTAAGATTCATTTGCTGCATAAATGATGCCCTTGTCCTCACACACTTGCGATGCAGTTTTGTATTATGATTTGGCCTCAATGGTGCTGCAGAAATCTCTACTGATTTATTGCTGCCTCACATCAAATTGAAGTTATATCCATCTCAAAAGTGAATCATTTCATGCCTTGTTCTAACCGGGAAAAGTTTGTGGAAGGAACACAGAAATCATGAATTAATCTTCATGTCTATGTGAATTTATACAAGTGTCTTTACATGTAGAATTATACGTCTTTCATGTTCTCTTTTCATTCCTTTTCACAGAGATTTCATATTCCTAAGACAGGTTGACCATGCCTTTTCTTTACATTTAACTTGAAACCTGGCATGTCATGACATGCACATTAAAGAAAAGAAAAACAAAGAAAACACTACACATTAGGCAAGTGCCCTCGCAACACCTTTTGGTACAAACTGCTGACCAGTCTGTCCTCTACGACAGTTGACCATCCTCCAGGTGATAAGCCATGTCACCTTTTGTTCCTCACTCTGTGCTGGTCTGTAGACAAAAGCAGCACGGTTGTCATGTCTTGGTTGGCCAAGGCACTAGAGAATAAATGTGATGAACATGATACTTAGAAATCCTTTCTTCAGTAGCTTTGTATTTTCTATCAACATTTTTTTTTTTTTCACATTCATGTACCAGGATCTTTGGCACAGTTCTTGACACAAACACAGAGCCATAATTCAAACCATATGGGAATACTGATTTTAGTGGGGGGGAGGGGGGGGGGGGAAGCTGTAGTGTTATGCCTTTTACAGATAGAAATGATGGGAAATCAGAGTAATGACAAGTGAACATGAAAGTGATAGGAAATCGGAATACTGAGAGGTGAAGTTTTAACATTGATTCGGTCAGCTTAGGTATATCATCTGGAGCATGTTTGATTATCAGCTCAACTGAGTCTTGAAATTTCTACTCATCTGCTCAGCCACTTTGAGACTGCGTTAGACTCATACTTCTGAACTGATAATGCGCACAGTTAAAGGGCTGCCGGTCTCAGTCCTGGGTCTCATAAGACAAATTTGTGATAGTTTCCTTTGGTCATTGACATTTTTTTGATAGTTAGTACTTTCATACAAGTTTGGTTTGCCCAGTTTGAGTCCCTAGAACAATTTGTGTTGCAATACGATAGAGTCCTTTCAAAACAAAAATTTGTACGTATTCATTTCGTTTAATTGTTCCATAACTTTGTGTTTCTGCCAATGTAGTAGGGTAGCATAAAGGTAGAATTCTTCTTTGAGTGCTGAATGCTTCAAATTTTTGTCTGTCCAGAACTGATCACAAGCCTATTTTCACCCGTGTTTGCCCTCCTTCCAAAAACCTGTTCTCCTTCCCATCCACATTCCTCATCAAAACCGGTTCTTTTACTGGCAAAGCTTTGAAGAACAATTTTGGTTGATTTGTTCATCACTATTACACAGTATGACACTGCCTCCAAACTCATGTTCTAGACTCAGTTTTGAGCCTGCTTAATTAGCCATAACTATCAGTGTATGCACGCATGTGTTTTGTGTATTTCTTTGTTTATTGTCATTGTTACTGTTATCATTGTTGTTGTCATTTATTGAATTTACCCTTCATGGTTCCTGTCAATCAGATTTTAATAATAGTGCTGAAAATGTGAAAAATAAAAATAAATCCTCTTCTGCGCGTGTTTTCATTTGTGTGTGTGCTACGCTTCCAGTCCGCTTACATAATGATTCAGTGAGTGTATTCTCTCTGCAGGATTTGCTGGTCTCCAATTTGTGCAATGATCTGCGCAACGTGGCCATTGAGAAGAGGCAGGACATGCGTCAGCTATTCCAGGTCATCCTGGGCTGGATATCGCTTCAGCATCAACTCTACAATACCAGATGGTCAGTCACTCTCTTTTTCCCTCCGTCTCCTTTCCTCCATCCCTCACCCCCACCTCACTCCCCCTCCCTTACTTTCTATGTAAATGCCTTTTTGTGTAATTTTTGTCTTGATGAACTTTTAGAAAAAAAAATTGCAAATAAACATGAAATGAATGTATAATTTGACTGAAAAACTGTCCAGAGTGGTACCAACCACCATAGTGACGTGGTCAGTGTTTTAGGCTTGTGGACAGTGAGGTTGATATCCATCAGAGGCAATCACTTGTGGTATTTTACAGTCCGGGTAGGGTCAAACCTAAAGCTGACAAGCATGAGAGTAACACGACCCTGGTTGTATTTGCGACTCAGTCGGTTTTCTGGTATGACTAAGTACAACCAAGGTTAGTTTAAGGGGGAAAGAAAAAAAAGCTACATTTCTTTAAACCTCAAGGAATATAGATTCTCAAATTGTAGATCTGTGAACTGTTCGCTTCATGCGCCTTCCACTTTTTCTGCTTCACTTTAGCCTTGTTCTTCTCAATCACAATTGCGCTAATTTGGTGGTCAGGCACCATCAGATTCAGCACATATTTTTGATGACTCCTTTGGCTTATAAAAGAGAATCCAGTGAAAAAAATTAGTTGAGGAGAGCGACGAGATATGAAAGCTGTGTCAGCTGTCTTGATTACTGTGTGTTGTTGAAAGTTGAATTTCTTTGCGTTCCAATCGTGGATTTATACTGATCAACAAACATTTGACATTGGACAGTAATCATGTGTTACAATATAGATCAGAAGGATTTCAAATAATTTTCTCCTTCATGTAAAGAGCAAATGCTCAATTTTGCCCTCCATTCTTGTGCATTGCAAAATCTGGGCCTTGATATGCTCTGTATTATTAGCTGATACATGTACTATAGATCTGCTTTATCTGAAATTGACATTGTAACAAAATATACAGGAGTGTAGCATGCATTTCATTTTACAGATCAGTTGTTGTTTGCCTTGTTTTTACCATGTCAAAATTTGGGTTCCCATGCTGTCCAAATCAGTCATGCTTGAAATTATATGGACACCACTGTCTTTAAATGATACGGACGCCATTGTCTTTGAATGTGTTGCGGTAAAAGTTAGTCATATCACCAAGTTGATGTTGTCACTTATATTCCTAAAATACACTTTTGTTTAGTACAGACTGAAAGGTATTTGTGTTCATGCATACAACAAGTTTCAGTCATATAATTGGCTTTATTGAAATACTTAATCATACTTTAAAACCTACATAGTCATGTAAAGTATTTGTATACCTGATGAAATTTGTGTGTGTGCAGATTTTACATTTACATGATTGCTTACAGCTGTCAGTCTGTAGTGTACAGTGAATGTGAACGTCACAGGGATGAAATGCTTTTTTCTTTGTTTTGTTTTTTGAACAGTGTTGTTGATCACAAACTCAAAATCACTTCTGAATTAAGAAATTTAGAACACATCCATTGAACGCTTAAAAAATTCTTGCTGATGTCTTCGTCTGTTGCTTTTTTTTTTTTTTTTTTTTTAGAATTGGAATTAGTAGGACAGTGAAAATGAACATGGAATCACAGACAGTCATAATTTATGCCAAAGAATATTCCAGAAAATGTGCAAGTTCTGTATGAAATAAAGCAGTGCTCTGTTTTTGATAGTGGGATGTGGCTTATAAAGATGAAAGTTGAAGTGGTGGAGCGAACTCAAAGTCAGCATTATAAGTCCAAAGGAATGATGTGAAAAGAGAAAGGATGTAGTAATAGTGGCAAGCTGAAGCAGACCTGTGCACCAAAGAAATCCTGTAACCCCAGTCTCTACCCCAACCCCTATGTATAAAATGAGGAAACGATTGCTTGGTGTGACGAATTGGATTCATGACCCCACCTTTTACTTTGTTGTCACAGGGTTTGAGCCAAGTTTCAATCAAGAATAATGTCAACATTTTCAACATGTATGGAATTTTCTTTGTCCACTCTCTTGTCTCTTCGCACCGACTGTGTCTAGAAGCAACAAACTGCCATATAGTTTTGCCTGTCTGGTACAAATGGACAGCAAGTTGCCTCCATTTCTTGTGCTAGCAGATTTGCCTCAAACTAAGGCACTCAAGTCAGCATCTGCCAAGTCAGAAGAGCACTTCAGTAGAGACCACAAAGGCTTAGGTCATGCAGTCACTGTCTTCCAGTTGAGATAGAGGAGGGGAGAAAATGACATGTGGGCCATGATTTGCATTCAAAGAAATGTATGGGGCTATGAGCATTAAATGGCATGGGAAATAAGTTCATTTTCTGCCTGTTGTTTAATACTTTCCAGACAGGCACGGCAGAGCAACGTCGCTTCCCTGCATGTGCGTGCACCACATGTGCTTACAACCGTTGCAGACGCGCGATTTTCACACTTTTTAAAATTTTATTTTACGTCTCCTAATATAAACCTAACAAGCAATTGTTATATACCAACGGAAAGGGTAAAGCGCGAACTTTGTAATGAGCATAGAATTAAATACATTTTGGGTAAAATAGCAAAGCTACTGTTACAGAAACAACATAAGTAAAACGTAGGAGAGCACAGTTTTGTGTATGTTTGTTTGGTTAGTATGACAACAGCAAATGAGGAAGAAAAGGGGCATAAATTTCGCTCTTACTTTGAACAGATGTAGAGAAAGCCTGAGGTATTCAATATGTGTAATTCAAGTGAATTCTTTTTTTTTTTTTAAAGGAAATTAAATCATTGCACACAGTACACACTTTTCACTGTTTTGGCTTCAGATGATAAGACGTATAAAACTATTAAATACACAGAACAAATAAATCAAGCTCGGATTCTTTTTGATAAACTTGTGCATGTTTACCCCCTTCATTTTCTGAACTACTTTGCTGAACCAGTTCTAAAACCACATGTCATTCTCCTTCTGCCCGATATATTGGTGAAGCAGGAAATTCCACACGTGCCTTCCAGTGCCAGATGGGTCTCTTTGTTGGACTGCTCTGGGGTCACAAAGGTCATCGCTAGTGCATGTAAACTTACCCTTCCAGTGGCTAGAACCCTGTTCTAAATATTTATGGCAGCTGCATCCCCTAGACGGTAGACGAGAGAACATGGGAATTTTTTTATAGTTGTGCCGTCACGGAGGCATGGCACGTCCAGGCAGTACAGCAGTGCTGCCGTCACCAGGGCACGGCTTCGTCGTGAACGGGTCGACAGAGTCGCCGTCACTATCGCATGGCGGGTCGCGAAAAGGTTAATGTGGGAACAGAAGTTCAACAATTGTTGATGTTGACTGTCATGAGTTCTTCTAGAGGAGAGAGGAAGGCCGGTGCTGGGGGTTGGGGATTGTCGTTTTCTTTACTATGTCAGAAGCACAGTTGTATGACTTGTTTGGGTTTCCCTATTCACAATCAGACCTGTGTTGTCCTTTCCCATTCTGGGCATGGCAGTCAAGGGAAATGCAATCATCATGTGGCAGTAGACCAGAGGGGAACATTGTGCTGCTGCTGAGGTAATTTGAATGACATGGATATGACACCAGCTGCAAGTAAAACAGTGGGGATTGTCAACAACTGATGCTTTCTGCTTTAAATGATTCATGGCTTGTGATGCATTGTTGCAAAACCTGTTGCAGTCCACTGTGGCAGTTGCCTCCTGCTCGCCTGGCAAAGTTGGCTGAATTTCACAAGGGTTTCTGCAACTGGTACTTGGCTGAGCTAGAAGAAATTGGAGATCAGCTCAACGAAGCAATACAGGCCGACAGGCAAGTGGGTGGCGGTGGCAATCCTTTGCGGTGAGTAATTCTGCTCTTTAAGAAACCTTTTTTTTTTTTGTCAAAGTAATGAGCAGGCACAAGCACACATTTGAACGTCATTACCATCGAGGGGTCCCTCTTCTCCAGCAGTCTGTGTATTCCAGGCAAGTGTAAAAAGGAGAATCCAAAGAGAAATAATGTATGTATATACACACACTTTTTTGTCCCTTGTTTGAAGGGGACAGTTGGGGAAGAAGAATAAAAAGTGGCAGTGGAAGCCGTGCAAACTGGTCGTGTTTTTGATATGCTGGTAAACAACTCGGACTTCACAAAATGTGGGGTACTTCTTTGCAAGATCTTGCTGTCACCATTTTGTAGGTGTGACTTAAGGTGAAATAATGTGCATTAGCATGACCCTGCTTTAGTGAAAGAGACTGACAAAAACTATACAAACAACATACGCTGCAAAAATGTTGGTCCTTGTGGTTGGACTGAAAACTTTGATACACTCCTTAATGCTCAGATTGACATCACATTGCACCAATTTGAATGCAAGATCCCCAATTTTTTTTTTCAGGGAATGGGAAGCATTCCTCCCAGACCAGGCTTGGCTTTAGAGTTGTTGCTCAGGGAAGGTTTGTTTTCAGCTGGAAACATTAATTTATCTCAGCCTTATGGACCTGCACTACTCTATTTAGTTTTTAGCAGCAGGCTGTAACTATTGTTAATTTATTAGTGATTCATTTCTTAAATCAGTGTTTCTCTGCGATTTTGATAAGGCTTATAGGGGACTGGACTCAGGACTGTCAGAGTATTGGTATTTGTCTGGGGTAGTAATGGAATGGGCAGCGTGTCTTAAGAATCCGCTTTCTTGTTCCATATTCTTTTGGGAAAAGATCTGAAAGCAAATACCCATAGGCATAAATACATACCCAAGAATAATAAAACTGCCAGAGACCGCAACATTGCCAAATTGAAAAACACCTGTTGAGAGGCCGCCTGCTGATGGTTTTGAGCGAAAAAAAAAAAAAGGCTTTAAAGTAAAGCAAAGAAAATGATTTTCATTCATTTCACAAAGTTTACAACACATTGCAGGTGCGATTCCTAGCATCACTATATGTGTCCATGAAATTGGTCTTTTTTCCAGGTGTTGATGATGTGTGTCTCTGAAAGTGAAAGTTGGGGAAGGTGAAAAGGCAGCCCTGTGGGCTCTGTTTCTAGGCTGAAAGAGAGATTATGTTGCTACCCTCGGGTTTAGTATCAACTTTATCCTGTGGGTCATTTGTGTCCACTTCCCTCCCCCTTTTTTTTTTTAATACTTCTTGAATGTTTTTTTTTTTTTTTTAGGTGAATACAAACAAGCCTGCCTTAGTAAATGGCAGTGTTCAGTAAAACATTTACACTTCAGACACAGTTCACATTCACAAGAAAATGATAAATGTTGCTGTCATTGGAAGGACTCCCAGTTTTCTTGTTTTTCTCAGAAACGTCATGCAAATGGAAAGAAGGCCCTGTGCGTCCCTTGTAATGTTGAGCAGATGAAAAAGACCAACGTCTTTTGTGTTTCATGATCCGTTTCAGTTTCAGTTTCATCAAGGAGGTGTCACTGCTTATGGACTAGTCCATACACACTACACTACATCTGCTAAGTTTTGAGGCCACACTGCACATGATTTCAGACGATGGTTGTGATGAGGACACATCTAAAATAACCAGTGGGTAAAGAAGACTTTTCTAATTGCTCTTGAGATTAATGCTGAGCATGTTCATACTTCTACAACCATGAGTATGAACCTGTTCATGCCTCAGGGATTAATTAAGAAAGAAGTACATTTATACCTCTTTGCAGAAATTTTGGTATGTGACAGTGAAAAGAACTATACTTCTGATTTTATGTAATGTAGAATACTGCGTAGGTTTAAACTAGAACAGTGTAAAACAAAAACAAGATAGTAGAATTTATCCTATGAATCAAGAAACGTAAATGCTCTAGGAGTAATTGTAGCAAGTTTGCTGGAATATTCAGTTTAAAAAATCGAAACAGCAAACCTGTTCACCTTTATGAATTTGGTGTAATTTTCATGAATTTTCATGCCAGATCACACCTTCAATGGTCAGACAACACATTTTTGGCATCTTAAACCATGATTTGGGTAAACTGCGGTATTTTGAAAAGATGATTCTCACAAATAGACCCATTTTGAAAATAATCAGGGGAAGATAATGCCTGTCTTTCCATTGCTAATAAGGTTACCTTTTCTCAGTTTATGGGTCAAGCAAATAGATTTACAGAGTCAAATATTTCCATTGGAAGTGCATATCAGGACAACGAGTAGGATGTCAGTTTTCTGCATTACAAACGCACCATTTCACACCCCATGTTTTGAGCATTTTCTGTCTCTGATTGAACTGTTCAGCCAACTGACATCAGTCCCATGAAAACAGCAGGGTCAGTCTTATTGAACAGGAGGGCCAAACCAGATTATCTCCCTTGCTTATTTCTGAACATACCTATTGGGGGGGAAGGGGCAGTCAGTATGCCTATGGCTTGGTGAGATCCACATTTTCTTTGACCACAGTTTCTTCCCATTTTATGCATAAGTAAGCCGTAAATCATTCACCGTTCCTTATATCATAGAACTGTAGTCTGCTACGCACAATATTTTTAGAAAAATGCAGGAGGGTCCCAAGGATGCTTGTTTCTCTGCCCTCTCATTGCCTTCCATTTATCTGATTCATGCATGAAAACATCTCAGATTTCTTGAATCACATGAATGCTGTCAAATGTGGAAACCAGCAGCAGCCACATTCATCATGTTTGCTAAGCTTGCATTGATTTATATATTTATGTATAAAACAAAGGGAGTGAAGCATTGCATACAATGCTTTTGACAGTGGTATAAAATCAACATTATTGTAGAACAGAAAGGCTACAGATTTGTTGAAAAACAATAACATGGTGTCTTTAATGCAATGGCTGACAAAGTCATGAACATGCTCAGAAGCTCAAAATGACAGTCAAATTTTATAGGATAGAAACAGATTTACAAGGTGAAAATAAAAGAAACTGCACCTTTATACAGCAGACAGAAATCCAGCTCCAAAAACATGCACAAGCTGAAGCTGTCACCTCACATTTACCTTAAACCTCTTCCTGAAGAAGTCTGGACAATAAAAAGGAAGAAATGTGACCATTGGTTAGGGGGATATTCATGGGGCAGGTGAAGTGATGGAAAACTTGTTTTGCTTAAATCTTAAAATCTTAAGTAATACATCCGGCAAACATGAACATATGAATCACAAAACAAAACATAATGTGTTTTGACCTCGTAGGTCTTTTTCAGGCAAGGTAAACAACACCCAGGACAATGAAAGTGAAGAACGAGCGACCACTTGTCTCGTCAAATTCATCGCAAGATGGGTGTTTAGCAGTCGTTTATCCTGTCAAATTCTGCACAAGATGGGCTTTGAAACACCCATCTTGTGCTGAATTTGATAAGATAAGAACAGTCACTGCAAGATGGGCATTGTCAAATTCGATGCAAAATGGGTGTTGAAACGCCCATCTTGCGCCATTTGATGAGAAAAGTGATTGCTCGTTCTTCATTTCCGTTGTCCTGATTGCTGTTTATCTTGCCTGAAGAAGACTTACGACGTCAAAACGTGTCATGATTTGTGTTGTGATTTGTTTGTTCATGTTTGGTGGATGTATTACTTGAAATTTTAAATATTTGTTTAGATTTCCGCCTAGGGTCGTCTCTGTTTGTAACTAGCTGTTTTGCTCAGTTTGTACAACAGCTAGCAGGACCCACAGACCTGGCAACTGGCTGACAAGTAAGACTGCTTTTGGATAACTGATTAAAGGACCCTTTGATTCTTTTTGGAAACAATCCCACGGATCCTCACACTGAAAGACATTGGAGTTCACTGAGTGTGTGTGTGTGTGTGTCTTTTGTTGTTCTGAACAGGGAAACAGCTAGCCCTGAGGAATGTGTGCTGGAGGAGCGTTTTCAGCAGCTGCTGGTCAAAGACGACGAGATCCGGAAGAAAGTTCTCAAACTGCTCTACTCCAAGGTGAAAGAGTATCGTCTGTTCAGTGTCTGGCTTTTAATCAGCTGCTCCTTGTTGAAGAGGAACTCGGGGCATAACAAGCCTGCATTCTACTTTTCCCCTCCGCCCTCCTCTTTCTTTTCAATAGTGGGTATCCCCAACCCACGCCCCATTCCTCCCCTCCCTTTTTTCTAAATTTTAAAGTACTGCATATGCACATATTTGTGTTTATGTGTAACTCAGGTGGTTGAAGTGCACATAATTTTTGTTGGTTTTGAAAAAAGGAAGTGAAATTTTGCTTTTGTCTGATCCTCTAACAAACTCTGAGAAAAGGGTTTTTCCTACAGGGTTTCTCTTACATTCCAAGATGTATCCTATGTGATTTTGTTTTTTTTTTATATACACTACACAGATTTTGTGTCAAAACTGCAGAGAATGGCATATCATTTTTATAGCTATGCATAATTTTAAACTCGTCCGGACCAGTGAGGATTGAGCAAGGCAGCCAGTTCTGTTGGTCTAGGAAAAACCTAAGCAAAGATGATGGCCACCTTGTCCTTGTGAGTTCCCTATTCCTAAGGGAGACCTGTGGGTCTCCTTTTTCTTTCTCCTGTTTTGTAACTGGACAGAACAGATCAAATTTCATATCTTATTTGTTTCTTACCTTCATGTCATTATTTTGAATTCATTCTGTTTTATGGTGTGGTCCTGTACATTATGCAGTCTCTTTCTAAGGAAGAAATCAAATCAAAGCGGCAGTGGATGACATTTTCTGCAGATAGCTTTACTGAAATTTCTCTGTGATATTTGTCAGACACTGCCCAAGTTTAGATTTCTTCACAGTATGAGCTGATTCCAAGAAAAGATACTGAAAACAATATGTTGCATTTTAAGCATAATGCTTTTTATTTTACTTTGTATTTCTTAAACACCCCTTGTAACTTACCACTGTCATTTTACACAAATTTACTGGCTATATCTTTAGTTTACCCTGTTGCTTTAGCAGCTCATGTTCACTTTTGGCCGCTTTTACAGATTATAGGATGGCAAGTGTGAAGTTTTGAGAGAGGATGGGGAATGGGAGAGCCAGCAAAGGATGGAAAACCAGTCTTGGAAGGTTTTATTCTTGTGGTGGGACTTTTGTCTCCACTAACCATAACATGTTCCTAGCTATCAATCTCTGGGGATCCCACTCAGTTATTATCATTGGGAAGTGTCCAGGATAATGGTGTATCTCCACCCAGACTGTAGTTGTTGGTATAGTACCAGGAATCAAACACATTTGGTGCTAAAGAAAAAACCGGTGCAGATACATAGAACACTGTTTGGGTTGTGCTAAGTGAATTAACCATATGACTGCTCTCCTAAAAGGGACACGAGAACATGACAACTCTTGTGATTGCGTTTGTACTTGGTTGATCATAGTATACACTAACGGCTGAAGTATTTAAGTTTACAGTGCTCTGGAAGTAAGTTTACAGTGCTCTGGAAGTTAAATTTCAAACAAAGAGATTGCTAAAAACTGGCTTCAGTAGGCTTAATAACACATCTTGGTCAAGCACCAGTGTGCAGTGTCATCACAGATGTGTTCCCTCTCTTGAGAAAAGATTGTTCAAATTTTTTTCAACTATGAATCAATTCTTAGTTCATTGTATCTCTGCAAACTACATCAGGGGATTGCAGTTTGAGGAAAAACTACTAAAATTTGTTATTTTTGTGTTGTTTTGTGTGTTCTACTTCAGTTGTCAGCATGCATGGTTTGAAGGCCTTTTATTGCTGACCGTTTCTGAAAGAGTGATCACTTCCTTCTTTTTGTTTTTCTTTTTTCAACATTGTGTAAATGTTTTCTTCCTTTTTGTGGCTCTTGCATTTTATGACAAAATAATAAGATTTATATTTTGGTGGTGAAGTTTTATAGGTTTTGTGCATTCTGACCATGTATATTTCAGTGATATTTGACATTGACATGCATTTCATGTTTGTGTGTTTATCTTAATTACATTCTGTCTTTCTTCACTCTGATTAAATTTTCATGGTTTTTTTTTTTCTTTTAAACTTCTGTTTGTACAGTTTTGTTTCACATGACCATGTTTCAGCTCCACCTTGTTCTGTCTGACAACACGAGTGAAACAATCTTAAAGACTTTTTTTCTGGAATATCATTTTATTCTAGATTTGCAAAACAATAGTACTCTGATCACATCTTCATCCTCCAATCATCTGCCATGGTGCAGTCCATTACTACAGGTCTTTGCGCTTTAGTCTCGTTGGAAGTATATGTTTGTGGATTCCCTCTCCCTCTGACAAGCACCTACCCATCACTGAGTGCTCAGGGCACACAACAGGAAGACTGGAACCTCATAGTCAAGTTTCATTCATTTAATGTACACACCATTAAGAGTGTTTGAAATCTCTTGACCAGCGTCTGCACGGCTGGCGTTGTATGCTGGCTGTGTACATGCGCTGGATTGATGTGCACACTAAATGGTTGGTGCTTTGATTCCGATGCACATGGCAAATTTTGTGCGAGTTGGGTGACACAGTTGATAACCATTGCTAGTTTTGCACGTGTTTCACCTTAGAGGGAGTGGATATCATTTCAGCAGAGACCAAGCTCAGTGCTTGCATGCTGCTGAGATGTCACTTCGCTGTGGTACAATTCTGTAAGCAAAACTATAGATGGGTGGGCAGCGGCAGAGTGGGACTGGAGGTGAAGGAGGCTGGAGATGTGAAACTTAAAAGAGGGAAGAGCGGTTGATCTTCAGAGCAATTGACTGTTCAGCGACACTTTCACTGACATGGCGATAAACGTTGCTCAACAAGCAAGTGGAGAGAAAATTTTCAGTTTTCCGTCATAATGCTTGCTTGTCAACTGGACAGGGTGGATGAATTGAGCCCTGTCCATGAGTGCAGAATTATATTCTTCTGTTGTTTGGTTGGTTGATTTTTTTTTTTTTTTTTCAATTTTTCTGTTAATTTTACTGTACTGTTCATCTTCAAACCTAGTCAAAAAAAATGTGTATTTGATGTTGTCTGAAATGCATTGATTGTGTTTTGTGAAAGGTATTTGATAAATGTGTCTGGTAGTTGTCTGCAAGATCTATCTTGCACAGAGTGACAATTTGCCATCTACATACCCACGTGAACCGTCTAGATAATGTGTTCATTTTTAGTTTTGTGGATGGTATCGGCGTAGCGGAGGCGATTCAGCAAGAACAAGTTCATTTACCTGTCAACATTTTTATGATTCATTTCCAGTAGTATGGATCAATGGTCTTTCAGTTCAGGTGTTCATAACATGTTCTTTCTCGAGCCATGACAATCAAGTATGGAAACGGTTGCAGCAGTCTGTGTGTAGTCTGGTTGAAGGCTGTCACTCGTAGAGGCTGACGCAGATGACTTAATAATGTTCATTAACACCAAACGTTAGTCTATTTCTTGGTGGAATCAAAAACGTTTCTGAATGGTCATAGCCCTCAGACGGATGTAAGCACTGATAAGGATCAGCATTGAAACAGTTCTGTGCCAGTATGCCTGTCTGTGAATGTCTGTTGAGCAAGGGGTATTTACTGGATACAACATGAATATGGACAGAGAATTGGAATGAATCATTGCGTTTCTGACTAAGTCTTGACTTAATGTATTTGTAAGTTCTTTTTCACTCACTATGTATAATACTATTTGGTGATGGGCTCTGTGTGTGTGTGTGTTAAACATTGTAATTTTCAATATGGTTATTTCAGACAGACACAAAACTTGTGTGAGATCGTTATAAGATTTAAAAAGATGGCGAAGAACTGTATGAAGCAAATCACTCCAATTACATTGTTTATAGTCCAGCCGACCGCAAAAAGGCCAAATCAAGGCTGTCACAGTCCCTCTGTACACATATACTGAAAAAAAAAACACAACCACAACTTGTGAAAAAATTTGCCGAGTACATATAACCTTACCATCCCATGTTTTTGGAGGAAACTAAATGCTTGACATGCAGTTGGTTCAGAAGAAAACATTTCTTTTGGTATGGTGGTAGGACGAACAGTTCACAGTGCTTTGGCCGTGAATAAGGGCAGGTTAGGACAAAAAAAGATTGCTAAAATCAACTTCCACCCTCCCTCTATTAAAAAAAAATGTCAAGCTCAGCTTGGAGGTTTTTTTTTTCTTTTTCAGCCTGTGTGGACCCTTCTCCCATTTTTGTTCTGGAAACTTTTACACTTTCTTCAGTGTCAGTCTGTACACACCATTTTAATGGGTTTTTTAAAAATAAGAAAATAGCAACGAAGTAAGGAAAATTGAATACACTGCCCAGAGGCAAACTAGCTGTGACTGCAGAGTTGCTCGTAACACAGTACTTAATATACCATTCTTTTCTTAATCTGCGATTGACAAACCAAGAGGAAGGCCTGACACTCTTAGCACAGCATGGTTTCATCTGCCATTAGGAAGCCAATAGTTCAGCTGCCATGTTATGAATTGCTTTTAGTGGTTTGTTTCTTTTTCAGGGTGTAATTGTTTTTGATGATCTGACCTGTTCAGGATGTGACCTTTTTTTTTTCTCCTGTACAAGTTTGACAGTCCTGAAAAGGTGTTGTGTGGTCGGCTGGGCTATAATCATGAAAACTATAAATTCAAGCAGAATTGTTGGGGGCCGGAACAGCCTAGTGGTATAGCGCTGGACTTGTAATCTTGGGGTTGTGGTTTTGAATCTCCGCCGGGTCGTTTTGGTACAGAGGGATTTTTCCCTCGGAGTTAACATTGGTTCTGACTTCATTTCCCATACAGTCCTTTGAATGAGACTATAAACCGAGGTTCCGTGTGTGAACGCATGCATAACATCTTGCACACATGTAAAATCCCATCACCAACTTTCGGAAGAGAAGGTGAGTTTGGCCATTGGTATGGATGACAAGTTAAACATAGCATGCATCTTCCCATAAGTTGGAGTATGGCTGCCTTAATGGCAGGATAAAAAACGGTCATACAGTACACACAAAACTCCACTCCCTTTGTTGGGTAGATGGAATTAATCCTTGCCTGTCTATACAGGGAGTACCTGCAGAAGTATCAGCCTGCGTGCACAAAAAAAAAAAAAGCAGCAGAATTGTACTTAATATGAGGATGCGTTTTCTCCTGTCAGGAGACGCTCATTGCACACACTTCTCTGACAAACAAGGTAATGGATTGTTCAGAAGCAAACCAGGGAATGATTACTTTAAGTCCACAGATTCAGCAACACAGGCTGGTTAGTTGGCTCAGTTACGAATGGCTTGAGAGAATTACTTTGCGTCCAGAGATCAGCGACATTGGGTGTGGGGTTCACATCAAGGTGAGCTTTTTTTTTTTTAAAGATGTGTTTGGTGTGTTGCGCTGTGGATGAAGAGAGGTGGCATAAGGAGGCTGTGCAATGTCCACGACAAAAATCAGTGGAAAGGAAGTGAGCATTGTTTGTTCATTTGCTGTGATAAACAGCATTTCTTTTTTGTGTGATTTTTGTTGTTGTTGCTTTAACGTTTTTCATCATGTTGGTTTTGGGTGTTTTTCTTTAATTGTAACACTCACATTTCACTGTAATGCAGTTAGAAAGTTGTGAAATGTGATGAGCTGGTTGTTGAACTGCTGCGTTTTTCAGTATTATTTTCCACTTTACATTTTTGAAAATATATCACATTTTGTGACAGGATTTGGTTTAGTAGAATGTTTAATAAAGATGTGCTTTTCAAAGCAAGTACTTCTTAAAGATGTTATATTTTCTTCTGCTGTTTGCCTTGGCCTTTCCGCTACTCTCTCTCTTTCTCTCTTGCATTTTTGTTTGTTTGCTGATCTCTTCTGCAAATATGAGCTTGTACCCTTATAGCATAAAGCTTTCCCCGTTCCTCTCTCTCTCTCTCTCTCTATAGATACATATCTCTTTGTCTCTCACTGTCTGTCCATCTTCCCACTTTCTCATGCTCCTTTTCTCTGTCTCATATTTTTCACTGTCTTTATCCCTTTCTCTTCGATGCCCTTTTTTCCATCTCCCAACACCATACTGTCCATGTCGCAGTATTCTCTCTCTTCTTCTCTCTCTCTCTGGAGTCTTGCAATGTGTCTCCTCCCCTCTTGTCTCTCAATCTTTCTGTCTTTCCTCCTTTTTTTTAACCTCTCTTCCTTCTGCACTTGTTGCATGCAGTCCATTGAACACTTTGTGTATGTGAAAGTGTGTGTGCAAAACGTGTCTTCTTCACTGGTCATCTAAAAAAAGGATGAAACATGCAAGCATACATGCACATACATTGTCAAACTCACATTCATAACTTTTTTTCCCTAGACATGTATACTGCTTTGGTGCGCTGAGTTCTTGATCTTAGACACGCAGACTTTTCCAGCTTCTTTCACCTTTAACATGGCATGCGTTTTGCACGCATATCATGGTAAAAAAAAGAAAATGTGTGAGTGTGTGCGTGCAAGAATGATCACCCGTTGGTTTATTTAATGCAAAAGATATAAAATGTCATAAACAACAATAGGTAATGATGCATTACTATGTAAGGTCAGTGTACTTTCTGCAATGTGTTTAAGGATAGCATTTCACTCATGTTTTCAGACTGTATGGTCATTCAATGATTTTGGAAAACACAGATTTAATTATGGAAAAATGTCTGAATTTCTTTTGATCTGCAAATAACCAAACCTCATAACTGGATTTGATAGAAAAAAATGTACAATTTTATTTTCAATATCATACATTATTTGCCAAACACTACTTGTGCCAGCATAGATCACAACAAGATGCAAAGCATATAAACGTACTCCCAGTTTATCCTGAATACGCGTGAGATATTCCATAAAGAGGAAAAACCGTCTTGGGCTGGTGTAACCGTTAGTAATGGCTATTCTGGTAAACATTGGCCATCATCTGTGACCTATAATGAACATACTTACAATTTTTCAGAAAGATCGGCCAAGTACTTTCTGAGATTTTCCATAAAGAAGAAAACCATTATGGGCCGTTAGTAACGGTAAACTTAAACATCGGGCATCATCCGTAACCCATAATGAACATACCTACAAATTTTCAGAAATATCGGCCACATACTAAGACATTCTATAAAAAAGAAGAACCGGTCTGGGCCGTTATAGCCGTTAGTAATGGCTATAACGGTAAACTAAAACATCGGGCATCATCAGTGACCCATAATGAACATACCTACAAATTTTCAGAAAGATCAGCCAAGTACTTTCTGAGATATTCCATAAAGAAGAAAAACCGTTAGGGGCCGTTATAGCCGTTAGTAACGGCTATAACGGTAAACTAAAACATCGGGCATCATCCGTCGCCCATAATGAACATACCTACAAATTTTCAGAACGATCGGCCAAGTACTTTCTGAGATATTCCATAAAAACGAAAAACCGTCATGGGTCGTTATAGCCGTTAGTAACGGATATAACGGTAAACTAAAACGTCGGATATCATCCGTCGCCCATAATGAACATATACCTACAAATTTTCAGAAAGATCGACAAAGTGCTTTCTGAGATATTCCATAAAGAAGAAAAACCGTTAGGGGCCGTTATAGTCGTTAGTAACGGCTATAACGGTAAACTAAAACATCGGGCATCATCAATAATCCACAGTGAACATACCTGCTAATTTTCACAAAGATCAGCCAAGTACTTTCTGAGATATTCCATGAAGAAGAAAAACCGTTACAGGCCGTTACAGCCGTTAGTAACGGCTATAACGGTAAACTTAAACATCGGGCATTATTCGTGACCCATAATGAACATACCTACAAATTTTCAGAAAGATCGGCCAAGTACTTTCTGAGATATTCCATAAAGAAGAAAAACCGTTACAGCCGTTAGTAACGGCTATAACGATAAACTAAAACATCGGGCTTCATCCGTGACCCATAATGAACATACCTGCTAATTTTCACAAAGATCGGCCAAGTACTTTCGGAGATATTCCATAAAGAAGAAAAACCGTTACAGCCGTTAGTAACGGCTATAACGATAAACTAAAACATCGGGCATCATCCGTGACCCATAATGAACGTACCCACAAATTTTCAGAAAGATCGGCCCGGTAATTTTGTCTGGAGCGAGTGGAACACATTTTGACCATGGACGGACACACACACACACACACACACACACACACACACACACACACACACACACACACACACACACACACAGCATTTCTTCGTTCCCATTCTAAAGTACTCCCTGTTCTATAAGAACTGGGAGTACAATTAAAAAAAAAAACCAAAAAAAAAAAAAACACCACCTTTCTTGTGTTACAAGTACTCAGCCATAAGCTGAAATACAGTTTCAGAGCCAGAGAACATTCAGTTCATAAAAGATTTGTGCATGGAGATTTTGTTTCCAAATGGCTTCCATATAAGACGCTGTTTGCAGACATAGATGGGATTTTGAGTACCATCATGATTTGTATCTGATGACTAGCGTTTGAATCCAGCTTCATCCATGTCTTCCTCCCCTTCTCCTCGCTCCCCCCCCCCCTCCCTCCACCATCTGATTCCCAGCCTCCCCCCCCCCCCCCTCGCCCCCATCAGTGCAGTGTACAGTGTGATATGCAGCTGAGTCCCTCTACTTCACTGCTTCGTGTACTACCACGTTCATGGACTTCCCCCCTCCACCTTCGGCCTCCACCTGCAAACTTTCATTCATGCCTCCCCCCTCCCCCCCCCCCCCCCCCCGTTCTCTCTGTCTCTTGACGGTCGTACACCCAGTCAGGACTCCTGCAGATTAGAGGAGCATGTGGAGATAAGTCTCTAGCGATATGGATGTTTAGAGAATGTTGCAGAGACTGTCTATAATAGTCCCAATATGCTGCTTGCAACGCTCTCTCTCTCTCTCTCTCTCTCTCTCTCTCTCTCTCTCTCTCTCTCTCTCTCTCTCTCTCTCTCTGTGTAGTTTTCAGAAAAGCTGCAGGATCCCACCGCCCATCATGATAAATTTCAGGATTGATGGGATGGTCAGTATCCCAATTTCAGGGTTGGTGGGACAGGCCCAACTGATTTTCAGAAGTGGGGACTCTTCACCACATGCAACCCTAGTGTGTGTGTGTGTGTGTGTGTGTGTGTGTGTGTGTGTGTGTGTGTGCGTATTATATGTGTGCGTGTGTGTGTGTGAACAATGAACCAGTAGGGGAGGGGGGGGGGGGCATCTTTGGAAGCAGACCAGCACATGGAGATAAACATGGTATGAGTAATATGTGTGTGTGTGTGTCACTCTGTGTGTGCGCGCATGCATGTGTGTGCACTGCGCCCCACATCGAGCCCTCACAGAAGATGTTCTCTTTGGATTCAGCGTCTACGCTGCCTTTAATCACATCCAAATCCTTCTGATGATTCTTTACATCAACATCCAGTGTGTGAAACATGCTTTGAAATAAGAAGCAAACATGAAAGCGGCACGCATTTGGTTAGTGAAAATGATTAACGAAAGAACTGCTTTGAGCATTTTTTCAACCAGCAAGTAAAAAGAGGATGCTCCTTTGAGACGCCAGGCGCCCCCTTTCTTTACAAACTGTATCCCCGGGCTTCAGGAAGTTCTATGGTGGAAACTAGCTCTTTTCTTTCAGTTTCATTCCATTCCGCATCCAGTTTGAGGAAATACTTGATTGTTTGTTCTTCGTTTTCATTGTGTTCCGTGTTGTTTGTCTTGCTTGAAGAAGACCAAAGAAGGCAACACGCGTCATGTTTTGTCTTGTAAGTTGTTTGACTCTTTCGTTCAGTGGTATAGTAATTTTTTTCTAAAAAGTTTGTTTAGTGTCTGCCTGCAGTCACCTCACTTTGAAACTACCTTCTTCTGCTTCTTCATCCTGTTGTTGTTGTTGTTGTTGTACTTTGAAACTACCTTCTTCTGCTTCTTCATCTGTTGTTGTTGTTGTTTTGTTGTTTTCTTCTTCTTCTTCTTTCTTCTTCTTCTTCTTCTTCTTCTTCTTCTTCTTCTTCTTCTTCTTCGTCTTCCACTGTTCCTTTGATTTTGTGGGTCCATTCTCCTGACTTTGTTCTACATCTTTTAAAAATTTGTTTTTATAGCTATGTTATTTGTTGTCCTCAGGTCACAATGTATATAGACCGCCAGATTTAGAATTTCAGTTTGGCGATAAGACAGTGAGACTGTAGACACTACCTAGAGAGGAAAAAAAGCTGTCCACTGTGCAGTGTCTACTTGTTCATTGTGGTCTTTGTATGTTGCTAGTACATCCACACGTTTTACTGTAATTGGGGGTGATGCATCAAGCGGAATGGCTGGCGTTCTCAGCATGGCGTAGCCTATAATTTCGCTACCATGGCATTAACCGACAGATCTGTTTTGTTTGTTGATACGAAATTGTCTTTGTTATCCTGTTTCTTTTGCGGGATGGGATTTTTTTTTTTTTTTTTTTTTACTTTTTTTTTTAATTGGCAGCCATGAAAAGTCCTCTGAGGGCTAATGACATTGACTGCTCCCTGTGGATTGCCGGTGCCGGGGCTGTGGCGGGGCCGACCGGGCTGTGGCTGTGGACGGGGTGTCGGAATGAGCGGCGTGGGTGCACTGCCTCTGAGGTGGCGCAGAGGTTGGGACAGCAAAAAAAAAAAAAAAAAAAAAAAAAAAAAAAAAAAAAGTCCAAAGAGAGTGACTGTAAATAACAAAAGTGTACAGGGAGCTACTTCAAATAAGTAAAGTATGCAGAGAGCGAAATAATGAGAATCAAAAGAAGGCTACTGTGAATAATAAAAATCTAAAGAGAGCGAAAGTAAATAATACAAGTGTAACGAGAGCAACCGTAAACTGCAAAAAGTCGGAAGTGAACGACTGCTTTCTTCTTCTTCTTCTTCTTCCTTTGAGTGTCCACAATCAACAATTTGATTTTTATGACACTTTTCAGGTTGGGGTTCGCCCAGCGAAGAAGAGAAAAAAAAATCAGAACAGCAGTTGCACTCTTGACTGGAAGGTGTCAAGAGTGGGGCGGCCACAGTCTCTGCTGGGAACTCATTCCAGTCTCTGATTGTTTTGGCGAAGAATGAGTTCTGCTGGTACTGTGTACGGCACTGGATGGCCGAGTACTGTTGGTCATGTCCTCTTCTTTGGCGGACTGGAGCTGGATGAAGTTTGTTGTGGCTGACTGCGACCATGTTGTTGTAAATCTTGTACAGCATTGTCAGACGTGCTATCTGCCGGCGTCGCTGAAGGGAGGGCCATCCCAGTCGAGAAAGCATGCTATTCACACTTGAGGTGTTGTGGTAGCGGTTCAATACGAAGTGAGCCGCCCTTCTCTGGATTGCTTCCATTCTGTCCACCTTCCTCTGTGTATGGGGGTCCCACACAGAGCTGGCATATTCCAAAAGGGACCTGACAAACGTCAGGTAAGCCCTCTCTCTCAGCTCTGTTGGGGCAGCTTTCAGGTTCCGACGAAGGAATCCCAACATCCTGCTTGCTCTGAAAGTAATGGCATCAATGTGAGAATCCCAGCTGATGCTCTTCTCAATGGTGACGCCGAGATACTTGACTGATGACACAGTGTCAAGTGTGTGTCCATGCAGCTTGTACTGGTAGTGGAGGGGTCGCTGACTTCTGGTCACAGGAAGAACAGTACACTTCCCTGGGTGAAAAACCATGTCCCAGCTCTTCTCCCATTCTCCAGGCGATGGAGGTCCTCTTGTAGCTGGTCTTGGTCTCGCTGGGATGTGACTACTCTGTAAGCTGCAGTGTCGTCAACGAACAGCCTACAAGGTGAAGTCAGGCTCTCAGGGAGATCGTTAATGTATACAAGGAACAAGCAAGGTCTCAAAACTGATCCTTGTGGTACACCTGACTTCACACTCACATATTCTGATTGGGCTCCCTCTACTACAACTTGCTGACGTCGGTTTTGACAGAAATCCCTTGATCCAGCGATTGACCTCACTCCCGATGTCATAGTGGTGAAGCTTGTGTAAGAGGAGCAATTAAAGTCTTAAGATAGTAATGAAAAAACAACAACAAAGACTGACCGAAAAATGCACTGGAAAAAGCTGAATTTCAGCCCAGCTGGTACTAAAACGGGTGACATCCGAAAAAAATGTCACTTATGGTGGACGGACATTCTATCCTATATTGCTGTCCAGAGAAAGGAGAAGATAACCCCCACTGCCCCGACACTGCAATCACTTGATTGTCATAGGCGGCTTTTTAAAAAAGATTTTGTGCGATTAGGTTAGGGTGAGGATTAAAGCGTGCCTTCCAGAGTTGTGTGTCTTCCAGGTTTCTTACCAACGTTCAGTTATTGATGCAGAGCAGACACACTGTGCTTGTGGTGAACATCTTGAGTTTTAGCCGCGGAGGGAAAGAGAAGGCACACAGTAATCTTCTTCATCTTCTGCGTTCCAGAATCATGACTCATTTCCAGACCAGTTTGGTGGATGAAGGCTGCTGTTGCCTTCAGATCCTCCACTGTGCCCCAAAGCTTTGCCGCAAGCGTGGCTCCGTGTGGCCAGCGCTGTATCCGTGCATCCTGGTAAAGGGGGCAGGACTGAAGAACGTGCTCGGGGGTGGGGTGGGGGGTGGGGTGGGGAT
This sequence comes from Conus canariensis, assembly GCA_033310375.1. Classification (NCBI taxonomy): domain Eukaryota; kingdom Metazoa; phylum Mollusca; class Gastropoda; order Neogastropoda; family Conidae; genus Conus; species Conus canariensis. The sequence continues at coordinate 30,443,663 of CM065728.1, forward strand.
GGGGGGGTGTCTGTCTCACAAGGGCAGTCAGGTGTGTGCCACCCAACGAAACCGGAGTGATGCCGACTGTGCTCTTGCAGCACAGTGTGGGGAATCAGTATCTGGTAAACGGGCACACACGTACCCAGAAATTATCATGATTCTAACCCAAACACAGTAATCGAGTTGTCGGACAGTGCGGTGTAGAGTGCGACATGCAGCTGAGTCCAATAGCCAACTAGAAGGGCATTTGGGAGAATGCAGATCTCCACACCAAGGTCGATCAAATGCTGAATCCCCACCCTTTATCCAGATCCGGACAATGCGTCTCTGTCTGTCTGTCTGTCTGTCTGTCCTGTCTCTCTCTCTCTCTCTCTCTCTCTCTCTGTCTCTCTGTCTCTCTGTCTGTCTGTCTCTGTCTGTCTCTCTGTCTGTCTGTCTGTGTCTGTCTATGTATCTCTCCGTCTGTCTGTCTGTCTCTCTCTCTCTTTCTCTCTCTCTCTGTGTCTCATTCCGGGTTTGTTCTTTGAACACACTGGTTCCACTTTCCCGCCAAGTTTTGTATCACCAATTCTGTTGGATGTTTCTTTTTTGTTTGTTTGTTTGTTGCGTGACCTTGCTAATGGTTCCTGGCCCCGACCATGGATTCCCAATCCATATTACTGACCCACACAAGGGACCGGTCTTTGGGACACATTTCATATTTCCAATGAATTCCGTCGTGACTGAGTCGGTGGATTTTGATATAGTCTTGCTGCCTGGACGAGTCTCTTCGTCCTGAGCTGCACCAGTGGCCGCATTACGGACAAGCAACAAACGTTAATGGAGAGAGAGAGAGAGAGAGAGAGAGAGAGAGAGAGAGAGAGAGAGAGAGAGAGAGAAGAGAGAGCGTGCGTGCGTGCGTGTGTGTGTGATCTTGCTGAGTGAAGGGTCCAAACCAGAAATCCTCTCTCAAGGACAGCAAATAAACAACAGCACTGTCTATCAGATAAAAACGTGTTTGGAAGGACAAGAACAACTCCATCAAACACACGATTAAGCTCCTGCGTGCACTGGTATATTCCATCTTCCCGCACGGAAGCGAGAAACGCATCCTTACAGCAGATCTGAAAAGAAGAATCCAAGCCACGGAAACGAGACGTTACCGCAAGACACTGGACATCAGACTCTCTAATCATAATGCTAATGAACAAGTGCGTCAAACTACCAGGTAGTACATAGGACCATGCCATGATCTACTAACATCAGTCAGAAAAAACAATTACGTCGGCGTTGCCTTTTAACAAGATCCAGTGGGCGTGCTAAAACAGCAGGCCTCCAGGGGAATTGTTGAAGGAGGGAGGGGTGGGGGCGGGAGAAGAAGAAGAAGAAGAAGAAGAAGACGAAGAAGAAGAAGAAGAAAAAGAAGAAGAAGAAGAAAAGAAAAGAAGAAGAAAAGCGATTGACTGGCAGCATTGCAGTGTGGACAGGGGAACC
>CM065728.1:30450117-30510117 GCA_033310375.1 Conus canariensis
TTCTCCCTGCTAACGCAGTGCGTGTGCGAACGAGTGACCGTGTATTATTCCTTGTTTCACGTTGTGTGTTGTGTGTGTGTGTGTGTGTGTCTGCGTGCGCGCGTGTGTGTGTGTACGTGCGTGTGAACGTGGGTTGGGAGTAAAAGGGAATGTGTGTGTGCGTGAGTGCGCGCGAGCGCACGCGCGCGCGCCTGTGTGTGTGTGTGTGTGTGTGTGTGTGTGTGTGTGTGTGTGTGTGTGTGTGTGTGAGTAAGAGGGTGCTGCATCCATTTGACTTTTTGTCGTTAACTTTGATTCTGCTCTTAAAGGTATGAGCTGTACTCTTTAGTGGTATTATGAATATATGATGCTAACCCAGTTAGTGTTTGAATGAGTTCTCGTGTAGGCCCCTATTATTCATTGTTTCACGGTGTGTGTGTGTGTGTGTGTGTGTGTGTGTGTGTGTGTGTGTGTGCAAAAAGGCACATGAATGTCGGCTTAGATATGTGTGTGTATACTTATGTTGTTCTCTCTCTCTCTCTCTCTCTCTCTGTGTGTGTGTGTGTGTGTGTGTGTGTGTGTGTGTGTGTGGAGAGAGAGAGAGAGAGATGGCGTAGGAGGGTCCTGTTTTGATTTGACTTTTTGTTGTTAACTTTGATTCTGCTCTTGAAGGAAATGTGTTGTACTTTTTACTGGCATCACGATTATATAATGCATGTATTGATGTTAAACCTTGTGCACTGTTGATTATTCACACATGAACAAATGTATATTTTACTTGCTTTACAAATTGCTACTGTTCTGTCCATTTTTGCTTTCATGATTACTGTTGCGACCGGCAGAATTTCTCATTTTGGAGATAATATTTTTTTTCTTCCCTTATTTTTTTTTTAATTCACTTTCTAAGACAATGTCCATTGGAACAATAGATCACTTCAATTATGAAGTTCCAGCGTGCCGGAAAAGTAGACACTTTGAACTAGAAAACAGTAAGGTCTTGTTAAAATCTGACTAAGTTGTTTAACGAGTTGGTATCCAGTCATGATCACATTTTGAAATCTCCAGTCAAATAGGAACAAAACGCCACAGAGAAAGCTATTTGTGCTCTCGCAAAAATGAGAGAGAGAGAGAGAGAGAGAGAGAGAGAGAGAGAGAGAGAGAGAGAGAGAGAGAGAAGAAGAGGAGGAGGAAGAGGAGGAGGAGGAGGAGGCGAGTGTTTGGAGGGGACGCAATTCTTATTTGTTGAAGGAATGGGTTAAGCTTAAAAGGGTTGCGTCCCTTTGTACGTACTGTTCATTTCTCTGTGTGATCATCTTTGCGATGAACAGATGTGAACATTCACTTGGTGGTCTTGTTTGTTGTTATCTCTGATGACTTGACCTTTCATGGGACCCTCTTGTTAGTTTTGGTGTAGTAAATCACGGAAGTCGATTTTTTTTCTTTCTGCGTCACGATTTGATGCTTTTCATATGCTTGAGTTCTTTTTTTTTTTTTTTTTTTTTAATTTTTAAAATGTTTTTTTTACCCCCTTTTTGTTTGTAAGCCTCTGTTTCTTTGCTGCGTTCTGTTATTATTATCATCATTATTATCATTCATCAAACCTCGGCCATAACATCCATTGCCTGAACAAAAATGTTAACCTCAGTCAAATTCGTAAGTCCTCTGCGAAAAAGAAAGTTGCATATGACATGATTAGGATAGTACTTAAAAATAGATAAATAAATAAAAAGGTTGCAAGTTTGAAAGCTTACAAGTTGCATATATAACGTCGACTTTACATATGTTGTCCCCTTTCAAAATGACGGGGGCCATTTTATGTCATTGGTTACGCAACGTCTTTAAAACTTTGTTTTTGCTGTTGTTGTTGTTGCTGCTGTCCATGTTGGTGGTGGTGGTGGCGATGGAGGTGTGTGTGTGTGTGTGTGTGTGTGTGTGTGTGTGTGTGTGTGTGTGTGTGTGTGTTCTCCTTATTTTCTTCTATTATTGACGATACTTAAAACGTAACATGTATCTACAAATATGTGTACTTTTTGTATGTATTTCGTAAGGCTCTTACTCAAACTGTTTCTCCACGTATATCTGGTCAACCCTCTCTGTCGTAAATCTCCGTGATTGTTGAAAAACAAATCCATTCTGGGGAGAAAAATAGAAACAACATTCTGGAGAATGGCCAACAAAATCAAGTGTGATATATAGTTCGTGTAAAGCTGAAAAAAACAACAACTCAAGTATCAAGAAAAATCCAGGATCCACACAGTTTGATTAAGATCAATTCCAGGTACCCGTCTCAAAATGTAATGGTTTGTCCCTGAGGCCACGTTTCATCTTTCAGATATTTGGTTTAAATAGGTTCAGCAGTTTTATGTAATCCTGCTTGGGGACAAATATCACCAGACGCGGGAGTCGATGAAGAGAAAGAAAAAGGCAGTGGGAAAAAAATTAGAAGATGGAGGCCCCATCAAAACATAACAAAAACAAAAAAATGTGGGAAGGAATGGGGTTGGAGGACCAACATTAAATAAAAAAAAAGTTAACATGCTGTGTGAAATTCAACGCCATTTGTAAGTGGTGCGAAAGACTACTGACAGCACTTTGTGTTTGTGTTCACTTGTGTTCTCGTTTGACATTTTTTTTTTCGGGTGGGGGGGGGGGGGGGGGGTGTTAGTCATTTGAATATAGATACAATAAATACCTGACTGAGTTTAAAAAAATGTAAATTTTCTTTCAGATTTTTTAAAAACAAATTATATCTCAAAACGAACTGTATGTATTTCACAACGTCAACGTATCGCCTACTGGGAGCACGCTGACATCGCGTGAAATGCCTGCATTTGTTTGAAAATGAAATCTATATTAGGAGAAAAAAAAAAAGAAGCGGAACAAAACATAACCTTCTCGGCGAAGTTTAGATTCTGGTCTCGGGATCCAATGTCCCTTTAAACCCCACCACATCTTCGGTGTGAACAAAAACGAAAACAAGCGAACCAACAATAAACAAACAAAAACAATGATAATATTATCGGAATTCTGAAAGGAAAGCTTTTCTGAACATGTACCACCATCATTTTCCCTCCTTCTCCATGCACCATAACTGCTGATTGCGTCCCCTGATTGTCTCTCTCATTTGCATGCAGTTCATCCTCTTGTGATCCCGAGAGATGCTAGCAAAGAGGCAGAGGGGAGAACATCGTTGTCTCGCCTCAGAGTCCCGTTCACTGGCGCGGGTCACTGTCTCTTCCAGGCGAGAGATAGGTTCAGAATGCTCGGCCGCCCTCTCAAGTAATCGCATAAGCCAGCTTCTTCTTGTCTGCTATTCAGTGAGGTCGACCTGTTGCCTGCATGTTGTCTTTGCCGGCTCGTGAACCAGCAACTGTGTGCTTCAAATTTGACAATATGACACTGGTAGCTGAGTAGACAGACAACCAGCCCTTAAGGGAGGTAAACACAGACCTAATTGGACCAGCGGGAAGTGCTGAATGCCTTCAATATGCCTAACTGTGAATGAGTGGAAAGCGGAGTTACTGATCCTAACCTATGTATACCTTTATATATTGATATAGGCTTCATGTCCAGAACATTGATTTAGATAACTGTTATTCAATAAACAAATAAACAGAGTAAATTCACAGTCATCAGGACAAATGAGCAACAAGCCCTAGGCTTATATTGTGCTCAAATGTAACACTGACAATATATTGGCGGTTACAACACATTTACGGTATACAACACATTTCACCACATCCAAGTTGGGATTTGTTCTTCAAAAGGAACATCAAAAAGACAACAGAAGTAGGTTAGATAAAAATAGAATAAAATAAAAATGGGAGGAAGGAAGGGGAAGCAACAATCACATCATCAACAAGAATATACGTGAACAATTTACAAATAAGAGAGGTAATTTCAGTGAAAAACGTAAAGCAATTCAGAGTAAAACCGTGTTTTCAAAACTGATATGTTGACGTCACAGCAGGTAGTTCAGTTTAGATTTTTTTTTCTTTTTCCTTCTTTTCCCTCTTTTCTTGTCTTTCTTTCCATTTTTTTATTTCTTGCTATTGCCCAAACCTTTCACAGCGAACAGAATATAGCACATCATTGCAGCTTTGCTGCCTCATACAAGAAAGAAGACTAACACAGCTAAAGGATGACAAACTTACAACCATTGCTCAAAGAACAGCGATTTTTGTTGTTTGTCTGAATGTCCACGTTGTAAACTCGGAGCTGTTGAGTTTGTGCTGTGAAAGATCGTCAGAAAACATTCGAGACGCTTGCAAAGAAATGTGTGTTTATATGGAATAAAAAAGAGTGCTATATACAAACGGTGTGTGTGTGTGTGTGTGTGTGTGTGTGTGTGTGTGTGTTATAGGTTCCATTTTTGTGAGATGGGGTCGATCCACCTGCCCTGGCAGCACCACCTTGCTGTACTCAGGTATTGACTGGGATGAGTAATGATGATGATAATGACATCATCACCATCGTCATCACCATCATCACCATCACCGCCATTACAACCACCATCACCATCATCATCACCATCAGTACCTCTACAACCACCATCACCATCATCGTCGTCGTTACAATAATGATGATGATGATGATACTAATGATGATGATGATAATAATTATAATAATAATAATAATAGTAATTAGTAGTATCATCATCATCATCATAATCATCATCATCACCAGCATCATCAGTATTTTTATCATCACCAGCATCATCAGTATTTTTATCATCACCAGCATCATCAGTATTTTTATCATCATCATCATCATTATTACTAGTAGTATTGTTACTATCATTATCATTATTGTTATTATCATTATTGTTATTATTGTTGTTGTTGTTATTATTGTTCTTGTTGTTGAAATTATTATTGTTATTGTTCTTGTTGTTATTCTTTACCACAGTAGAGTGCTCCACATCTTGCAGGCATCGCGGGCGCGGCCAGTATGAACCATTCCGGAAGGGGGCAAACAGGCTGTGTCTGACCCTGGACCAGATGCTGCTGCTGCTGCTGCTGATGATGATGATTTCGTTGTAGTTGTTGTACTTGTTTACCACGATAAGGTGCTGCACATTGTGTAGGCACAGCGGGCGCAGCCAGTAAGGACCACATTGTCAGGGGGATCTCTGACACTGGATCCATTTCTAATTATCATCATTGGTAGTAGTGTTGTTGTTGTTGTTGTTGTCGTTGTTGTTCACCACAATGGGGAGTACTGCACATCGTGCAGGCATAGCGGGCGCGGCCAATAAGGACCACACCGGCAGCGGGGCCAACAGGCTGTGTCTGACCCTGGACCCGGTGTTCGACAACACGGCCACGGACCGTTTCTATGGGCAGGTTAATGGGGCGCAATACTACATCCCCGACCACCACTACACGGACGTGCCCTGCGCGCTGTGCCGTGCCCGTCAGTCCGCCACCTTTATGGTGCCCGGCACCGACAGGTGATTAGATGTGACAGGATAGAGCCGCTGGTGGGGGAGGGGCATGGCATGAAGCGCGCAGGGTTCTCTCTGTCTGTCTGTCTGTCTCTATATATCTCCGTCTGTCTGTTTGTCTTTCTGTATTCTGTCTGTCTGTCTGTCTGTCTGTCTCTTTCTCTCTCTCGCTTAAAATTTGGAATGTGTTTACCTTTTTCACCTCCTCCCCGCGCTCCCCGTCATTGTTTACCAACCACCAGCTCATTGACTCCCTTCCCCAGCCTCATCACTCGCATTTCCATTTGTTACCTCCATGTAATGTGGCCAAATGCTGGCGTACATTACAATTCTGAGTTCTGAGCTCGCTCGATCGCTCGATCGCTCTGTCTCGCTCTGTCTCTCTCTCTCTCTCTCTCTCTCTCTCTCTCTCTCTCTCACACACACACACACACACACACACACACACACACACACACACACACACATCCTCCCCCCCCCCCTTTCCCCTCCCACCTATTCTGCTGTTGCTATTTGCTTTAGGGGAGAGCGATTAAGGGGAGAGTATAAGAGGGACGAGTGAAGTTGCAGGGAAGAAAGGAGGGGGCAGGAGGGTGGGAGGAGCCTGAGGGACACAGCGTTTTTGCCTTTTGCCGATGGCCAGGTGTGTGTGTGTGTGTGTGTGTGTGTGTGTGTGTGTGTGTGTGTGTGTGTGTGTGTGTGTGTGTGTGCGCATGCGCGCGTGTGTGTGTGTGTGTATGTGTGTGTGTGTGTGTGTGTGTGTGTGTGTGTGTGTGGATGGGGGTTGGGACCCAGGATGGGGGTGTGGTGCTATTGTGGGCGGAAGATAGAGGGGTGGGGGGGGGGTGCGGAACTGCTTGCGTGTGTCAAGTCAGATATGTTATGACAGGTAAGCATGTAAGTTCCCTTTCTACGGGGGAGGGAGTTGGCGGGGGAAGGGGGAGGAGTTTTCATGTTTGATCTAAGTACCACCAGTCTGATCACGTGCTGAGCGAAAGGGTACCGCAGGTGACATTAGTTTGCGGTTATGCACTTTTATTCGTTTCACCAGTGGAGCAACAGTTTATGGATTCACTATCCATCCCCCCCCCCCTTGCCTCCCACTCCCCGGCTTATTTAACATTTTTTTCTATATTCGTCCAGAAGAAATTCCACATGTTTATTATAATACCCGCTGCACAGCAGAGATGACTCGTCAAGCTGCAGATCTTCACGCAGAAAAGAACATCGCACGAATACCGAGCCCTGTATAGTTCTGTTGACTTCGGTGCAGCGGGCATGCATGTATCTGGCCGTGACTCCACCCCGGCACAACACCCTTCAGCAGGGCGCGGTGGAGGTGGATGAAAATACCAGAAGCAGATGGAAGAAGTCTTGGACAGACAACGTACAGGACTTGACTGGTTACACTGCAGAAACCTCGACCTTAGGCAGACTCCATTCAGGGAACAGGTTGTCTTGAAGAAACCGCCGTTGAAAGGACCTTAAGATCACCTTCAGCCTACACTGCAACACCTGACCATACTACTAGCCACTGTGGCGCAGCAGTTAGCGCCGCTGGCTTCCTGGCTTTGAGGTCGCAGGTTTGAGTCCCGTCGATGTTTGTACTCGAGGATTTTTCGGCCACGGCAGGCTCCGGTCCGGAGTCTAGTGTACCCTTGGCTCAGCTGGTAGGACTGGAAGCACACCGTCCAGTTTGATCCATTTAGTGGACGCGTCTCTGGAAATGTACTCATAAACGTTCTAACACTGTAGGTGTCGGTATCTCTCGGACCTGTTTGATGCCAGTATATAGTGGTTCAGCCCGCTCTTAATAGTCTCAGACCAGAGTAGAATTCTGTAACGTCGTCTTCATCATCCTTAACCTCATTAATCATGAAAAAAATAGTCATCATTAAAAGAAACCTGCTATCGTGCTGACCCTAGTTTCGACTTTCTTCCCAAGCCTATGCCCGTGATGACCTCATGTGAAACAAGTTGTCGGTATCAGTCAGTACATGGGGACTGTTCTCCAAAGTGTGGGGTGATATACCCGCCAGTGAGGAATGGTTGCCAACGAGAGGCTTAGAAGGTGGTGTTCCGCGTTCGCTTGATCAGCACATGCACCATTGAACACCACTGAAGTGACACGATCGGCAGCAGTGCGGTGTCTCCCTTGTGGACTTTCTCAAGAGGATCTAGTATTGATCGCTCTCTGAGGACTGCCGGTACTGGAGTTGTTAAAGGACACACACACACACACACACACACACACACACACACACACACACACACACACACACAACACAACACACACACAAACGCGCGCGCGTATGTACACACACGCCGAATATACACAACAAAACAGCACACACAGAAAACAAACAAAGAAACAAACACAGCCTTTTGCGTACGGCTGCACACAGGAGACTGTGAAAATGCCCTCCATTACAGAACCCTTAATTAACCTGCCACTGTGGGAATAACAATGGGCAACATAGTCTGTTACCGTTATTGCTCTCTCTCTCTCTCTCTCTCTCTCTCTCTCTCTGTCCAGGATGGGGGAAATCGTGATGGTATTGCTTAAGTGCACTAAGTTGATGTATTATTAGTCAGGTTTAACACACCAAGGTTATCTTTGCACTCGTACACGCATATGCACACTCATGCGCCCACCAAACATTCACCTCTCTCTGGGAATAGGATGTCACGCATTCGTTTCTCTTCTAACACGACTGAGCACAAGAAATACAATTTCTATGCTACTTATAATCAAACATGAAAAATCCAATTACACAAAATGAACAAATCAACACATAAAAGATTAATACTTCCTAATCCCGGGTTATAATAAAAAATGACTTCTTACCTGGCCAGGTTTTCACACACACAACCACGCTTTCACACCACACCACAGTTCTTGAAAAGTCTCTTCACGTCTTCTTCAGCACTGCTTGATGGTGATGCCCTTGGTTGACTGGCTCCAGGTTTCAGGACTGGGTCTTCGTGGTCGTCTCTGGGATCTCGACGTAGAACTCTTCTTCTTCGTCTCTTTCACCCACCTCTGGGTTCAATTTCAGTTTGTCTGTCTTCACCCACCTCTGGGCTTCAAACTTAGTTTTCTTCTCTTCCAGCTTGTCTTTTCCCTAAGACTTTGCTGTCTTTTCTATCTCCCAGACCACGTTTCTCTCGACCCGTTCTCTGTCCTGCCCACCCTTCTCTCTTCTCTCTCTCTCTCCTCTGCCTTCTCTCTCTCTCTCCTGGTGTTCTTCTTTTTTCTCGTTGTTCTCCCTCACTTTATATAGGAATGGAAACAAAGGATTCCCTTCGGGCCATGCCTTTGTCCATGCTGCTTCTCAAACCCCTAGTTCACAAGTGCTGTGAATTCTCCATTCGCTACATTCACCACACATCTGCATTTACACACATCCCTACCTGATTGATTAGCAAACAAACACTTGGCACCAGATGGACATCGAAAATTCCCGCCGACTTCGGAGGCCACTTTAACACAGTAATTATCTTAAAGAGGGCTACGATAACAACATCCACGCGCGTTCAACACGCCTGACAATAGAACCAACACAGTGACCCACGGCAATACCATCCGAACGAGTCCAAGACTCCTGCTCTTCACTGACTGTTTACAAAAGAACCTCAGCTGACTGAGTATTTAGCGCTCACTTGGTGCACCGAGGTCCTAGTGGTTACGTCCCTCTCCCCTTTCGCTGTCGGGCAGGTCCGAACTCCTTACTATCTTAGGTGCCATCTGTCACCTGACCGCTTCGTCCTCCTTGACACGGTTCGACCGTGTGCGATGGGTAAGGCATACTTGTTAATGGTTCTATTACCTATTTGTATACCACGTACAACGTCCCTTTTTCCTCTAAGCGTTTAATGCCTTTTGTGAGAAGTTTCACGCACTTGACAAATTCCCCCCACTTCAAGACAATGCCCTGCATTGGCTAAAACACATTCAAGGAGCTGAAACTCACAATTCTCTCATTTAAACCAACTTTAATCTAGGCCTCTAATAAGCCTACTTACACCAGAGAACGCACACAAGATTTACCTTGTAACAAAATTAGAGAAAAATCAATACCGTACGCACTAACCAAACAAATATCAACACCAGTCTGAAACTTCCACCAGCTCTAAGTCGTGTGGCCATATAATGATAAACATTATGTTTCTACGGAAATTCTCTCCCTTTCTCTTCATACACGTGGCTCGCAACCAGCCACATCACGCATACACGACACCGCGTAAGACACACGCACCCAATACCTGACTTTTCGCCCGACCATTTTAATTTGGTCTACGGCCCCGTCACACTTTCTTCGCTCCCTAACACACCATGCCAAACACCGCGACACGTGTTGCACTGTCTGCAGAAGCGCCTGATATCGCCTAGGATACCGGGCCAGTAGTACTCCCGCGTCACAACCTTTTGTGTGGCCTTCCTACCGAGATGGCCCGAGGCTGACGTCACATGTCTTTCGGACATCACCGCCTTTCTGCGCTGCCTAGGAACGACAACCTGCTTCTTCGTTTTCCCCGAACTCATGTGAGTGAAAGTTCGGTACAATACCCCATCCTTTATCTCAAAACCGATGGTACCCTCCTTAACACGTTTCTTCTGCCTTGTGTGAGCGAAACCAAACAGTTTACTAAGAGAGTAATCGCCCTTTTGTTCCTCCCGTAAGTGAGTGGGGTTAGTCTCACCGGACACGCTCCAATGCTTTCTGGAGTGTGTGACTGCCTGGGGCCTTTCTCTCCCCAGAAATCTTTTCCCTGATTCAACACAGAAATCACGGTCTGGGTCTCCATACCCACGTGCTCCTGGAATGTTTCCAATTACCAGATCATACGGCGGCTTCGGGACAGCCAAAGCCTGTACAGTCCCACTATAAAATGGTGTATCAATAAATACCTGGGCCGTTTTGAATTCTGCTACTGTTCCATCTATTTGTCTACACCTCTGTGTTTTACCTGTGAATTGTCCCTCCTTAACCAGGGATTCCTTCACCATTATACCTGTGCACCCAGAGTCTCTAATGACATTAACCACATTGTCCCCCACTCTGCCTTTGTGCACATCCATGTTATCGCCTGAATCTGTGAACACACAGCATAACCCAGACAAAATAACACTGTCATCTTTTCCATCTCTTTCTGCCTGCCTCTCACTTGGCCTGACCCTCACTGCTGCTGCTTTCTGTGACTTGAATATGCAGTCCCTAGCCAAGTGTCCTGTCTTATCACACAAGAAGCAGGTACGTCTATCTACGGCCTTATCCACGTGGGCCTTCACCCTTGTTTGCTCACGTGACGCCGTGGGCCTACGGGTGTGTACTACTGACTCATCGTGTGAGTCATGTGCTAGCCTGCTATCCTCTGAATATGCTTCCGGGCTTTCCTCTTGTTCAGGCAAATCACGCCTCGCTTCCCGGTAAGTCTCTGCCGTCTGAAGTACCTCAGCTATTGTGGTTGCACCTTTTTCCTTAATGTGGATTGTGAGGCCTGTCCCACAACCATCAAGTATCTGTTCCTTCATCACCAGTGTCTTGAGGCCTTCGAAATCACTGTCTACTCCACTAAGTTCTACCCACTTGTTGAAATAGTGATCCAGTCTAACTCCGAACTGTGTGTATGTCTCACCCTGTTCGATTCTCGCCTCGCGAAACTTACGCCTAAAACCTTCTTCAGTCAAATCATATGCCTTGAGTACTGCTTGTTTCACCTTGTCAAAATCCCTCTGATCACCTTTGGGTAAGGTGGAAACAGTGTGTAACGCACGACCTGTCAACAAGGCAGACAGGTTTATTGCCCAGTCATCTTCCGGCCAGCCCTCGTGCTCGGCAACCGATTCAAACCGACTGATATAGGCATCGATCGAATCAGTTTCTTCTCTGAACAGTGGGAGTTTAAGTCTAGGTGCGCAACTTAATCTGCGGCCTACTGACTCAGAACTGGTGTCTATTTCACTACGATTTTCAGATTTTATTCTTTCCAACTCAATTTGTTTAGCTAAAATCTCTGATTCCGCTTCTGCTCTCGCTCTGGCAGCTGCACTCTCTGCATCTGCTCTCGCTTTGGCAGCTAAACACTCTGCATCCGCTCTAGCCTTCGACGCAGCAGTTTCAAGTCTAAGTCTCTCGGCCTCAGCATCTGCTTTAGCCTTCGACGCAGCAGTTTCAAGTCTAAGTCTCTCGGCCTCAGCATCTGAGTTTCTTTTGACAGCGTCGAGCTGTTCCTTTTCAAACTTCCTTCTTTCAGCCCTTTCATCTCTCTCAGTCTTCTGCTGAGTTTCAATGAATTTACGCAGCTCATCTCCTGCATATCCCATTTCTTTCCCCAAACTAACTAGTTTCTCTATGGGGGTAAAACTTTCGTCAGCCATTTCTTTTTCAGTATGTTTTAGCACCACTAAAACGGTTACGCTTATAAACCCGGAAAAAGTTGGTACACAGTTTATCTACTAAACGGTACGAGTACACCAACCAGTGGTAGTGTTCCTAACAAAAAGGAGCCTTAATCTTAAACCACAGCTTCTGTGAGAGTTAAGACTAGAACCTCGTTCTTCGTTTCTCTGAACGACCTTTGATTAATACAACCACCCTACACACAAGTCAATACTCAACACTCAAAGAACTAAAGGAAATAATTAGAAGAGCTAATTAAAATTGCCTTTAGTGGACGCTTCGCCCCAGTACTACTCTAGTACTCACTTTGTTTCCCGCCTGAGACTAATTTGGGCCATGCAATCCTGGCAGGCTCGCCACTTTGTCCAGGACGGGGGAAATCGTGACGGTATTGCTTAAGTGCACTAAGTTGATGTATTATTAGTCAGGTTTAACACACCAAGGTTATCTTTGCACTCGTACACGCATATGCACACTCATGCGCCCACCAAACATTCACCTCTCTCTGGGAATAGGATGTCACGCATTCGTTTCTCTTCTAACACGACTGAGCACAAGAAATACAATTTCTATGCTACTTATAATCAAACATGAAAAATCCAATTACACAAAATGAACAAATCAACACATAAAAGATTAATACTTCCTAATCCCGGGTTATAATAAAAAATGACTTCTTACCTGGCCAGGTTTTCACACACACAACCACGCTTTCACACCACACCACAGTTCTTGAAAAGTCTCTTCACGTCTTCTTCAGCACTGCTTGATGGTGATGCCCTTGGTTGACTGGCTCCAGGTTTCAGGACTGGGTCTTCGTGATCGTCTCTGGGATCTCGACGTAGAACTCTTCTTCTTCGTCTCTTTCACCCACCTCTGGGTTCAATTTCAGTTTGTCTGTCTTCACCCACCTCTGGGCTTCAAACTTAGTTTTCTTCTCTTCCAGCTTGTCTTTTCCCTAAGACTTTGCTGTCTTTTCTATCTCCCAGACCACGTTTCTCTCGACCCGTTCTCTGTCCTGCCCACCCTTCTCTCTTCTCTCTCTCTCTCCTCTGCCTTCTCTCTCTCTCTCCTGGTGTTCTTCTTTTTTCTCGTTGTTCTCCCTCACTTTATATAGGAATGGAAACAAAGGATTCCCCTTCGGGCCATGCCTTTGTCCATGCTGCTTCTCAAACCCCTAGTTCACAAGTGCTGTGAATTCTCCATTCGCTACATTCACCACACATCTGCATTTACACACATCCCTACCTGATTGATTAGCAAACAAACACTTGGCACCAGATGGACATCGAAAATTCCCGCCGACTTCGGAGGCCACTTTAACACAGTAATTATCTTAAAGAGGGCTACGATAACAACATCCACGCGCGTTCAACCAGCCTGACAATAGAACCAACACAGTGACCCACGGCAATACCATCCGAACGAGTCCAAGACTCCTGCTCTTCACTGACTGTTTACAAAAGAACCTCAGCTGACTGAGTATTTAGCGCTCACTTGGTGCACCGAGGTCCTAGTGGTTACGTCCCTCTCCCCTTTCGCTGTCGGGCAGGTCCGAACTCCTTACTATCTTAGGTGCCATCTGTCACCTGACCGCTTCGTCCTCCTTGACACGGTTCGACCGTGTGCGATGGGTAAGGCATACTTGTTAATGGTTCTATTACCTATTTGTATACCACGTACAACGTCCCTTTTTCCTCTAAGCGTTTAATGCCTTTTGTGAGAAGTTTCACGCACTTGACACTCTCTCTCTCTCTCTCTCTCTCTCTCTCTCTCTCTCTCTCTCTCTGCAGAGTTTTTTTTTCTTTCTCACTTATTTTGGTTTACGTTTATTTTTCTTTTCATTTAGAAAGTTAAGTTAGTTAGTTAGTCAGTCAGTTACTTTTAGTTACTTGTCATTTAGTCATTCAGTCAGTCAGTCGGTTAGTTAGTAAGCTAGTTAGTCTCTTAGTCTTTTTTTTCTGCGGCTGTTACTGAAAACGAAAATTAAGTGACTCAGTAATTCCGCGTCCGTTCTTTGGAGGTGCGCGTATAGTTAAATACATACATGCATACATGCATACATATATACATACATACATACGTACATGCATGCATACATACATACATACATCCAAGAATAGAAACAACAGTCTTTTCATGTCTTCAGACTCACATTTTTAACAAATTTTCGCTGGTAAACAACTTCGTCAGGTCAAGGTACAATGATGATATTTTCAACTACACACACACACACACACACACACACACACACACACACACGCACACACACACACACACACACACACACACACACACACACACACGCACGCACGCGCACACGCACTTGCGCAAACACACACACACACACACACACACGCACACACACACACACACACACACACACACACACACAGAAGTAGTCAGTCCCCCATGGTGCCTGTCAACAGGTGCCCCACTGGCTCTGTACAGCAGTACTACGGCCACCTGACTGATGGCGGTCACAACAACGACGCGGCCTCGGAATACGTGTGCTTGGACACGCAGCCGGAGGACCGGCCGAGCAGCGCAGCGCGGCAGACCAGTGGCTACTTCGAACACGTGAGGGCTCAGTGCGGCGCCTTGCCGTGCCCCCCCTACACGGACCGCAAAGTGCTCACCTGCGTAGTCTGCTCTTTGTAGGGACAGCGGTTGATGTGTGTCGGTAGGCAGTTGCTCTGTTTTTTTTTTCCACTTTTTTTTTCTGAAAGAATCTGCAATATGAGTTGTTTTTTGTTGTTTGGGGTCTTAAACTTTTGGAAGAACGGAGTTAGACTCTCTCTGTCCCTGTTTCTGTCTGTCTGTCTGTCTGTCTGTCTGTTTCTCTCTGTAGATATATATATATATTATATATATATATATAATGTGTGTGTGTGTGTGTGTGTGTGTGTGTGTGTGCGTGCGTGCGTGCGTGCGTGTGGTGTGTGTGTGTGTGTGTGTGTGTGTGTGTGTGAGAGAGAGAGAGAGAGGGGAGAGAGAGAGAGAGAGAGAGAGAGAGAGAGATGTAGGCTACATGCATATAGGAAGAAATCTTATATCGGTGTACTCCTCACTCATTCAGTCGCATTGTCGTGAGTTCGCTCACGGCAGTGCGCACTGAATCCAGTTCTCAACCCAGCAGTCGCGCTGAAGAAGTCGGCCGGATTGCTGACGAAAGCTACGCACACAGTGAGTAGCCTTCTTAACTGAGTGACCTGTTTAGTCTACCCCTATGTCTACCCCTCAGCCGTTAAAACTTCCTCAACGTCTTATACGCGATTTCGACGGGAAAGTCATCAAAACTTTTAGAGAGCTGGAAGAGGAACATCGATCGCTCGCCAGGTTCAAGAACCATCTCCATTTCACGCTGCATTGCAAACATCACAATGTGTGCCCTACAAGTCTTAAGATCAAAACTTGTATGGAAGGCCAGGCAGCGAACAACATCATCCATCGTGCTCAACGGGCGCTCATGAATGAACGGATCAAACAGATTAACAGTCGTTTGGTGATAATCAACAACACGATCCTTACTATGAACTCAGTGCCTGTGTACTCGATACTGTCATGGCGGAGACGGTCGCTTGGTTCGACTGCACTGTCAGGCGTGAATGGGACAAAGTGCGCATGCGCCAGAGGAAGAAGTTTGCGAAGTTGCAGGCTAAACCAAAACAAGACGATTGCGTGCCCATTACTTCTGTCAGTGATCAAGAAACGCAAGAACTGAAAAATAGGAGGGTGAATTTATCTGATCAAAGTTTGACTGAAGCAGAATGGTCAGTGTTGAGAAAGGGGCTCAATTTCGCGGTTACTCCAGACAAACTTCCTATCACGGAATACATTACCAGCATTGAAACTGCGTGTCGTCAGATCGGTCCTCAGACCGAAGAGGCCACACACCTACTGTCAGAGTGTGTGAACATTCTCAAACAGAGCAAACCTCCCAAATCCAACATTTCTAGGTATGAAAGACTCGCACTACAAGAACTGAAGAAGAAGGATTCCATTATGATCCTCCCAGCTGACAAAGGCCGTGCCACAGTCATCTTACCCAAGGGACAGTACTATGAGAAGGCCCATAATTTATTAGAAGACAAGAAGACCTACCAACAGCTGACAAAGATCCCACCAGCAAGTATACTGCTCGCCTGACCAAACTATTGCAAGGCCTACAGAAGTCAGGAGAACTCTCTTTAGAACAGTACCACAGATTGTACCCCTCAGCTACGGATGTGCCTAAGTTCTATGGACTGCCTAAAGTGCACAAGAGAGATGTACCCCTCCGTCCCATTGTTGCATCTAGGGGATCCCTGATGTATGAGACAGCCCGCTTCGTTGCGGACATTCTCTCACCTTTGGTAGGAAAGACAGAACATTCCATTGCCAACAGTGCAGACCTGGTGAAGAAGTTGTCAAAGTTTGTACCACAGCCTGATGAGATTTTGGTGTCCTATGACGTCACAGCACTGTTCACCAGTGTCCCTGTTAAGGACAGCATTGACATCATCAGAGGGAGGTTACAGGACGACAGCAGCCTTCAGCAGCGCACCAGCCTATCAGTGGAACACATCTGTGATCTGCTATCTTGCTGCCTCAGCACCACCTACTTCACCTTTGAAGGACAGTTCTACCAACAGACCGAGGGTGCAGCCATGGGGTCCCCTGTGAGTCCTATTGTAGCTGACCTCTTTATGGAAGACTTCGAGGAGAAAGCCTTGGCATCGTTTCACACCCCTCCTCGCTACTGGGGCCGCTACATGGACGACACCATGACTGTACTAAAAAGATCGGCGGTCAAAGACTTCACGACCCATCTCAATAACCAACACCCTGCCATCAAGTTCATCTACAAGGTAGAAGAGAACGGCAGTATTGCGATGTTGGACACCTGCATCACCCGGACAGAGACAGACCTCACCTTCTCTGTCTACAGAAAGCCGACCCACACAGACCAGTATTTGCAATTTGACAGTCACCAGCCACTGGAACACAAGCTGGGAGTTATTCTCACCCTCACCCACCGAGCGAAGACCATCTGCTCCACCGACACTGCTAGGAAAGAAGAGGTGCAGCACATCAAGAAAGTGTTAAGTATATCGGGATACCAGAAGTGGGCCTGGGATATCCCGGGGGGCAAGAAAATCATACCCCACCCCTCCACTGAACGTCAATCCCCTTCGAGAGGGCACGTCTCCATGCCGTACGTCAGTGGCATCACTGAAGCTCTCAGCAGGAAGATCAGAAAGTTGGGAGTCAGTGTCCACGCCAAGCCCACCAACACCATCAGAAGCCAGTTAGTCCACCCCAAGGACAAAACAGACAAATTGGACAAATCAGGGGTGATATACAAGACAGACTGCCAGGACTGTGACCATAGTTACATTGGTGAAACTGAGCGCAACCTGCACAAGAGACTAAAGGAACACAAACGTGAGTCCTCTCCAGTGGGTGAACGTCTGACCCACACCCAACATCAATTTGAAAAGGACAACGTGCAAGTGCTCGACAGAGAAGCAAGATGGTTCCAGAGGGGAGGAACCCCACCCTTAACCGCGACCGGGGCCGACACAACCTGCCATCGGTGTACTCCTCACTCATTCAGTCGCATTGTCGTGAGTTCGCTCAGAATCCAGTTCTCAACCCAGCAGTTGCGCTGAAGAAGTCGGCCGGATTACACAGTGAGTAGCCTTCTTTACCTGAGTGACCTGTTTAGTCTGGTAGCCATTAAGAAATCTCATATTTCTTAGGAAAAAATACCTTGAATCGACAGAGAAATCATGACTAAAAGTATCATGACACAATGAATCCTTTTTCAAAATCGATGCTGTGTCACAGTGGAGATTTAACTAACACACACACACACACACACACACACACACACACCGAAACCAAACGAAAATCAACAAAGAACAAAGAAAAACAACGACAAAGGCTAAATGTCCCACTCAAAGAACAAAAATCCCTTCGACACGACAAGAGTATTACAATGAAGCCAGTGTTTTATCCCGCGACTTAATTAAACCCTGCGTGCTCTTAAAATGAGAGGTTGTGACTTATTGAAGCGTACATGAATACAATTATATCATTGTTGAGTTTTATATTGAATATGTTAATATCTTCACTTAGTTACATGTTTATATTCTCCTTCATGATAGGCTGAGGCCTGATATGAATAAGAATCTGGCGTCTTGAGGCTTGACACTCTGTCTGTTTCTGTCTGTCTGTCTGTCTGTCTCTCTCAAATGTCTGGATGTGCCTAGTCTGATATGTTGTATAATGTTCATCGAAATACTGATTGTGATAGTTGTTAGATGTTACATTGTTTTCTTAGTCGTAGTTGTTAGATGTTTTATTGTTTTAATTAGACTGCACATTTTTCTTTTAATTCTATGCATGCATTGCTTCGTGTGTTTTTTTTCTTCATCATTCCAGTTGATATTTATTCTTTTTGTGAGGGCAGCATGAAAAAAAGCTGTAAAACATTTTGTTTAAAGCCTCAATACAGGTAATTGTGACTTGACACACACTCACACAAGCGAGCACGTACGCACACACACACACACACACACACACACACACACACACACCACACACACACACATGCACACACACTCACACACACACCACACCCACACACACACACACACACACACACACACACACACACACAACACACGAGCTAGCACGTATACATGCGCAGGCGCACACACATATATACACAGTCACAGACGCAGACATAGACAGACAGACAGACAGACAGACAGACACACACACACACACACACACACACACACACACACACACACACACACACACACTCACGACATAAACAAGTATACACACACATCTAAGCCGACATTCATGTGCCTTTTTGCACACACCCCTCACACACACACACACACACACACACACACACACACACACACACACACACGCGCGCGCGCGCGCGCGCGCAGACATACACACACGCATGCACATATGCACGCACACGCGCGCGCGCGCGCGCGCACACACACAAACACACACCACGCACGCACGCACGCACGCGTGCACACACACACAATCACACAACAAAACACACACACAAAATGCCTGCAGGAGTGTGTACAAGTGCGCTCGCGCCTTAATAGGCCTACATGTATTAGACAAATTTGAAATGTTAGTGATAATGCACCGCCAAAAACGTAGACAAACGAATCACGAGACAAAACACGACGCGTTTCGATCTCTTAGGTCTTCTTCAGGCAAGACACAAAACACTCAGGACAACGAAAATGAACGAGCAATCACTTACCTTCATTGAAGAAGACTTAAGAGGTCGAAACGCGTGGTGTTTTGTCTTATGATTCGTTTGTGTACGGTTTTTGGCGGTGCATTATCACTAACAGTTCAAATTTGTTAGGATTTCTGCCCGCAGTCACCTCCCTTTGACACTACATGTATTACAGTTAAGTGAAGACATAGATCACACACATGTATGCTCTCTCTCTCTCTCTCTCTCTCTCTCTCTCTCTCAGACACGCACGCACGCACGCACGCACGCACGCACGCACACCCCACAAAACACACACACACACACACAACACACACACACACTCACCACACACACACACACACACACACACACACACACACACACAAGAGAGAGAGAGAGAGAGAGAGAGAGAGAGAGAGAGAGAGAGAGAGAATTGTGTTATTTCAAGTCATTCCCACAAGATGTGAACGACCTTCAGTCGTTTCGATGTTTGTGTCATGAACACACACGCACACGCACACACACACACACACACACACACCAGCCCGCGCGCGCGCGCGCGCACACACAGAGCTCATCCACATATGAATGTGTGCACGCACATACAGACACACACGCGCGCGCGCACGCAATCACACACACACACACACACACACACACACACATGCGTATGTGTACGTTCGCACTATTACTCTCTCTCACCACACACACACACACACACGCACGCACGCACGCACGCACGCACGCACGCAGCACACACACACACACTCACACACACACACGTGCAAGTTTCTTACCTTTCTCTCTCTCTCTCTCTCTCTCACTCTCATCACACACACACACACAGAGAGAGAGAGAGACGACGAGAGAGAGAGAGAGAGAAGAGAGAGAGAGGGGGGGGGGGGGGTTAGTTCAGCCGCGGAACGGACGAATCCCGTGAATGTCATGAGATACAGTGGAGACCAAATTGGAGTGAACACTGTTGTTGCAATTGAGGGAATAAAACTATGATCCAGAACCGAGAGCCGTTTCTGCGCGTCGTGACTTTGGCCAGTGTTTTTCTCCGACGTTGTATGTGCTTTCAGCGCCAGTGTTCTTTGCAGCTTCTCGGATGATTTTTCGAGCTTACAGTAAGTGTTGAATTAATTATCAGATATTCTTTTTCTTTTCCACTTCATACGCCTCTCCGGTCTGAATCCCTCTTTTGAACTGAATGAGTGTCATCACTGGAAGTCATAAAATACAATGTGGTTTTAAGTTCGCAGTTTTGATGTCAATGTGAAAAAAAAAAAAAAAAACACATCCCAACTGAAGACAGATTTCTTTTTGTACTTGATTCCTTAGCCCAATTTTCGGGTTTATTGACAAAAATCTTGATATTGCTATAGTAACAGTGTGTTTACTGGCATGTTAGAGCATTTTCATTATACTTTCAGTTCACACTAAACCAATCATCTTTGACAGAAATAAGCTCTCGAGCAGGAGAGGGGTGGGAACGGAAATCATTCTGTTCCCCAAGAGGAAACGTTTTTTTTTTTCTTCTCATCTTTAAAAAGGGAATAGATTACACCGGCTCATTTCTATACAGAATTGTCCTCTGAAACTTTCACGTGAAGGCTGTAACAGGTTTAGCTGTCAACTGAACACGACCTCGAGAGTAAAAAGGGGTGGGGGTGGGGTTGAGGGAAAGAATGCAGATACTGATGTGGTAACCCCACTTTTGTAAGACCATTCATATATGCCAACCCCCTCGCGCTGCTCCTTTTTGGCCCCCCCCCCCCCTACCTTACGTTTCCTTTCTCTCTCTCTCTCTCTCTCTCACTTGTGAATGGAGAATTTGTGTCTTCGCGCGCGCGCGCGCGCGCGCATGTGTGTGTGTGTGTGTGCGTGTGCACGCGCGCGTTCTTACGTGTGCGCCAAGTGAGGTGGGATAGTGGGGCACACCAGGCTGAACAAGTTTTGCAGCTTTTCCACATACATTTAAGCATTATACACGTGCATTTTAATGCGTTAGTTGAACCGTTCTCTTGGCGTTTTACTGATGTGGCCCAGGCCTCGTCATTTACCCTGAGGAAGGCCGAAAAACCGAAATATTGGTTCAAAATCTATACACTTGTTTGTTCTTTTTTTTTTTTTTAATCTTTAAAGTTTATATATATAAAAGGATATGTAAGTACCATCGGTTCCTGAAGAAGCCTTTTGGCGAAAGCTTGGATTAAAAAATGAACTCCGTTGGCGGTGTTGACAACTTATTGTTCATCACTATATATATATATATATATATCTTATGTCTGTTGGTCAAGTCACAGACTAGCTCAGTCTGATTTCTCCATCAAATTCATATTTTATTTTTATTTATCAATTCATGTTTATCTATGAGGTTCTTAAAATACATTAATACAGGGTGCACGTTTGATGTTAGTTGTTAATTCATTCCAAATTCTCGGGCGGCTTTCATCAAGAAATGTTCCTCTGTTGAACTGACGCCATCACTGCCATCACAATGAACTCTGCCCTAAAGCTCCCACTGCTGATCGACTGCAGTCAGCGGCTTGGACACATTTCCTTTCATTGCTATATGAGCCGAGGAGTGGGTGGAGGGGGAGAGGGTTCATGGAGTGGTCTTGGAAGGAATTCGGCACATTGTGTGTGTGTGTGTGTGTGTGGGGGGGGGGGGGGGGGGGGGGGGCGGCAGACAGGATGGTGGAAGGGGGGCATGCTTAAAGTGAAATTTTGCCAGTCAGGAACGAGGGAGGGTCAGTGAGGGGAGGGAAATTTCCGGAAAGTCCACCCCCTCCCCTTGTCCGGCCCTGGAGAATCAACAACGTTCTTCATCTTCATCTTCATCCGTATAGTGTCCTCAATCAACAAGCTGATCATTCTGTAACTTGTAACGGAGGGGTAGGCGCAAAAAACAAAAAACAAAACAGCTTGTGACTACTGCTGGAGTTTACGAGCTCCCGACGTGAACACGCCGAGAGACGCGGCTCCGACCACAGCCTCAGTCAGTGAATTGTTCCACTTAGGGATGGTTCGCGGGAGGAACGGATAACTCCGGTAGTCCCGTTGACACTGAAGTCTACAAGCTGCCCTCAGTGTGCTCTTCTGTCCCTCTCCTTAGGTGCTCTCAACTTTTGGCTTCTGGGATTTACGAATTTTGCCAAATCCACCTGGACCATGTTGTTAATGATTTTGCTAAATCATGGTGAGCCTTGCGATCTTACGTCGGCTTTGTAGGGATGTCTTCCGATGTGGTGTAACATGTTGGTGACGCTAGCAGTTCTTTTGTAACAATTTAAAACGAAGCGTGCTGATCTTCGTTGCACAGCCTCAATTTTTGTGATATGTCCTTCTTTGTACGGGTCCCACACAGTACTTGCATATTCGAGAACAGGCCGCACCATTGCCTTATAGGCCGTTTCTTTGAGTCTGATGTTACTGACTCTGAGGTTTCTTCAGAAAAACCCTAACGTTTTGTTTGGCTTTGTTCGAGATATTATGAACATGGAGGTCCTAATCTAGGTCTTGTGCGATCGTGACCACCCCCCCAAACACTTCGCCGAGGTGACATTGGCGAGAGTCTGGTTGTGCAGCTGGTACGATGGTGTCAGCAGCTTCTTCTTTCTCTTAGGACTGATAACCGGGAGGGTGGTACATTTCCCGGGGTGGAATGGCATATCCCAGCTTTTCTCCCATTTCTCTAGTTGTTGGTCTGTTTGTAGTTGGGCCTGGTCTTGGGCTGCTGTTATTGGCCTGTAGACGGCAGTGTAATCTGCAAAAAGTCGCGTGGATGAGGAGACAGTTTCGGGCAAGTCGTTAATGCAAACCAAGAACAAGCTTGGCCCAAGAACGGAGCCCTGGGGCACTCCAGATTTCACGGCAACCAAGTCTGACTTCGCACCGTCAACCACTACAGCCTGCTTCTGGTCTTGCAGAAAGCTTCTGATCCATCTGTTAACATGGCCTCGAACTCATAATGGTGCAGTTTATTCAGGAGGAGGGAATGATTAACCTTGATGAAGGCTTTTGCGAAGTCCATTACCACGATGTCAGTTTGTTGGCAGGCTTCCATATTCTCGGTCAGCTCCTCCATGAACTCCAGCAGCTGGGTTTCGCAAGATCTTTTACGACGAAAGCCGTGCTGTCTGGGAGAAAGGGTGGTGGTGTTCTCTAGATGGTCCATGAGTGAGCTGACGATAACATGTTCCATGATCTTACATGGGATGCTGGTCAATGATACGGGACGATAATTTGCTGGATCGTAATGTTTGCCCTTTTTAAAGACTGGGGCGATTTTGGCTGATCTCCAGTCTTCTGATATGATGCCTGTGTCCATGGAGGTTCTGAACAGGAGTGTCAGGATGGGAGCGATTTCGTGCGCAAGCTCTTTAAGCACCCTCGGCGAGAATCCCGTCGAGGCCTCAGGCCTTGTGGGGATTTAATCCTTTTAATAGGTTCCTGACGCCCTCCTCTGAGATGTGGATCTTGCTGAGCTGGGAGTAGTCTGTCTTGTTCATACGACACTTGTCCATAAACTGTTCCCTGGTGTAGACGTGGCCATCGGTAAAGACTGACTGAAATTGTTCGTTCAGAATTTTCGCTTGATGCTTAGGTTCTGATATCAGCCTGCCTTGTACCTTCAAAGGTGACACCCCTATTTTTGCAGTCTTCTGGTACTTAATATAAGAGCAGAATCTTTTCAAAGATGACGAGGGTTCATCTGGTGGGGTCTCTGCCAGGGTTTCGTTTATATAGTCTAGTGCGCTCTGCGTAGTTTGCGTTGAATCGTTCGTCTCAGTTCCAGGGACTCTTTTCTCAGGTCCTGTCGTCCTGTGTTCTTCAGCTTCGTGGACCTCTCTCAGGTCTGTGTCGTCTTTATTCGTGACTCTTACTCAGGTCCTGTCGTCCTGTCTTCTTCAGCTTCGTGGACTCTTCTCTCTGGTCCTGTCGTCCTGCCTTCTTCAGCTTCTTTTAGACCCTAGCTCTCCTGTTAATGAGCTTCTTTATATCAGGTATAACCCAAGGCTTACTACATTTGGGACGTGCTTGTTTACGGGGGACATAGTATGCTTCCTTAAAGCGCGTCCATAAATCTTCTGTAGTCAGGTTAACCTTTTCCTCTACAAGGCTGGAGTGCAGGGCCTTCATTGCTTCTCTCATGCCGTCCCAATCTGCTTTGTTGTAGAGTTTAATCCATCTGGGGCTCTGCTTGGTTTTCTCCACCGCGATGTTATACTCACAGTAGACTATCTCATGGTCAGAAACGCCCATGACAGTCTCTACTCTTGGAATGAGGCCCGGTGAGTTAGTGAGGATAAGGTCAAGGGTGTTACTAAACCTAGTGCGCTGAGTCACCATTTGTTCAAGTCCATGATCCCTAATATTAGTTCAAGGAACTCCTGGTGTTGTCACACAGCTGTGGCGTTAGGTTTCAGCGTGGCTGTCTCCCAATCAAATCCGGGGAAGTTAAAGTCACCTCCAATTATCACATGTGCCTTTGGATTTGGAGATAACCTATCCAGAGATTCTCCAAATTTCCTCAAACTTTCGTAGTCAGCATCGTCAGGACGGTAAAATGAGCATAAGTACAAAGTCTTTTTTCCCTTTAGTTTCAATGCTGCCCATGCAATTTCACAATCGGTTTGCAGTTCCTTCACAGTAAAGCTGTTAAGGTTCTTATGCACGGCCACAAAGACCCCCCCCCCCCCCCTTCCGTCCCTGCTACGATCATTACGATACAGAAGGTAAGGTCCCGGTAATGCTTCTGTGTCCGAAATGTCATCGTCTATGTGTGTCTCTATTCCGAATATAATATTCGGACGGAGACTGTCGATAACATTTTGCATTGGTGCCCTCTTTGCTATGCATGACTGAAAATTTATATTCAGTATACAGACGTTGGATTTCAATAGCACACGGGAAAAACGGGAGGGGGTGGGGCGGAAGGTGAAGGGGGGGTGAGTGAGGGGTGAGGGAGGGAGAATTTCAAAAACCCCGAACCCACCCATTCCGTCTCCCCTTCCATCTATCTCGTCAAGCCCCCCCCCCCCCCCCCCCCCCCACACACACAAAGAGAGAGAGAGAGAGAGAGAGAGAGAGAGAGAGAGAGAGGGGAGAGAGAGCTGGCTGTGACATTTGTTCTGTTGTTTGCTCTCAACCAAAAAGTAATGATGATGATAGTGTTCACACAAACTGCTAATGTTGGTCAGCTGCTGTCCATATTGCCATTCAACAGTTCTGCAGTGGATGTCGTACACTTCCGTTTTCAACTTCCGCTAGGCTCTGGTGAAAAGGAGGACAGGGAGGCGGGCAAAACATTAATTACTCGATTAGGCTGGGCTAACGTTGTAGATCTAGTAGCCGCTTCGGACAGCCTGTATCATAGGCCTAATACTTTGCTACGTTGTCTTCTCTTTATCGTGTTCCATAGAGCAGCGTCCTTTATATCAGTCAGTTGGTCTTGCCGCTTTTGGAAGGTCAGCACCGTTAGATGTGACGGTGTCGGGGCGAAGTGGTAACTCAAGTGCTGTAGTAGATTTAGCTGATGAGCTACAATGAGGAGCTGCAGACCTGGTCAGAGGCACTGTGGGTCTGCCCCATCGATTCATACATGGTCAGTCTTCACCTAGTGCAAGACCAGCTCTCCCCGCCCCCCACCTTCCACACACGCGCGCGCCCTCTGTTTTCTGTCTAGGTAAGGATGATGGGAGAGGGACATCCATAACACGAACTGTCAGTATCAGGGGTATAACTATAAGATCACTTTAGCAAGAAATGCTCACTTGATGTCAAAGTGATGCACAAACTGCGAAGACTCTTGATTATAATATGATAATAATAATAATGAATATTTATGGCGCTTAATCTTGCGTCATAAGCCCTAAGTGCTTACAAATACATAAAAGGTTAAAGAAAATATAAATAAAACCAATAAGAAGACGAATATTGCAATAAGTGCCATGCATCTACAAACAAGAGTGCATATTGACAAAACCCATGCACACACACACACACACACACACACACACACACACACACACACACACACACACACACAACACATGATCCCACACACTGTCACATAACAACGGACACAACAGCATGCACGCACACGCACACACACACACACACACACACACACACACACATGCGCCCCCCCCCCCACACACACATACATAGTCGCACACACACACACACAACACACACACACACACACACACACACACATTATCAACTAAATGGAGTAAATTTGGGTCATTCGTACTGAGAGTACCATTTTTGTAAAACAAAGTTGCTTTGTTCCTACTTCTGGTCCAAGAATGTAAATATGTCAGAGTGAAGTTGAAAGTCCAAGTTTAGAAGCCCCACTCCCTTCATCTGATCTAAAATCATTGTGGTCTGAGAGTATCCCCACCCACTCCACCCTCTGCACACACACACACACCACGCACACACACACACACACACACACACACACACACACACACACATAGACGCACGCACCACACACACACACGCGCGCGCGCGCTATCAGATCTGTTTATTTCTCAGCTGAGATGCAGTTTGATTTAAAATCCCCCTTCCCCCTTTTTTCTTCCCCTTGCACTTATTCAAGCAGCTGAAGGAACTGGAAATGAAATAAATCCTTTCCCAACCTGCGATGTGAGAGGCTGTGACGTCTTGTGCCATATACACTTCCTGAACTGTCAAAAAATATTCAGACCGGAAGGCAGGGAAAACTGAATGGGGAAAAAACTACTATTAAAATGGAAGAAGAAGGAACTGTCACTGTTATTGATGAACACTGAATTCACTTGTTGAATGTTTGTGCAACTGGGCTTGGTCCTTGGAAAACAGGCCATGACATCATTCTGTCTTTTAATGAGAGATTAATTGTGACCAAGTTTGGAAAGAGAAATATGCTTGTTCAGCCAGTGGTGGCAGTGGAGAGAGTGCAGAGAAGGGCCACAAAACTTGTACTGAGTTACCAGTGTGTGAGTGACCAACTTGAGACGCATCTTTCACATAGAATATTGAGGAATAGTATATGAATAGATGTCAATACTTAGTTGTACATGAATACATTGAAAGAAGATACTTGTATGACTGAGTGTGCAAACATTGATCCATGCAAACACACACTTTATACGCACACATGTAAGTGCGAGCTCTCTCTCTCTCTCTCTCTCTCTCTCTCTCTCTCTCTCTCTCTCTCTCTCTCTCACACACACACACACACACACACCCGAGCTAGAAAAAAAATGCTGTATGATTACTGCACATAGGAAACTAATGAAAGTTCTGACGCTCCCATGAATCACACACGTATATTTGCAAGCATGCTTGCTTGAACATCTATCCAATACATGACTTGTCGGATTGCTGATAAGTCTGTTATGTAGAATGATCACATATTTATTTTGATTCGCATTAGAAGAAAGGCACTTTCTGATTGAAAAAACCAAACAATTGCAAAGCAATTTCTTCTTGCAATTTGTACTTCTGTAGCGGCAGCCTGACTCAAAATTTTTAAATGTCTGAAGCGGTGAAAGAAAGCTGGATGTGTTGTATCACGACTGATTGACTTTGACTTCTTGTGCAAAGAATTTCTTCTGGACTTGTAGTTATGATCTCCCCTGGTTTGTATGATGGTTGGGGGGTGGGGGAGGAGTTTCGGTCTTTCTGAAATCTATAATTTTTTTTTCTTTTGTTTTTGATATATTGAGTTCCAAGTTTGGCTGCAGGGGTTATCTAATTCAGTGGAATGTTTGATAGGAATCGGATGACATGTCTTTATTTGATTTTTTTTTTTACTTGACATCTTGTACAACAAAGATGATTGGGTAAATGATGTGGAGTAGTTTACTATGAATAACTGAATTAAATTCAGTAAAATGTACGTTCACTATTTTCCATCAATGTAACTGGATTATATTGGAATCTTTGTCATAATTTGAATTTGTGTTGTTGCATAAACATGTGCATGACAATATGTGCATGACTTAGAGCGTACATGAATGCATGTGGCTTTCAGTTTGTCTGCAGATATTGTGAAAAGTACAGATAAAGACCGGTACACTTTTTTTGTTTAAAAGTTGAGTTTCAAGCTGAGAAATCGAGAATATATCATTTGAGGAGAGAGAGAGATGGTGCCTTTAGCCCATCCTACTATAAAGGGCATATTAGGGATTTCAAATTGTTGAAGTCAGCGCTTGTGTCAGATTATTTACGAAAAAAAAAAGAAACGCACGCACACACACGTCATTTGAATGCATTAAAGTCCTAAAGGCGTCATAGTCAGACAAAATTCTAGTATTGTGTGTGCATTTTAAGTGTACGCATGTGCACTGTGATAGTGTACTTTTCCATTTTATTTTTGAATGCTGTTTAGTCTCAGACTTCTGTTGACAGTTCCACAGGGATCCATCTTGTCAAGGACAAAACAGCGTTTCCTGTCGGATTTTAAAACGAGGGTCAAGATTACCCACTGTACCCAAAACTGAGGAGAGGAGGTGGGGGTGGGATGGGGAGGGGGTATCAAATGTGAAAACTGGGGGTCTAATACAGACGGACACATTCTGGCATTTATTAACCCCTTTTGTTCTATTCTTTAACAACTCAGATCAGTAATGGATTATGATACACACTCGATGATTGTTTTGAGTGTGCTGCGAGTATGATTCAGTCGCGTCAGAATAAAACCAGGAAAGTGACGTGACATACTTTGGTGCATGCGAGACAGGCTCATTTCTGTCCTTGTTTGTGCAGTGTACTAACAATCAGCCCTTATAATTCAGCAACTTGGGATTCATCAAAATATGTTGTTGCATTTTATTTGTTTTGACCCCTTTGTAGTAATTCATTATGAAAAGCTCGTTCCTTTTGCTTAATGAAGTCATACTCAAAGACTATGTGAATATGAAAAAAGTTTAAAGAGTTAGAAAGATTATACCACGGGCGCACACACACGGAGAATATTTGACAAAATGAAGGCGCATGCTATTTATCTCACAACAGTGGCTTAACTTCAGGAGTTATCTTTCATCCGTCGGCGTTTGATTGGGCTTCCGTGGCAGATGGCCGCATGATTCACGTGCTCATTCTTCTTTTGTGAATGTGTCAGTAATTGCAGACACCAGTTCTGTGAAGATATTTACCGGCTTGTTTCCATTTAATCACATTTGTATGCTTATTATCCAAGACAGCAGTGACATGATCCTTCACGTGCCAGAGAAACTGACCTGGGCGTGTTGTTGAAACGGATTATAACCACAGAGCAAGAATTTCATGAGGCACCAGCCGAAGTGGTTAGCGTCGTGGACTCCCGGCTGGGAGGTCCTGGGTTCGAATCCCATCAGAGTCATGTGGGTTTTTCTGCCCCGACCGGCTCCTACCCAGAATTGAGTTTGCTGCGGACTCAGTTGGGAAGACTGGGACCACACAGTCGAGTTTCATCCACTTAATGGATGCGTTTCCGAGAGCGTTGCTCAAATTTCCTGACCAACACTGCAGGTGCCTGTATCTCTCGGGCCTGGTTGACGCCGGGATATATTATGAAAGGAAGCGTAGAGTACAGCCCTGTCATGTAGTCTCGGACCGAAATGGAAATCAGTAGCATCATCTTAATCGTCCTCATCAATCAGCATAAAAAATGTCTCAAATTCTGTGGCCCTTCATGCCCTGCTCTCATGGTGACCTCAATTTCGATGTCCTCTCCACGTCTGTGGTGTTGGTTTGGTTCCGTCGGGGTCACCGGTATCGGCGAGTCTATCATGGGGGCTGTCGTTGGACGGACGTGGTGGCGCCTCCGGAGGGAGAGCTCACTCACGCCGGCTCCGCGACTAAGCAGTTATTGTCGTCGGTAGGGGGCTTAGTAGGTGGTGTCCTACGTATGTTGGATCAAAACAGGCGCCACTGAATACCACCAAAGTGACTCGGCGGCGGTGCAGTGTCTCCTCCGGTGGGTTGCCTCTTGACATTGACTGCTCCCTGTGAAGTGCCGGGGCTGCGGCGGGGCTGACCGGGCTGTGGACGGCGTGTCGGAATGAGCGGCGTGGGTGCACTGCCTCTGAGGTGACGCAGAGGTTGGGACAGCATTAAAAAAAAATTCATGACGCTGTAGGAAATCAGTTGGCATGCAGTATCTGAACAGTATGTCTTTCTGTCTTCCAACTTTTGCTGATCGGTTGTGGAAGTTTGGTGACAAGTTGATTGACCCGACACATACAAAATGTGTCATCATGACTCATTTTTTAAAATATGTGCATCAGATCTGAAATACATGATAGACCCCCAGTCATGTGTCGTCAGGTTCTGCACAAGTACATATGTTTATCATATCATGCAGTTTTACATACTTTGGTTTGTGTGTGTAAAGAGATGGGAAAGAAAAAGGAGAAATACTATGAATGCGGAGAGCAAAGGGATTGATATATGGAGGGGATGGATCAGTTGGTCTGCATGAAACGTCAAATTCTAATGCTTTAGTTGGTAAGGAATATGAATGTAGCACAATTTTATACCGATTGTGCATAGGTACATTTATCCTATATTCGGTGTGTTTAATCACTGAAACATGAATTATTGAATAAGACTCGGGTATGCTTTGATCATGGGTGCAAGTCTTCAGGCATAGACTGGAAATCGGGATCAGACAAGCTTTGAAAACTTTGTCTCCATATCAGCAAGATTGTGTTTGTGCAGTCTCTGGTTTGACGACTTTTGTTTGTTGCTTTCCGGTGCGCAGATACTTTGGGGACTTGATGTTTTGTCTTTGGTTCATCTTGAATGTACTTTATTTTGTGACGCATATTTAGATAGAGAAAAAGTGTTGTTGAAGATTATTGGTTAGAGTAACAAACCATATGTACCATAAAGAGATTTATGGGCGAGACAAGGCTGTCTAGTGGACTGACGTCTGTGCCGTTACGCAGTAGCTGTCTAGTGGACTGATGTCTGTGGTGTTACAGTGGCTGTTTAGTGAACTGATGTTTGTGGTGTTACACAGTGGCCGTCTGGTGGACGATGTCTTGGTGTTACACTGTGGCTGTCTAGTGATGATGTCTGTGGTGTTGCACAGTGGCGTCTTGTGGATGATGTCTGTGGTGATACAGTGGCTGTCTAGTGGACTGATGTCTGTGCTGTTACGCAGTAGCTGTCTAGTGGACTGAATGTCTGTGGTGTTACACTGTGCTGTTTAGTTAACTGATGTTGGTGTTACAACAGTGGCTGTGTAATGGACTGATGTCTTGGCATTGCTCTGTGTCACAGCCCCAGCAAGAGACGGGCACTAGCCTTGCCACGCTGGACTGTCCCCTGGTGTCCCGGGTCTCTCCAGAGCGACGTCCCGCGCCTCAGCTGACTTTGATCGGTCCCCTGTGTCCCGCCCCTCCGGAAGGAAGCCATGACCTCCACCATATGTGTGGAGGGGTGCTGCGCCGTGGGTCCTGGCCTAGTGTGTGCCCTTGCGCTGTCCACATTGATTGGCACAGACACTCACGGACATGCACACACAACGCACCAACACATTCAGCAGTTCAGGTCCAGGCTCGCTACAGCAAACTCCACACAGCATGCACGCACTGCATCCAACCATGCTCACAAACTTTTTATTGACAACTCTCAACAGCATGCATCGCTGACAACTCAACGCATAACCCAGCACTTGTTATCGCAACTCCACACAGCATCACGCACTGCAGCCCAAGCCTACTCCCAGGACTTATCGGCCACTCCTACAGCATGCACGCACCGACAACCACCATGACTCACAGGACTTCTCGGCCAACTCTACACAGCATGCACTGCAGACAACCAACCATAACTCACAGTTTTATCGGCCAACTCCACACAGCATGCACAGCAGACAATCAACGCACAACTCACGATTTTGGGGCGGCACGGGGATCCTCCCTGCCCAGTGCTCTAACCAACCCGCTAGGATCCTGACAGCAGCCTTTTTCCGCTGTGCTGGCACTTCTAACAGAGGGAGGGTATAGATGAAGTTGGGAATGGGAGGGTTGGGACGTCAGCCCTCGGCTCCACAGTAGAGCGACCCTTACGTCGCTCTCTCGAGACGCCGACCCATCGTTTCCCAATCAGATTTAGACGGATGGCTCTCGTCGTGTAGAGCAGGTCGTAGAAGGGCGGTGGCCTAATTTTTCAGAGCGCTAGACGCAGTAGATTTGAGCCATAGGATGAGCAAGGAGAGAATAGGTGAAGGGTAGAGTAATATTTAAATGGTCAATGAAATGAGATTAAATTCGTAGTTCGATCTTGGATCGGGGTTAGCAGGTAAGGTAATGTTGCTTATAGCCCAGCCGACCGCTAGGCTATATCAGGACTGTCACACGTAAATCAACTCAATTCATAAAATCCTAAAAACCTTTCACACATCTCTTTAAATAGATCTTGTTTGAAAAGACATTTAGTTTTTTTGTTCATAGTTATAACCAAAGCAACAATGTAGTGAAAGTGTAGGATGATAGGCAGGATCCAGGCCATAGTAATGGTATGTTATAGGGTTAGCTTAGGTTAGCATAGGGAGGCAGCAGTGCCATTGTGCCCTCCTTTTGTCTTTTGCGTCATTTTAGTAGAAAAAAAAATGTGGCTTCTTTCTTCAATGGTTTTTCATGTTTTTTGTTGTCATCAATTTCTAGTGAATAATGTGTGCTCATTGATAGTCTATTTAGTGGCATTCATTGACCCTTTGTTTCTTTAAGATTGGAAAAATCTTTATGGCATCCCTTTTTTTTCTCATTTAATCTCTCTCTCTCTGTCCGTCTCCCTCCTCCATCTCTGTCTGAGCCTTTCTCCCTTCCTCACCCTTTCCCCTCCCCCTCTCTCTCTATGCCTGCCTGCCTCTTTCCCTCCCTCCTCCATGTCTGTCTGTCTTTCCTCTCCGCCTTTCTCTCTTGTCTATCTCTGTCTCTTCTGTCTCCTTCTCTCTGTCGCCCACCTCTGCACATGTGTATGTCCAGCTCTCTGCTTGCTTCCCACTAATTCTTATGATTACTTCCCTTTTTCTTCACTGAATGTGTTACATTTCACTCCAGCCGCCATCATTTTGCACCCCTAACCTTCTCTTTCAACTGCCACTCATTTTCATACAACACCTGTCTCCCATTTCTTTTGCCTTCATCGGAGACAGCGAATGCGCCACCCTTTCCCACTCTCACCTCCATGGAAGTCTCCACTTTTCTTCGTGATTCAGTCTCCCATTCCCATAACACATTTTTCTGCCTTTCACATGTCCTTTCAGTTCCCATCCCTGAGTCACACTACTATTTCCTCTCTTTTTTAAACTGAAAAAAAAGTTATCTCCATTTTCATGTGCACGTATTTTCTTTTCCCCCTTTTCAATCTTTCCTAACTTTGATTTTTCAAAAATCTAATCATATACTTTCTCATCTGACTTCTCCCTTCCCAGTTACGGTTCTGATGTTTCCCATATAACCATTCCTTCTGAAACCCTTTGCCTTCCATTCGCATTGATTTCCAGTTACATCCCTTACCTTCCATAGTTTTCCCATATGTGTTGATAGGAAGAGGAATGCACCCACCCTGTCCATTCCTCACCCACCCTGTTCTGTCACGGCCTTCACTCGGCTGCATCTTATTCTTAGGCACCTTCTCATTTCCCTTTCCGCTCACGGCTTTCCATTTCCATCCCCATGCCACTTCCTCACTCTTTATATTCCATTCCACACCCATTTCCTCCATTTCACTTCCAGCCACCCCTTTCCCTGTGCCAGTGATCATTTCCTCCCTTCCCCTCCCCGTTCTTATTTCTACCAGTATATTTTTTTTAACCAGGCTTTCAAACCATTCCCTCCAATGTTCCACTGTAGATACCAGTGTCATTTCTTCAGTCTTTCCTTTCCACCCCTTTGTTTCCCTCCTGTCCACTTTCTACACATTTAGTTTTCACCATAGTCTTCAAACTCCTTTCAAATCCATTCGTGTTCATTAAACCCCAGGTCTTAGTCAATTTCCATACCCACTGTTTGTCCATGATTGTCGGCTTTCTTATTCAGCTTCCCCCATCTCACTCAAAATAAATATAAATATGAAAATCTGCCGCCATCCTTTGTGTCCTTTTCTGCCACCGCACGTTCTGTTGTCAACTTAACAAAAAAATTCTGTTCCCATACCTCATTTTCTGGTCTGTTTCTTTCCAGACTACTTTCTCCCCCTCTTTGGAACTGTGTGATAATGATGACAAGCTGTCCTTACAGCTAAGCCTCTTGGATTTTTCATTGATTAATGTAAATAGTTTTTGCTGAAAACACCATTTTAGAAAGTGCATTTTACAGGATTGTGGGAATGAATGACGTGTGAGTTGTCTTCAATGCGGTAACAGCCCTGATATGGCCCTTGACGGTCAGCTGGGCTATAACTAGTATAAGCAGCATTACCTTACCTGACCTATGTACATATTTTTTTATATTTCTTATTGATTGTATAATTAATGCCTTTGAAGCTTGATTTTTATATTCATTGTCCACTAGAAAGGTGATATATTTTCAATTGAAATTTCTTGAAAGTTTTGAAATGTAACAAACTGTTTAAAATTCTTTCTTGGATTTTGTTTCTACATTAGAGTGAGTGAAACCACAACTTCGGATGTATTTGGACTTTTCATGACATAGTTCTTGGAGTGAGTGAAGCCACAACTTCTGGATGTATTTTGACTTTTCATGTACACAGTTCTTGGAGTGATTGAAGCCACAACTTTTTGGTGTGTTCTTTCTTGAATTTCTCTGATCATTTAGTAAAAAAACATTTCACTATACCTCATCCAGTGTCTCATGCCACCCCTACCTGGCTGCCTTTGGGACAATCATGAAAGAAAGCATGTCGCGTTTTGTGGATCGTCCCTCTAGCGGAACCGACTGACCAATTTCCGTCACACCCCTTTCTGCAAACCGCAAGAAACACCATGCCTTGTCATGCCTATTCTGGACCTTCTCTCCCCCCTCCACATCCTGTCCCAAACCAGTGGTCAGCATGTGATGAGCCCCAGTGTTGCAGTCACTGGTGGCCAGGGCAGTGGACTGGGAGGTCACCGGGGAGAGGAGCCCCACCTCTCCAGGACCGAATATGCCACCAGCTCCAATAGGAAGACTGGAGCCACACAGATGAGTGTGATCCACTTTCAGGATCAGTTCATGTCGCTTAGAGTTAAGCCGACTGCAAAGAGCCCTACCAGGGTTGTCGCTTAGAGTTAAGCCGACTGCAAAGAGCCCTATCAGAGCTGTCAACTTGACAAAGTCAACGCTCTATGTAGAAGAGAGATCTGTGTAAAGTGGTTTGGGGAACAAGTAGTGCAGCCATTTCACCATTATTTTCTGCATATAGCAGAGGAAAAAGGCATGGAGACTCTGATGGGGTTACAGCCTAGGGCAGAAATGTATCAGTAAAACGACCACAATGAGCAGAGGAAGTGTAAAAGAAAAGTTGACAGAATTCAGAACAGCCAATGGGACAGAATGGAACAGACAGCAGGGCACTGTGGAAAGAGAGTGGGAGAAACAAAACAAGGCAGGAAAAGAGGGGCAATGTCTTCACAGGAAGAGGTAAACAAACAAAGTGTCATGCAGTGGGAAACAGTGAGAAGGAGGAAGGAGGGTGGGGATTGGGAGGGGATAAACAAAACAGGAAGTCATGGCTAAAAATCTGACCTCTGCGTCACTGGATTGAAAACGAGCTTGAAATTTGCAGAATTATGAAGACTGACAGGGAGGCAGAAGGGTGGTCAGTTTAGCGTACACAGCGGTAATGGAATGAGAAGCGGACTGGGGTGGATAATGAGAGTTGGAACGCCGAGGGAATAGCGTGGGAAGAGGGAACTGGTGAGAAACACAAAGAGTGAACAGAAAATCAAAGGGGCAGAAAGAAAACGGGATAGACAGAAAAGAACGACAGTTATTGACATAGGTGCTAATGTTTAAGGAATTGCAGGTATTTGGAAAGAACTAAACAACAGTGGGTAGTGGAATAGGAATATGCGAAGAGCAATGTAGGGGGGCAATACAACAGAAGACACTTTTATTAAGAGTTAAAAACCAAAGAAGAGATAAATCTAATTTCAGTACAAGCCAAACAGAATGGAATGAAAACAGACAAATTGGAAATAAGCACTGTTCAGTTCACATCTACAGCAGCACTGTTCAATTTATATCTTTAGTTTGAACGTGACGATTTTAAAGAAACTACAGAAAGTAACAGAAAACTTATACGAACGCCCCCGCCGGCCTGAACACCAGAGAATGACAGCAGCTGAGCTTCAGGCACCCCCTTCTCTACTAACCCCCCCCCCTTTTTTTTTTGAACAGGCCTTCTTGCTTTCCACTTTAATTTGTTCATGATTCCTACTCACTGCTTAACCCCAGTTAACTTCCTTTTGTCTCTGAGCTCTGTTCATTCCTTCTTCGTCTTCTTTTTATTGTCAGTCCTCATATAAGACCTGTCTCTGTCACCCACTAACTCTAAGCCTGATGACAGCTCCATGAGCAGAAAGCTCGCTTGGTTTCCTTCCTGTTACCCCGATCACCATACTCAAACCCTGATGAGTGCACTCTTCCACCATATCCAGCCTCCCTTAATAGCCTAAAAACTTGTCTGATGTCAATCCTCATCTTGTTCTGTGGATTATCAGTTTCCTTGTCAATAGGTCGCAGTCTGTTCGATTTTAGCAAGCTATTTCATCTATTTGTAACACATCTACTAGCTCTCCTCAAGGTACTGTTCTTTCACCTGTGTTGTTTACTCTATACACTAATGACTGTACTGGCAATGATACTACTCTTGTGAAATATTCTGATGACTCTGCTCTCCGGGATCTGTCAAACTCTCAATCTATGTACTATGATCGAGTGAATATGTTTGCTACTTGGTGTGAAGACAATTATCTGAACCTAAATGTACAAAAGAATTGCTGATTGATTTTAGGAAAAATCTCCCAGATGTTCCGGACATTCATATCAATGGCGAGAAAGTTGAACGTGTGAGCGAGTATAAATATCTAGGCACAATAATTGATGACAAATTAAACTTGATAGCAAATACTTATTTTATCCACAGGAAATGCCAATCAAGGATCTTTTGCCTTCGGAAGCTCAGAAGCCTCAATGTAAATAGAAAAGTGCTGCAACGATTTTACAGATGTTTTATTGAGTCCATCTTAACTTTCTCTTTTATCTGTCGGTATGGAAGCCTAACTGTGAAGGGCAAGAATGTGCTGAACAAGGTGGAGAAAGTCTGCAGCAAGATTGTGGGCGAGAGACAGAGTGGTTTGAATGTGTTGTTTGAACAAAGAGCAGTTCGAAAGGCGCAGATGATTGTGATAGCAGCCATAATGTTAGTCAGTACTATGAACTTTTGCTATCTGGAAGACGTTATCAAACCACAAAATTTAGACCGAGTGGAACAAAAAAGAGTTTTATCCTCATGTCCATCCAACTTTTAAACAAATGACTCTTCATTACATGTGACAATTGAAAACACTGAGAACTTGAACTGGTGTGTGTGTGTGTGTGTGTGCGTGTGCGTGTGCGTGTGCGTGTGCGTGCTTGTGGTGTGTGTGCTTGTGGTGTGTGTGTGTGTGTGTGTGTGTGTGTGTGTGTGTGTGATAGTGTTATATTAAAGTGCAAAACATGTAAATGGAATGCTATTTTATTGGATATGTAATTTGTATTTTTTTTATTTGATTGTGTTATGTTGTAAAAATCAAGACATTGCGACATTGAATTTCACGTTTTGTGACAATAAAAGTGAATGAATTGAATTTGAATGTAGTTATTAGTAGCACCGTTCAGTGTAGGCCTGCATTTATTGTAGCACTGTTTAGTTTATATTTATAGCAGTACCGTTCAGTTTACGTTTATAGTTGCACCATTCAATTTAAATTTATAGTTGTAAGAAGTGGAGCGCCCATCCTCCTCCTCATTCCTAGCTACAGATTACATGGATGATAAACAGCAACAGCTTTAAATGAAAAATTCAAGATGGGTCAAAATAGTGAAAGGACCCAAATCTAAGCAAAACTGCTTCACGTTTAAGGAATAACGACAAAGCTGGCAGTAGAAAGGTGCAATCTTAATGTGGAGTTGGAAATAAGTGGTGCGCCCATCAACCTAATTCCCACCTCCACATCACATGGAAAAAGTGCGATGGTGATTAACATAACCCCTCCTCCCCTAAATGGAAGAAGTGGACCACAATCTGTAAGGCATTGGAATACCGTTTCGTGCATTTTTGTATCAAGTTTAAGACTTCCGAAGAAGAGAAATCTGTCTAAAATTCGTTTGGTCTGTGTTCTCTTGTGTATTAAATAAGCATTACTTTCCACCCTGTTTTGTATGTTTAAAAGCATTCTGGCTTGTAACACTGCTAACTTTTACAAAAAAGATTGAAGATATGGAGAAGCTGCAGGAACTCCAGAAGATAGAAATGCTGAGCTGGGGGAACGAAAAAAACAGTAGTGTGCAGCATCAGGTGAAAGCAGCCAGTTTGGCAACATGGGAAAAGTTAGTTAGTTAGTTTGTGTTTATAGGGTCCAGCGGACTACTAGGAGCCAAATCAGGACCTCAGCTATCATATCTAAGTCTCTAGATACAAATACCCACACTAGTATTAACACATCGCTTAAAATTTATGAGGACAAAAGCACAATTATCTGTTCAACTCCGACGACACCTGTATACATAATTAAAACACTATATTTTATAAAATAAGTTTACCTCTTTCAAAAAAGAAAAAATAAGATCTACTGAAATCTCACGAAAAAGAACTGATAAATCACTGGTGAAAAAGAACTCTCTGATACACATCAAATCAGCACATTCTGTCAAAAAATGATTAACACTGAACAAGCTGTCACACGCAACACACCATGGGGGGTCTTCCCCTCTGAGTATCCAACTGTGCGTTATATAGCTGTGCCCAATATGTAACCGTGACAAAACCGATTCCTCTTTACGGTTACATACCACCGATGGGAAAGGATTGGTTAAATCTGGGCAAATTTTAAACAATTTATTATGAATTTGATTACACCATTCACTCAGCCACAGTTCACGACAATACAAACTAGATTTATGACGTAGATCAGAGTGAGGAACAAACTGCATAGGCCTCCTGGAAAGACTTGCACCGAGAGCTTGTTTGGCTGCTTTGTCCACCACTGAGTTACCATAGATTCCCATGTGGCTGGGGACCCACAAGAAAACTATATGCTTTCCCGAAGAGACAAGCCGAGTATGAAGATCATGAATATCAGCCAAAACTGGATGTGAAACTTCTCTTGTCGATAGAGCCGACAATGCCGACAATGAATCCGATAAAATAAGGAAATCGTTCTGATCTGACCTGGACACCGCACTGAGGGCCAGATTTAAAGCCTTCAGTTCAGCAGTATAAACAGACGACCAATCCCGCAATCTTAACAAAGTAGGCTTCTGAAAATTGTTATCACACACAATGGCAGCTGCAGCCCTCTCACCTTTTTTAGAACCATCTGTAAAAATCTTGATAAAATCTTGATAAAGTTCACATTGCCCAAGATAAAGTTGTTTATATGCAGCACTCGAGGTGACCTCCTTTCGAAATTGAGTTAAATATAAATTAATCTCTGGATTGGCGACTTTCCAGGGAGGTACATCAGTCTGTAATGGGCCGTCATCAACAGCATCAAGGTCAATGCCAGCTGCCCCGAAGTGGGGCAAAATACGAATACCCAGTGGAGGAATCTCATTTGGCTTTAGATCATATTTGGCTCTAAAAGGCGGGTTCATGACAATATCATAGGCAGGGTTTTCTGGATTAGCCCTCAGTTTCAGATAGTAATTCATGGAAAGACACAACCTCCTTAGCTCCAGAGGGGGTTCACCAGATTCAACATACAAACTCTCTTTTGGAGATGTGCGAAATGCTCCCAGAGCAATCCGCAGTCCTTGATGATGAATTGGATCAAGAGCTTTGAGGTAAGATTTTCGTGCAGAACCATATACCACACACCCATAATCTAGCTTTGGTCTCACCAAAGCCCGATACAATCGCAACAAAGTTCGCTTGTCTGCACCCCAATCAGTGTGACTAATAACCTTCAAAACATTCAAACCTGACTGGCAAGATTGTTTAATGTACTTAATGTGAGGCAAAAAAGAAAGCTTATTATCAAAAATAACCCCCAAAAATGTCACTTGTTTGGAAACTTTAATTACTTGACCATTGAGACTGATAGCTGGTTCTAAGACCTGAGATCTTTTCCTATGGAAATGAACACACTCTGTCTTAGTAGCTGAAAACTTAAATCCATTTTCAGTAACCCACTGCTGAACACGATTAACACACAACTGAAGTTGACGCTCAGCTGCAGCCAAAGTTTTCCCCTTGGCAGAGATGGAGAAGTCATCAACAAATAATGACTTATCAATTCCAGAATTTACTGACTGGACGATGTTATTAATCTTGAGATTGAACAGAAGTGGAGAAAGGATGCTACCCTGAGGGACACCCATCTCCTGCTCAAAAGGATCCGAAAAGGTCGAATGAAGCCTAACACTGAAATGCCTGTTAGACAAAAAATTAGCAATAAACATTGGTAAATTACCTTTGAAATCAAGTGCCTTCAAATCCTGGAGAATTCCATGCCTCCATGTTGTGTCGTAAGCTTTTTCTAAATCAAAAAGAATAGAAACTACATGTTGTCCATTAATCAAAGCATTCCTGATAAAAGACTCATATCGAACCAGGTGATCAGTAGTACTGCGGTTGTTCCGAAATCCACACTGGGAAACATCTAAGGCCCCCAGACATTCTAACTGCCATAACAATCGAGAATATACCATTCTCTCCATAGTTTTACATAAGCAACTAGTGAGAGCTATAGGACGATAGTTGTTAGGGTCCGAATGATCTTTCCCTGGTTTAGGAATAGGGATAACAACCGCCTCTCTCCAAGAAGGTGGAAAATACCCTGAACACCAAACATGATTAAACAGAGACAACAACACCTTTAAACCCTCAGCTGGCAAATGTTGAATAAATTGATAATGAATGTCATCTGGTCCAGGAGCTGAGTTGTTGGCTTTCAAAATGGCGTCCTTTAACTCATCCATGCTGAAAATGCAGTTGTAATCCTCAGAACTATCTGGCACGAAGGAACAAGATTTTGACTCTGCTGATCTTTTGATACGCTGGAATTCCTTGCAATAATGATCAGCTGACGAATTTTGATGGATAGTAACAGCTAACAAGTTAGCAACCTCCTTTTTATTAGTAATAATCGATCCATTTACTTGCAAACATTTTATAACTGATGTAACCGACTTTCCCTTAATCTTACGGATTAGTTTCCAGACTTTCCTTGAATTGACCTTAAAGGACAGATTTGAACAAAATTTTTTCCAAGATTCTTTCTTCTTAGTTTTAAAAGTATACCGACACTTAGCCCTACACGCCTGATGTTTAACTTTGTTCCCCACCATAGGAAACCTAGCAAAAAGTCTTTGAGCACCTTTTCTCTTACCCTTCAAAGTTTTGCACTCTTTATCATACCAAGGGGTCTTAACATCATTTGGTTTATCACGGGACTTGGGAATAGCTTCCTTAGCACTCTCTACAATCACTTTAGTGAACTGCAAAACAGGATCATCATAACTCCGCAACAGATTCATAGGCAGTCTACTTAAAATCTGTTGCTGATAAAGACTCCAATCTGCAGAGCGAAACTTCCATGTTTCCCGAGGGGACTCCTGCATTTGCTTTGTAAAATAAATAAAAATCGGAAAGTGATCACTCCCGCTTAGGTCTGAATGAACCTGCCACTCTAAGTCCAAAAATAAGGAAGGGTCGCAAATGGACAAATCCAAGTGAGTCAAAGAACCAGAAGGAGAACAAAAGGTCGGTGAGCCTGAATTCAGAAGACAGAGATCATGATCCGATATAAAATCCTCAAGAACTTTCCCTTGAGAATTGGTGCAGTTACTTCCCCACTGTGGAGAATGGCCATTCAAGTCACCCAATAAAAGAAATGGGCGAGGGAGCTGAGAAATTAAACCATCCAACTGACTCTTCGAAATCACAGAAGATGGAGACAGATACAAACAACATATCGTAACGACCTTGTTTAACGAGATACGAGCTGCCACTGCCTCCAGATCCGTCTGAAGTGGAATTTCTGTATGTAGTACCGAATTATGAATATAAAGAGAAACGCCTCTCCTTGAAAAGTCTGCAGAAGCTGGCTTGAGTAAGCAGGAGAAACCAGGAATCTCATGCTTCTTACTTGCAGTTAAAAGGGTTTCCTGAAGAGCAATTACCGAAGATCTATACTCTGTCAATAATAGCTCAAGGTCCCGACAATTTGCTTTAACTCCCCTTATGTTCCACTGGAGTATGTCCATGTTAGGTTGTTAAAAGAATATCTATCAGCCCTCTTCTCCAGAAACTTCACTGTCCACCAAAGAACTAAAACGGTTCTTCAAGACAAGGTCAGAAGCCGATGCTCCTGATAAATTTCTAAGTTGTTTGTTGCCATGCTTGGAATTTGCTCTTACTGGACTGAAACCTGCTGCACCAAATACCTGACTTCGAGATTTTCCCCTAGGAGGGTCTGGAGTCCGAAAAGGACGCTCCTCACTGCGTGCCTGTCTCGTACTGCTGTTATTGGCCTGTGAGCGAGGGGACATCTCTTTCCTCCGATCCTTCACCCCTGACCTCTGATCCACAGCACTTTGTACAACTGAAACACTTCTTCCCTCACCAGCAGGGGCTGAAGCCTGTTGTACACTGCTGGACGGAACACTATTGCATTTCTGAGACAAAACCTCAACTGATTGTTCAAGTATAGTAAGCCGATCCAAAACCGATGACAACAATTCTGTCAA
The DNA here is from genome assembly GCA_033310375.1 of Conus canariensis. Classification (NCBI taxonomy): domain Eukaryota; kingdom Metazoa; phylum Mollusca; class Gastropoda; order Neogastropoda; family Conidae; genus Conus; species Conus canariensis. Next base: position 30,493,090 of record CM065728.1, read on the forward strand.
TTTCTTCTCCAGAGCAGTGAATGGAGCTGCTCCCAGATCATCACCCGATGACCGGTTCGCAGAATCGTTAACCACCTTCTGTGCATAAGTCGCAGCCGAAGGAGTCCTGGCCTCCACTAACCTTCTAGCCTCAAGAAAGGAACATTTCCTCTCAATCTTTACTTTCTGAATCTCGCATTCCTTTTTCCACACTGGACAACTTTTTGAATTTGCTGGATGGTCACCCTTACAATTGACACAGTATACAGCATTTATACAAGATTCATCATGCTTCTTCTGTCCACAGTCACGACAGATCTCCTGACCCCGACAAGCTCGGCTGGAATGCCCAAAGCGTTGGCACTTGAAACACCGCAAAGGAGATGGTACAAAAGGCGTAACTTTCACTCGGACATAACCCACTTTGACAAACTCTGGGGGAGATGGCATAGCAAAAGTCAAGAATAGCGTGTTGGTTTCGATTAAGTCACTTCCTTTAGAGATTTTAACTCTATGGACCTGCAGAACACCCTGACTTTCCATCTCCAGTCCGAATTTCTGATTCAGCAACTCCAGCCAAGTCAACACATCTGATTACCCCTTTCGAGTAGTTGAGAAAGAGGTGAATGGAAACCTTAACTGTGATCTGCATGAGTTGAGAACCATCCCTTTTCAGTAGCAACCGAGACGCCGCTTCCGTAGCACAGTTAACAAGGTAACTACCAGATCGGAGTCTTTTGATCATTTTAAATCCTGTGGACGAAACTCCCTCGAACCACTTGCAAACAGCGAACGGAGAAATCCGAGCAATGGATTCTTTCGGATCTTTTGCTTCCACTAAAAGGAAGCTTGGCCATGTGTTTTGGATACCCTTTCTCTTTGCCACTTCTCTTATCTCATTATCTGAATCTGAATCTCTATTCATAGTCTCGTCCATAAGCGTGCCATGTCCATCATCATTTCTTCTCTTTTTGTTAGGGGGTAGTTGTTTAGATGTCATAATGAAAGAAAAAAAACTTCACCTCCCCTACTCCCCACCCGCCATCGAGTGCCCACAAGGGCGATGCCCCTAAGCGGTCCTCCAGCAAAGGGAAACACCAGGGTTATAGTGCAGGTATACACCGCGTGGCACGCGCTCCACCCCATCCACCAGGCTCATGACCAACTGCCGGGAACGGACAGGAGGCCACTCACCTGGCTTCCAGGACAAGCAACGTGGCACACGGTTTGACCCATGCCATGCCCACACTGTGAAGGCGACCGGTTGACAGCATTGGGCCCCATGCTGCCCCCCGTCTAGGGGAAGTCCGGGCCAAAGTGGCGTGTTGAGGGGCGCGGATCCTACTCCGAGTCCCTCTCAACCACCAGGACACCATTCTCCCCCGACACGGGCCGCACCGCACGGTCAACACGGTGGACCAAGAGGCCACAGAGAAAATAGAAAGTGCTACAGAAGACTTGTGAAAAAAGGAAAAGAATAGGATAAAGATCCGTAAAGGCAGAAGATAGACAAAACAGAAAACTGCAGATTAATAAGGAGAATGTTGAAAGAGAAATGCAGGTGAAAGAACCATGGGTAGGCAGAAAAAACACAAAAAAAGAGAAAAAGAAAGCCCACTTAAAACAAAGTCCCACCCTCAAGGGGCACAAGAGGGTGACCCTGAGAACTAAAAATAAGACACCCCACCCAGGTCCCCCAGGGCAGACCCCGGTGGGGGCCATGGGAAAAGTAAACTAACAGAAAAGTAAACATGGGACAACGGGACATAGGACAAAAAAATTGGTTATCAGAGAAGTGGCAAATAGAACGGAAGTGAAAGATAATGGAATGGAATAACTTGGTATACAGAACATGGGTGGCAAAGCCCCAGTTTCTGGAATAATAAAACAAAAACAGGGATAGTTGGAAAATACATTGAAATGTTGCAACAAAAAAAAAGAAAAAAAGAAACCCATCAAAATGCTGCAAAAGCGTGTTGCAAAAAAAGGCAGTAAGATGAGAACAAACAAAGGATGTAGAGCAGAGAAGTGGCATAACCAGGACTGAGAGAGGTACTGGAATGCAAATGGTTTTGAACCGAATGTTAGAACAGCTGTGGGAATGGTCAATAAAATGAGAGAACCATGATACGCTGCGTAAAAACTAGTTGCCTCAAGTTGGAAGGGATTTCACAATGAAGAGTGCATATGTGTAGGGGTGGAATGGGGTAGGCAGTAGAGCAGATTGTTGAAATGGTAAAACCTGCCAGATGAAATTAGAAGGTAATGCAAAATAGTCTAAATGAGCTCTGGGGGACAAAGAACAGGAAACAAGCGAAACACTGATAAGGTAAATAGCGCTGAGAACTGGAGATGTGAGGAAAAGAGAAGTTATGGAGGGTGAGGAAGGTGATCAGAAAATTATGCATACGGAAAAAAGCAAGAATGAGACAGGATGTCAAAGAGATGGGAAAGGCAGTGGATGGTTCGAAAATGTCAGAGGGAATGAAATGGAAAGAAAACTATGAGAACGAAGAAGATATGGAATAATGAGTTTTGAATGTAACTGCAGAAACTGGAGTTGGTCTACATTCATTCTCAATAAAGATCAGAACTTTCACAATGAACATGGCATCCACACACACACACACACACACACACACACACACACACACACACACTCCCTCTCTCTCTCTCTCTCTCTCTCTCAAAGGTATGCAGTGGATAGGGGTGGTTGGTTAGGATAAAAAGAGATGGACATGGCAGGGAATGGAGTCTACCACTAATGGCAATAACAAGACATGAGGCTATTCATGTTCATGTTCCCACATGGAAAAAAAAGGCTGGGGAAAATGAGAATGAGATGGGATAGAAGTGAAAATGCTGAAAATGAAAAGGATATATATGTTAAGGGAGAGCACACACACGCAAAGATACATACTGTGTGTGTGTGTGTGTGTGTGTGTGTGTGTGTGTGTGTGTGTGTGTTATGTGTGTGTGCAAGCGGGGAGCTTATGTGAGGAAAAATGATACAACCTTAAGTTACAGTGACAAAACTTGGGTGAGGAATGTGAAAAATAATCAGAAGTGGGTAGAGATGGTGCTGAACCTGGGGAGAGCGGTGAAGAGTGAACAGGAAGGGCTGGTGGTGGCGAAGAAAGTAAAGGTAGGGCTGAATAGGATCAGGGTCAGTAAGGGAAAATAGGAGCAGTGGGTAGATAGTGGAAAGCCTGGAAGGAAAACTGGAAGAGGAGTGGGAAAAGAAGGGATGAAGAGAGAGGACAAGAAAGGAACTAGATGGAATGTTACATTTTGCTTTTTGTCAACTGTACCCCAAACGACATAATGGGTTCAAGTTTTCAGGGTTAAAAAAAAACTAATCCCTAGGGTCCAGCCCACCGAACAGAGTCTTTTCAGGGCTGTCAAACTTACTCGCACAAAACCGTCACGTTAGAAAAAGCAAATCAGATCATCGGGAAAAAAATTCAGTAAAAAAAGCAAACAGAGGTAATAGGTAAGGTAATGATGCTTATTGCCCAGCCGACCGCAAAGGGCCATATCAGGGCTGTCACCACGTTAAAATCAACTCACAAGTCATCCAAAAAAAACACAAAAAAACCGCACTTTCACACATCTTTTTAAAATGCATCTTCTAAAAACGTACCAGAAACTTCGTTAAAAATCTTTCTTCCGTAAAATCTTAGATCAGATGGAAATCGTTAATCTCTTCCAGAAACTCGAAGATCACGTCAGGTGGGACATCTCTGAACAGTGTTTTCATGGACTCTGCTGTAAAGTGTTTATGTCTCACATCGTGCAAGTACCAACAATCTAAAAGAATATGTTTCACTGTGAGTGGAACATGACATGGAATACACCACGGAGCTTCTTCACCCTTTAAAAGATAGGAGTGGGTATAAAAGGAGTGGCCTGTGTGCAACCTGCACAAAACTGTCTCTTCCTTACGGCCACCTGTGGCAGACGGTAAAAACTCTTAAATTCGGACGGATCTGGAAAAGTTTGTCCATCTGAGTGTTCCATTCCTCTTGCCAGAGGTTTCTAACGTAAGTTTCAATTTTGGGTTTCACGTCCGTGTGCAGGATGGAAAATCTGCACGTTTCAAGGTGTGTGGCACCCTTGGCAAGTTGGTCTGCCTTCTCGTTGCCTCGAATGCCGACGTGACCAGAGACCCAAGCGAAAACTATGCTGTATCCGTGGGTTTTTTTTTTTTTTTTTTTTTTTTTTTTTTTTTTTAGAGTAGTGTACTGTTCAAATACATTCAATAGTTGAGGGTGTTTGGGGTTGCGGCCAACAATGGCCTCCAAAGCAGAAAGGGAATCTGAGAGGATAAGAAAGTCTCTGTGATTTGACTCCGAGATAATTTTCAGAGCCAAGACCAGCGCTGTGAGTTCAGCGGTGTATACAGAGCTGTCTGAAGGAATATGTTTTGACATATTTCGGGAGGGAGCCGTTGAGCAGTAAGCAGCACACACGACCCCCTCCTCGGACCTGGAATCATCGGTAAATTGTGGAATGAAGGGAATTTGGAACAAACGTCTGCAAAAAAGGAGTTATATGCAAGAGAGCAAACAACGGAAGCCATTTTGCTAAGCTGTTGACATTTTAAAACATGAAAATAGGCTACACACAGAATAACTTGCATTTCACTGATTTTTCACGAGAGAAAAGTGAAAAACAAACCCAGAGAGAGCAACGCCCAGTGTCCACTCTGCACAATGAACAATTTCATTATCTAAATGCCAGTAGCAACAACAACAACGACAACAAAAAGGCTGGCATATCATAAGACCAAGCTGTGCTGATGGTGCCAGACATTCTGCTTGATTGTTCTCACCAGCTAAGATTAGAAAAACTACAATATCGTGTCAAAAAATGTAACACAGGAATCCATGGACAAGTAGAGACTACACAGTAAACAGCTAGTATCAACTCGACAGAGTGTACAATTTTCACAGCATGGTCAATATTTCGCCCCCATCCCTCACCCCCCTCATAAACAAACAAACGAAACAAAATAAATGAAACGCTGGCAAGTCATACATCACATCTAGAACAAAGTGGTTACAAATTTCAAGAATAGAGTAATGAGTGTTGTTCTAACCCACTATTCAGCGTGTTCCACTTCGGAAGGTAGGGATGGTTTCAGCGACAGCCCAGCCTACCACATCATCATACTATGTGACCCTTTTTCCCTGTGTGTTTTCAGCCCTGAAGAGGCAGTGTGTGCTTGGCTGGGCTGTCATAACAAATGACTGAAAAGTTACAGTCAGCAGGATAATACTGTAAACTTTGACAAGTGGTGTAGGATTGTATTCTAAACTTTGTCAATACAGTGGGGTTACTATAAACTTTGATAAATACAGCGGGATAATACTATATACTCTACACTTTGACAAAGCCAGTGTGAGAATACTGTACACTGAACACTCAGTGTCACGATGAGTACAGCAGGACACTATGTACTCCACACTTCGACAAAGCCAGTGTGAGAATACTGTACACTGAACACTCAGTGTCACGATGAGTACAGCAGGATAATACGTATATATACTGCACACTTTGACAAAGCCAGTGTGAGAATACTGTGCATTGAACACTCAGTGTCATGATGAATACAGCAGGATAATAATATATACTCCACACTTTGACAAAACCAGTGTGAGAATACTGTGTATTGAACACTCAGTGTCATGATGAATACAGCAGGATAATACTATATACTCCACACTTTGACAAAGCCAGTGTGAGAATACTGTGCATTGATCACTCAGTGTAAAGCATGTCTTCCACTTCTGTTTTCAAAGTTCTGATATTTTACTGGTGTCGGTTCCCAAATAATGTGCATACATGTATGATGTATACAAAGTGACTGCATCTGATGTCGTTACGAGTCACTGAACTAACACATTGTTTCCGGTGCAATAATAACGGATCCCTTGCAAAAGCAGCTGTGTGCGCGCGCGCGCGTGTGTGTGTGCGCGCGCGCGCGTGCGTGTGTGTAAGGCGGTAGACTACCACACTATTTCTATGAGAAAGACATTTAATTCTGTGTGGAAGACCAGCAGGGAAAGTACTGGCTGACATGCTGAGAAACACCACACTACTCATGGACAGAGGTTCTAGTATGGATGAAGATCAGTTGACATTTACTGTTATTGAAACAAAGGTGGGGGAAGTTGTTCAGTTCTTGCAGTCCAGCAGACCATCAGGGAAGGGTGGGGGTATTTTAGGGCTGTCACATCATGAAAACCTGTTTCATGTAAGCCTTTTTTTTCTTTCTTTTTAAAAATTGATAAACCAGTTTATTTAAAAAGTACTCAAAACACCTTAAAACAGGAACTTTTTTTTTTTTTTTTCCAAATTTGGTTTAATCAAATGAAAAAAAACTTGAAATTTAAATCTTGTGGAAAATCCATGACCAAGGTCTTTGTGGATCTACTCTAAAGTGTGTATGTCTATTGTTTAAATCCCAACTTCCTAGCCCCACATGTTTTATAGTGAGCGACATATATGGTATGCACCATGGGACTCCTCACTCTTTGTACTGCTGCGTGAAAAAAGAGTGGCTGTGTGTAATCAGGACAAAACTGTTCCATCTCTCTGGTAACCAGCGGCAGATGGTAGGAATTCTTTCAAATTTGGACAGATCTGGAAGAAAAACCAACTGTGTTTCAAACATCTTACCACAGGTCTTTGACAGAACTGCTAATTTTGGGTTTCATGCTTGTGTTGGGGATGGATGATCGGTCAACACTTTACTTGCAGGATTTTTGGCCAACCTCATTGCTTTGAATGAACGAGATTGGGGAACGAAGCAAAAACAATGTTTTAGGCATCAGGTTTAAGACATGTAAAGTTAAAACAATTTTTATGGATGGTCACGACCAGCAATGTCCTCCAAAGCAGAAAGTGTGTCAGAATCACAAAATTATCACGCTTGGATTGATCACTCCGAGTGCTTTGGGTTCATGAGTAGAGGGAACTGTCTTGAGATATTTTCAACATTATTGAGCATGAGTTGTTGAGCAATAAGTAGTGCAACAAGTCCTCCTCACACCTGGAATTTTGAGTAAAATGTTCTGATGAACGATAAAATGTCTTGAATGCCTGAATGCCAGAGAGCTGGTACAGTCCTGGCCAAAAGATAAGTTCAGAGCGAATAAGCGGTGTTTAAAAAATCCATAGTGGACTGTCTAGGAATTTATATATCAGCTTGGTCAAACCATCTGATATTTTTCCTTCAAATTACCACACTATAAACATTGTGTTGCTTCATTATTTTGTTTGCCATGTTATCTAGAATATTTAATTTTCTTCTATTCAGGCACTGTCTTCTTGTCTACTCTTCTATGTAAATAAAAAAAAACATTACATTAACTGACTGGGCTCCATCTGTATGCTCCTGGACTGATTAGAATCCACCATCTTCACCCCTTTCTCCTTATTTCCTACACCTTACTCCATCACCATCTTGTCTCTCCCAGCTCTCCCCTTACTCTTCCCTCCCCCTTCAAATTGAAACCTATCTACCATGATGGCAAGTAAAGCTCAATTCTGAGGCCAGAAGAGGCTCAGCACCATACAGGAATTTTGAACTTAAGGGGGAATAAATGTCGTGGACACCTACCCAGTCATGCTTTGCGTATCACATCAAAATGTTATGCATTCGGTTTGTGCATCTAAGCCTGTGCATCAGCTATAGAGTATGGTCACCGTGGGTTTGGAGCAAAATCACTTACATGAAAATTAAATAGTAGCTAAAAGCAACCATGAATGACTAAACATGGGAAAAATGACGTGGCAAGAAAATTAATATTTGGTACAAAATCGTAGGTCACGATTTCTCTGTGGATGGTAGAGTAGCATGCACGTACGCATTTTCAGTCTTGGCTCATCTAGACCCTTACCTCATTCTTGAGGCGTTGTGACCTCCATGGAGCGGGGGCCGGGGCTGGTGGAGGGAGATCATCATCCAGAAGATGAGGGAAACCAGCGCCAGTGGTGCCTGTGCCCTCAGACGTGGACGTGGCATCAGTCACATCTCTTCTTCAGAGTCGATGTCTGAGGCGTCAGCAGAAGGGACAAGTTGTTGCTGTGACAAAGGCTTTGGTCCCTCATCTAGGTGATCGGTGGTCAGGAGCGGTCTCTTTGGTTGACGACCTTCTCTGGGCCACCTGCCCATGGCAGGACAGCATACACCTGCTCATGTGGGTTGGTGGTGACACAGTGCAGGTCAGGCTGCCAGAAGTCCTGGATCTTGAATCCATTGCGCATATAGACATGGTCACCAACTTGGAGATAATGGCCAGTTGTCCGCATGTCGTACCGGGCCCCCTGCAGCACCACTTTGAGTACACAACCTAGTGCCTGCTGGTGAGCTGCTCTTAGTTGCTGCTGGTGTTGCCGTACTCTGTCCACTGGGCCTACCGTTGTTGTGGTGGGACATCCCAGGAGGTCGTCGACAGAAAGCCTAGGATCCTGCCCAGACAGGAGGAAGTGTGGTACAAACCCAGTTGAGGAATGTGGCATGTTGTTAGAGGCCTGCATCTCTTTTACTCAGGGTGAAGGATACGAAGCAAGTCATGCAGTGAATGGTTAACTACTCTCCGTGCAATCCCCTGATGATGGTATGGCATCGTTCTGACAGTTCCTGCACCAATTTGGGCTCAAAGTCTCACTCCTGATCGCTGTGGATTTGTTAAGTCATCCCATAGCTCAGGAACCATTCATGCACCAGGACATGCAAGACTGTGGGTGCTTCTTGGCTGCATGTTGAGATCGCCTGAGCGAACTTGCTGAAGACGTCGGTCAGGGCTAGTACAGAGTCACGGCCATCGCTCACAGGCTCCAACTTTGTGAAGTCGATGGTCAAGACTTCCAGCGGATGGCTGGCTAGCAGGGGCGTTAATGGCGCCTGAACCTTGGAAGGTGTTCGGTTCACGGTGCAGTGCTGACATTTGGCAAGGTAGCCCTTAACTTGGCCATACATGCCTGACCAGCAGACACCTGGACACAGCAGTTTCATGGGCCGCTCGTGACACTGGTGGAACGGCTCCACTACACCAGGGCGAAGAACTCTGGGGAGGACATGTTCCAGTGTCACATATCTGGGGTCCATTGTCCGTCGGAGCCATACAGAGGGCAGGGATGCAGCAACGGTGAGCCATCCAAGCCATTCTTCAGGAGGGTGGGTGGGGGGGGGGGGTCCCGGTTAACCTCTTAGATGGTGGCCTGAAGATAGGTTGCAACATTCTGGGCTGCTTTTCAGCAAGGACACAGAACTTTCATCCCCAGCAGAACTGGTCATTCACCAGTTCTTTGACCACCAGGACTGGGAGTGGGACATCACGACAGAGTTGGCCGAAGAGCTAAACATCAATGATGTAGAAACCGCTGCCTGGCCACAGTCAGGTCTGCGCTCATTGCTCACCTCATGGAAAAGGTTCACCTCCAGGCGTCTCTGAGAACAGTGGGCTGCCAGATGGGCGCTCGATGAGGATTTGGCCGTGTTGTCTCAGATCTGGTTCCTGTTTTGATTACACAATAAAACAGACAAGTTAATAAACTACAGAATTGGGTCAGAGAGTCGGTCGGTCAGTCAATTCAGCAGTGAACCCTTTCATGTCATCTATTGAGACAATGCAACTGTATCATTAGGAAAAAGGGATGGAATGAGGAAGTTAAGGGAAGGCAGAGGGTATCTGTAAACTGTTCCCTCATCCAATCTGTCATCTTCAGAAAATCAAGTAATCAGGTGTGCATCAATGGCGGGATGATGCGAGGGGGGAGGGGGGGGGGAGGGGGGGGGGAGTGTCTCCAACAAAAAAGTGACAAATACTGAATAGTTTATGAGATGGTTATGTGGTTGTCCCTTTGGTTAGTTACTTGGTTTGCTAATCAGCTGATTCACTGGCGGGTAGGTCCTTCAGTTTGTTTTTCAAGTGATCAGTCAATCAGTTAATCATTGATCAGATCCAAAAAGAGTGGAACGACCAAGTCAGAACACAATGTTGTATTTTTCTCACAAAAAAACAACGGCACACTAATTATAACAGGATGATGAAAGAGACAGCACACACACATACAAGCAAACATGTATGCGCACGTGTGTACACACACACACACACACACACACACACAGAAAAGAGACAGTGTCAAGGGTCCCGATTTGAGGCATCATAGCCTACTCTAAGAGACAGATACAGAGAAGGATGGCAGACCCCCCCCCCCCCCCCCCCCAAAAAGTTTTTCATCGAAAATTACTTATCTGATGAACAGACAATTGAAGGTGAGATGAAAGTTATGTGGCAAGAGTGCTGTCGGGATTATATTACTATTATCATTATTACTAAGTACATATATAGTGCCTATCCTTCATTCGTGACCAAGCTCTAAACGCTTTACAATCCTCACTGCCCTATCTGGGCAGATCCAACGAACAGCTGCCTGCTGGCACTACATTCAGTCATTTCCCACATCTTTCAGGCTGTCAGTCAAACACTTTCATTTATATCTTCATTCCTTCAGTGCAGGCTATGTGTACATGTGTTACCCACACCAACAGTCAAAGTGGCCCTCTCTTCCGAAAGTTGGTGATGGGATTTCACGTGAGCAAAACAAGTGTGCGCGTTCTCATATGGAACCTCTGTCCAGTCTCATTCAAAGGACTATCTTGACCCGACCCCCACCTAGATATACCAGATGTACCCCAAACTAATTCGCTCATCTTTCATACCTACTCGGCCACCCATGATATCATTTCTTGCCAGCCCCCTCTCCTCCCCAACTCCCATCCCCTTTCGACTTCCCCCTCCCCACCCTCCCTCTCTAACGTGTAGGCTTGCACAAGTCAAAAATAGAACATTTTCCTTTCGTATCCCCACATCACCCCCCTCCCCCCTTTTAAACCGTAGACCCGCAAATGAATTATTGTATTAGGAAGGTGGAATGGCAAGTGTGTGAGCTGGATGTGAGAGAGAGCAGCAGTCCGAACAATCAACTGCATTCGATGGAGATGGGTAGGGAGATGGGCAGAGAAGGCCGTGTTGGGAGAGGGGGTAAAAAGAGGTTTTGTGTGTGGTGTGTGTGTGTATATATATATATATATATATATATATATATGTGTGTGTGTGTGTGTGTGTGTGTGTGTGTGTGTGTGTGTGTGTGTGTGTGTGTGTGAACTGGTTGATGACATGGGAGAAGGTAGGGAGGAGCTTGGAGGCAGATTTTCCTTTGTACTCCCCTTTGTTAAGAGCTTTCTGTCAAAATGATTTCGAGAAATGTAATGGCATTGTATGATTCCTTGTCGTGCACGAACAGTATTACTGTTAGTAATTGCTGTAACCAAACGGTCCTTGTCATTTGATCAAAAGAACTGTTTTTACGGGAAGTGGTGTACAAAAGAAATTTCCAGCTCCTCTGTTACCAAAAAAATTGGTGGAAAAAATAATTGTCAATTTGGCAGCAAAATAAATGAATAGAATAGGAGAAAATGCTAAAAAAAGGAAAGGCCAAATGAACAAGCAATGACATAAGTGACGCATCATTTGACCAAAAGTTTTTGCATGTAAACCCCCGAAAAGGAAACCCTTTTTTGTTTAAAGGGAAGAGAGCGGAAGGGGGCGAACAGAATCTTCCCAACTTCTTTTTGTCAACACCTAATGCCGCACACAGAGCGAGAGAGAGAGAGAGAGAGAGAGAGAGAGAGAGAGAGAGAGAGGGAGAGCGAGAGAGAGAGAGAGAGAGAGAGAGAGAGAGAGAGAGAGGGAGGGAGAGAGACTGACAGAGCACTTTCTTCCATCAAATGTTGGGGATGACTTGGTGGAAGAACCAGGGTAAACAAAAGTCTTGGGTCCCTCTGTTCAAACCCCACTACCATTTGGAGGAAAATCTTTCCGTCAAAGGTTCAGAAAGTATTCAAGCAAAACGAGCCAACTTGTGTTTTCCATTTACGGAACATCTACAGTGCGGTCTAATCAAATTCACTCCAATTGTTCGTGGACAGGAAACATGCAGACCTGTTTGCCCTAAAGCTGCAGCTGTTGTACTTTTGAAGTAAAATGAGAGCATTTTCAACAAAATGAGTCGACACATCTTGCAATTTCGTTGTTCCCTGCAGGCATCACAGGGCAGAGGGTTAACAGTAGAGCCTAGAGCCGATACCTAATCTTACCGTACCTACCGTTAAAAGGTTTCTCCCAATACAAATTACTTTCAAAACTGGATTCATCAACACACTGGCACAAATTCAGGCTCTCTCGCCAACCCCCCCTCCCCCCCTCCCCTGATTTTTCGGAGCCTGTGGTCTCTATTGTTCCATCGTCGCTTAGACGTGAGTTCGCGCTCACATGTTCGCGAGAGTTGTCGGTCTTTGGTCATAGGCCTAGGCTAATGCACACACAGACAATGGCTACAAACCGCAAGTTCAACTATGGCTTCGTATCGAGATCCCCCCCTCCCCTTCCCAATTCGTCGAATTCATCGTATTTTCTCCAACACATGTACAAAATACAGTGAAGTCGTATGAATAAAGAAGTCTGAACATGACATACAGAAATCATGTTTGAAAGCAAGCGAATCTCAAAAGTAGGATACCCCTACACTTGATATTAGCAAATAAAGAATAATAAAAAAAAATAAATAAGGGATTGGAGGAAAAGGGTGAGATGGTGGATGGATGTGGGGTTGATGAACCCATATGAACAAATGCATTCAAAGTGGGTGATTGAAGAGAGAGAGAGAGAGAGAGAGAGAGAGAGAGAGAGAGAGAGAGAGTGCGTGTATGTGTCAGTATGTGTGTAGACAGAGGAGGGAAGGAAAAGGGGAACAATTAGATGGAGCTGTGGATGATGGCATGGAGGTAGGAACGACTTGGAAAAGGAGAGGAAGGAGGCGGGGAGGGGAGAGAGCTGGGGGAGGAGACAAGTGAGGTTTCAATTCCAGGATTTGAAACATTCCACATGAGCAAAGACGCTGCTTCATGTGGAAGACCGTTTAGCAAGATTACCGTTCGTACCTTCCTGCGGAGGAGCTTCTTAACATAAAAATGACACTGCCTCTTCTGGTGGAAGGCAATTCAGCAAGATTACCTTTTGTATCTTTCCTGTACAAGAGCTTCTTTCCATCAAAAATTTTACACCTGTCCTTGACATTTGAGGGTGGGGGGAGGTGGTAGGGGAGGAGGGGGGGGGGGGGTTGGGGTTGGGATGGGAATACAAAAGCAAATCTAAGACTATTCCCCTAAAATAGGATTCCATATGAAAAGATATCTGGTCTTTTCTGGTATTACTGCTTTCTGTAAAATATGCATTTGGTTGCAGAGAAACACAAATGCGTGCACACACACACACACACACACACACACACACACACACACACACACACACACACACACACACACAGTGTGAGGGCAGGATGAAAAAAAAAGCTGTAAAGCTTATTCTTTAGCCCTCAATGAAGATCATTTTGACTTGACACACACGCAGAGAGGGAACCGAAAGAAATGGACTAAAATTTGACAGAAAGATCTTGCACCGGAGCCCCACAAGAGGAAAGCTTTCCCACTATATCTGTTGAAGTCGTTTTGTTTTGTTTTTCCACCAGACAGGAAAACAGTAAAGGGGGTGTGAATGGAAATCCCTCCCGATTTGTTTTGTCAGCAACACCAAATGTGTGTGCGTGTGAGAGAGAGAGAGAGAGAGAGAGAGAGAGAGAGAGAGAGAGAGAGAGAGAGAGGATGAGGGTGGAGGTAGAGATCGAGTGTGTGGGGGGTGTCTTAACTGCCCCCCCCCCCCCCCTATCCAATGTGGTTATTAAAAAAAATACCTGCACAAATTATGGGGCTCACTTTCAAAACCCTACTGTAACCACCCAAGGAAGGAGGGTGAAATCTTCCTATCTTAAAAGCAAAGAAACAAACTTACCTCTACAAAGGCATGAACTTCACGGAATCTTTGCCATGATGTATATCAGTCAAGACAGCCATTTGCGCATCTTTCATTTCGTTTGCAGTTTCATTGATGGCGTGTCAAAAGGTAAAATAGCCATGGCCAAATGTCACAGGTCGGTGTTGTTGCAGTGCACGACCGACTGGTTGTCTGGTGTACAACATTGTCAGTGTGGTTCACCTGCTTCTGTGCTTGGTTTCCCGTCCCTGTTTTTTCTAACTTTCACAGGCCTGGTGTGCCGCAGGTTTAGTGGCTCTGGTACTGATCAGTTTTCATTTGCTGTCCGTGTATCATGGCGGCCATCGTCACGTGTTCACACGAATCGCGGGCCGCCCATTGGCTAACGATGCCAGATTCAAGGCATGCTTTTCAGCAGATTAAGGACTGTAGTGAGATGAGTTCACGCGTGGGGAAGTAGCTTTCAAATGTTCAGAAAAAGCGGGAAACACTCTCTGAGACTCCTTGGCTTTGAAAAACATCCCCTCCCTCCCCCCGTTCCCCCCCCCCCCCCCCCCCCCCCCGATTGTCAGGATTCTTCTTGTATTCAGCCGTGACGAGACTACCTGAGAGAGAGAGAGAGAGAGAGAGAGAGAGAGAGAGAGAGAGAGAGAGAGAGAGAGAGAGAGAGGTACACTAGTATATGTAGCATACTCTTACATACTCGAGCATTTTTGTGCACCTATACAAGTGCGTTTTTTCTGTTTTAGCTGTTTTTTTTTAGTTTTTTTTTAACAAGCGCCAACTCTGTATTTCATCTCACACAGTTTGTAGTAGTAGTAGTAGTGTGTGTGTTTGTGTGTGTGTGTGTGTGTGTGCGTGCGTGCGTGCGTGCGTGCGTGCGTGCGTGCGTGCGTGCGTGCGTGCGTGCGTGCGTGTGTGTGTGTGTGTGTGTGTGTGTGTGTGTGTGTGTGTGTGTGTGTGTGTGTGCGTTGTTGTTTTTGTTTTATTTTGTTTTGCGTCTTTCCACAATTCGTGATATTAGACGAAAAAAAAAATCGGGGCCAGGAAAAAAGGTTAACACAACGAGTCAAGAGAATTTAATTATCTACAGCTACACATAAAAGTAGAACATCAAATGAAAATTAGAAAATGTGTGTGTGTGTGTGTGTGTGTGTGTGTGTGTGTGTGTGTGTGTGTGTGTGTGTGTGTGTGTGTGTGTGTGTGCGTTGTTGTTTTTGTTTTGTTTTGTATTGCGTCTTTCCACATTACGTGATATTAGACGAAAAAAAAAAATCGGGGCCAGGAAAAAAGGTTAACACAACGAGTCAAGAGAATTAACTTATCTACAGCTATACATAAAAGTAGAAAATCAAAATGAAAATTAGAAAATGTTGTGTGTGTGTGTGTGTGTGTGTGTGTGTGTGTGTGTTGTGTGTCTGTGTCTGTGTCTGTGTGTGTGTGTGTGTGTGTGTGTGTGTGTGTGTGTGTGAGAGAAAGAGAGAGAGAGAGAGAGAGAGAGACAGAGACAGACAGAGACAGAGAGAGACCGAGAGAGAGAGACAGAGAGAGAGAGAGAGACAGAGAGAGACAGAGAGAGAGAGAGAAGATGGATTTTGCTGAAGACTTTCTGACTCACAGTAACATTCCAGAAGGCAGGGGTGGGCATCCACAGAAAAATGAAGACGGAAAGGAAAGCGAGAGGTCTGGCCACTAAACGGCTCTATGGTAGAAAGGAGTGATCAGATGAGGTGTAGGAAGGGCCTGGAGGATGGAGGGGTGGGGTGAAGTGGAGCTGGGGTGGGATGGCGCAGAGTGGGAAGTGGGTAGTGGTAAGAGTGGGGGTGGGGGCAGAATTGGAGGAAGGGAAGGCTGCAATCACAAGAAGGGAGGAAAGCATTGGGGTGTTTCACTTCTTCTGCCAGCACTCGACTGTTCCCTCTTCCATGGAGACATGAGGGGGATGGGGAGGGCATAGGGGTTAGAAAACGGAGGGTCGGGGTGGGATGAGGGTAGGAATGGTTGGGGGGGGGGGGAGGGGAGAGAGTCCTGGAGGCTGTGATCTTGTTCACATGCAGAGAATGCCACCAACATACTTTCCGCAGTGGGTGGAACGAAGTATCCCCGCTAGCTCGGGGGTACTGTGTCTGTCGTTTCCGGCCAGCCTGTAAGAACTATTCATCTCATCGATCCCTCGCCAGCATGGCGGTAGCGGGAAGAGCGTGAACGTTGTGCTTCTACAGTAAGCTACTCCGGTCAAGAGGGAAATTGTAGATAGACGGTGACTGCTGACTTAATTCTTCTCAATGAGATTGGAAACTGTCTCTTTGTGTTCCTTTTTGTCCCTTTCCTCTCGCTCGTCTATTTTTTTATTTATTGTTTTACCAACAAGAGCTTTGTCCCATTCATTGAGGGAGATATGTATGGTATGTAAGGAATGAACATAGCGTTTACCTCCCCTCCCTCATCCCACCACCACTCTCCCACACCTCTTTCCCCGTAAGACCATCAACATCCCTTCCTTGCTTTTTGACACACCTGATTTTCGAACATAACATCTTTCTGTGAAAAGGGTCTGGGTTAATTTAGTGCAAACACTTTAAAATAAACTTGGATGTTTGAGGAGAGGGTCAGAGAGAGATGGGAGAAGATGAGGTGAATCAAGATTTTGCAGTGCTGGATGAAAAAGAGAAAAATAGGGGTGGGGGAATGGGAGGAGGAAGATGGGGGGGGAGGGGGGAGGGGGTAAGGGGGTAAGGGTGGGGGTAAGGGCGGGGGTTGAGACAAAGAAGGAAAACAGTGAACGTTCGTGACATGAGTTTAACTTCTGCCTGAAGATGTTGACGGGAAGAAGAAAAGGAGGGACAGAGCAGTGGAGGGGGTTGAGGAGTTGAGTAGAGGGGAAAAGCTGGTCTTCCACAATGATGTTAAAGCTAAATCGTTTTGAACAACGGGCCCCACACCCAGCAGTTTAGACAATGAATCAATATTAGTCAGTTTTTTTTTTTAAAGTTTTTAAGTTGTGGAGTCGTTTCCCCACGCTCTTTGCCATGAGCTCAGAGACTTTAAACAAAACTACCATGGCAGGCATCAGTGGAAAAAGGAAAGGCGCACACACACACACACACACACACACACACACACACACACACACACACACACACAC
>CM065728.1:30515117-30517617 GCA_033310375.1 Conus canariensis
TTGATTGGAATAATGTTGGTGAAGTGGTGAGGAGGATGAGCAGTTGATTGGAAGTAATGTTGGTGAAGTGGTGAGGAGGATGAAGCAGGGTGATTGGAAGTAATGTTGTGAAGTGGTGAGGAGGATGAAGCAGGGTATTGAAGTAATTTGGTGAGTGGTGAGAGGATGAAGCAGGTGATTGGAAGTAATGTTGTGAAGTGGTGAGGAGGATGAAGCAGGTTGATTGGAAGTAATGTTGTGAAGTGGTGAGAGGATGAAGCAGGGTGATTGGAAGTAATGTTGTGAAGTGGTGAGGAGGATGAAGCAGTTGATTGAAGTAATGTTGGTGAAGTGGTGAGGAGATGAAGCATGTTGATTGGAAGTAATGTTGGTGAAGTGGTGAGGAGGATGAAGCATGTTGATTGGAAGTATGTTGGTGAAGTGGTGAGGATGGATGAAGCAGGGTGATTGGAAGTAATGTTGGTGAAGTGGTGAGGAGGATGAAGCAGGTATTGGAAGTAATGTGGCGAAGTGTGAGGATGAAGCAGGTTGATTGGAAGTAATGTTGGTGAAGTGGTGAGGAGGATGAAGCAGGTTGATTGAAGTAATGTTGTGAAGTGGTGAGGAGGATAAGCAGGTTGATTGGAAGTAATGTTGGTGAAGTGGTGAAGAAGATGGAGGGAATGAGGCGAGACGGAGGGGGGAGGGTTTGAGGGAGGTGAATGAAGACAGAACTTATTCCCGTTCGTCGAATCACGTCCACCCGCCAAAAAGGATCTTGCGCATAGGGGAAGGATGATGGGGTGCATAATTCACACAATGTCTGCCGCAAATTCTTCGGCTGGACATAGTCTTTTGTACGAAAATGATAGCCTGGACACTGACACCATCAACAGACCACGGCATATTGTGAACAAGAAACTAAGTATTTGAAGGAACTGTTGAAAGATTGTTATGGTGTGTGTGTGTGTGAGTGAGTGAGTGTGTGTGTGTGTGTGTGTGTGTGTGTGTGTGTGTGTGTGTGTGTGTGTGTGTGTGTGTGTGTGTGTGAATTAAGCCATTTTTCTAAATGTTGCGGGCCTGTACAACATATCCTTCATGCATTTTCTGTCTGTGGTGTGAATCCATGTTGTCGAATGTGGTTGCATTTCTTTTGTTTAGACTGCTCCCATATGACAGCGTTTTCTGATGAAGCACATTGCTTGGCCCCCAAGGCCACAACTCTGGTTTTCAGAGCGACGCCAATTCCATCACTGCTTTGTATAAAGCACATGTCAAACGACAAAAAACGCTCACGGCTGTACGTTGCTGGAGAACCAGACATCTAGAAAGAAGCATTTAATCACCGATTGATGTGTGAACCGTCAAAAAAATTGTCGCATAATTTAGCCTGCATCCGACAGGCCAACAGATCAATCAGAAATACAGCTTTCCCATGTTCAGTTTTCTTTTCATCTTTTTCTTCTTTTAGGCGAGCATGTCATCTTGTGCGTTATTTCATATTGATGCAAATAGAACGCAGTCACGTAATACCCAGTGATGCTACTGATTAGCTGATGACACCAACGTCTTGAAAGGGGTTCCACCAAGGCTGCAGCACAACATTAAACGGAAGAAATTGTGGAACAGCTTAGAAAAGTATGTCAAATGAGATAGGGTAACAAGGGTCAGACATGTGCTACCTAACAAAACATTTCAATTCATTTCTGATCATGATGGCACCTTCTATGGATTTAAATCACCAGCTGGTTTGTAACAAATCCCAGTCTCTCGAATTTTCCTTCCTGTCAATGAAAAGCATTGCATCGCACAAGTAGGTGCATTGTTAATATACTAACAGATTTACCCCAGAGGTGAGAACTATTCAACTGAGTAGGAGTATATTGGTCCCATTCACAATTTCATAATTTGAAAACCAAAACGTATTATTGCGCAGTGCAGTAGGACATGCATAAAATATCACTATCTTGTGCGCACTGAAAATTCAAGCCCCCCCCCCCCCACCCACACACACACGCACACACACAATGTATATATATGTACAGACACAGACACACAGACAGACAGACAGGCACACACACACATGCCGCGCGCGCGCGCCGCACACACACACACACACACACCACACACACACACACACACACACACACACACACACACACACATGCTGCGTTCGCATATGCTCGAACCTGCAGAAAACCAAACAACAAAAGAAACAAAATAGGTAACAGTGTGCAAATTTAAATGTCAATGTCATCATCACAAAAAGTGTGTTTATTGCTATTCCCTAGACATTTACATCTTTTCAAACATAACTGAAGGACACATTTCCCAACGGCTTGTTAAAAGTGCACATTCCAAACAAAGTGACAGATGAATTTTGACAACACACACACACACACACACACACACACACACACACACACACACACCACACACAACACAACACACACACACACACACACACACACACACCACACACACACACACACACACGGATACATACATACAAATCTTATAT
>CM065728.1:30525117-30530117 GCA_033310375.1 Conus canariensis
ATCGACAGACAAGAAATACTTGAATGAAGCGAGCCATTTGGAAAAATGAAAATAATAATGATAATAATAAACCCAACTGATCCATAGCAAACAGGTGTTAAAAAAGTGAAACATATTTACCCTCAAAATGCGAAACAATCCTTAACAAAATGACGGTGTGCGCAGGTTCGCGCGCGCGAGCCTGTGTGTGTGTGTGTGTGTGTGTGTGTGTGTGTGTGTGTGTGTGTGTGTGTGTGTGTGTGTGTGTGTGTGTGTCCGTACGTATGAGTGAGACAGAGAGAGAGAGAGAGAGAGAGAGAGAGAGAGTGTGTTGTGTGTGTGTGTGTGTGTTGTGTGAGAGAGAGAGGAGAGAGAGAGAGAGAGAGAGAGAGAGAGAGAGAGTATACTAAAGTATACCGCATACATAGCTGAAAACCTGCATTGTAGAATCTTTTTCCATAGACAGAACGGTAGTAGCAATTCTATCATTATCATGTAGAGGAGCCATGGAGAGAGGTGGGGTGGTGAGGGAATGTGGTTGGAAACGCTCTGTCTTTTTTAATTTTTAAGATATTTAATCCAAGAATTGTCCTCCATGAGGAAAACGTCTCTACCAACAAAATGGATAAGAACTGAAACATATTATAGCAACAAATACACATTACATTACAGCTACCTGAAGCAATGGTCTTCGTAAGAAAATACATAGTTAATTGACGACGAACATATTCCTGTCATTCTGAATGGAGACAATACAAACTGGCTGTGTACTGACATGCATTTCTCCATTTCCCGTCCGCAGCAAAACACAATTTTCAAACCAACTGTTCCTCTTTAAACAGATGCAGTTCCGATCAGTACTGACTCCTGCATAATGGTATCGTATTGTATACACACATAAACAAAGGTGAAACGAAAGGAACATAATCTACATATAAAAAGACAAGCCTGTTTCATCCTCTGAGTGAGTATTGCGTTCTATACGATCATAGTATACCAGATAACGCCCGTCTCAAGGCAATACGTGATTGCCCGTTATGGTATTGAGCCAGCATCTTAGAGAGTTCCGGTTCCGGTTCTATATGCATAATTCGCCGATTCTGTCTCTCACAAGCCTATGCACAGTTTACAAAAACAAATGTGGATCACTCTCTTTACCCTCAACCCTTCTTCGTACATTTATTCACAACTGATTTTGGTAATTGTGATATTGTTTAAGACTCTATATGCATAATGTACCGTACACTTAAAACATTCGCTTGTGTTCACCGCTCTGCATACATTACGTGATGATTTTATAACGCCTGTCTATAACTGTGAGTGTGTGCAGCATTCTGGTATCTTATGTGTAAACCTCAGTTTGTGCTACGCTGACCGTTTTCAATCCTGTTTGTGACTGTGTGTGCAAAATACGCCTCGACTCTGCTAGTTCTAATAGCTATCTATAGTTCTATGTGCAAAATACTACTCTGATAACTCTCATTCCTGTCTAACATTCTGTGTACAAAAACTCTGCCACCGTACTGACAATGCTCATCTCTGTAACCCTGTATGCAGAATGTACCACCGCCCTGTTAAAGATCATTACTGTCTACAACTCTGCGGGTTCGTTACTGCAAGCTTCTCTTACGATTTTCACTGTTGTCTATAACTATACGCGCATTATTTACTGTATGTTACGTATATTGCCTTTATTACTGTCTACATCTCTATGTGCATAATTTAATGCATATTACTCTATCAGGTGAAGTGGCATAATACTTTGTAAATGTATGATGTACTTTAATAGTAAAGCAGCTTTTTTCTCAACCTTAGTTCATATCACTTCGAATTTATAAGCAATTGTTGGTTTGGTATTCCAAAGGACATAGGAATGCGTATTTTATTGACGACGGAGGTCCACGTGGACATTACAAGTGTTGTTTTGATCAGAATGTTAATTGTCACTGGCATTTGAATTTATATGTTAAAAGCAGATTTGTCATCCTCTAGAATTTGTAGGAACCCAACCTTGCTAAGAGGTAGCGCTTGCAGTATGGGACTAAACAGGACACGTAAAGAAATGAATAAATAATCAAAACACAAACAGCCGTGATGAATATTATCTCTAGTTCTAAGTATGAATAAAACAGTATTAGCTGGTGAAAACAGATGGAGTGCTACTCGGGAAAAAATGGAATGAGACATCACTGTCTTTAGGACATAACTTTCGATTGCTATCAATAGAGATCAGACACACATTGTTAAGACACAGGCGGGAGCTAAAGTATTTTAGTATTAAACAGCAAACCATAGAATCTGCACTGTCTTGACACTAAAAGTGCACATGACAAAATGTCACCCGTTTTTGTATCTAAATGTTAATTAGATGCCCTTACACTCCAACTGCGAAATGAAAGAATTTGAATTTTCCTTATTCTCAAAGTGTAAGCTATACAGCTTCAGTTGGATGTACAATTAAACTACAAACCATAGTTAAAGCTGTCTCTAACAAATCATAGTCAAAACGGTCTCTAACAAACCATAGCCAAAGCTGTCTCTATACTCAAAGTACAAATTCTGTAGAATTTCTGTTCTCCTTACACCTAAACTGCCATCTGTTGAGTTTCAGTTATTCTCACACACAAACTGGAAATGACATTTCAGCGTCCGAGCTGCCTTTACATTCGAAGCTGTAACTATATGATTTTATCTGTCCTCATATTTCAACTGCAGATCTCTAAGATTCGATTATCCTATACGTTAGCTGCCAGTCCTACATTTTCAGATGTCCCTATACGTGAACTGCAGGCCACAAATTGAAGACTGTCCTTACACTTAAAACTACAAACCATGAAGTTTTAAACTGCAAATGATAGACTTTCATTCGTCCTTCAGCAAACAACTACAAAACATCGCTTGCTCTGACATAAACTGCAAACCACAGTTTCATTTGTCCTTCCAGTTAAAATTGTACACCATATAACTATTCCTATTTTAGTTATGAATTAGAATTGGAGTTGTCTGGACACTTAAACTTCAAATAACAACGATCTAAATGTATTTGTGTCCATATTTCAAATCATCATGTTACGGTTGTCCTTACATTTTAGCTCCAAAGCTTAAACTTTCAATTTTCCTTACACTTAAAGTGCAAACCATTGAGGTTACATTGCCCATGCCGTATAAGTGTTTATACATATTTTAAATTGTCTTTCTATACAAACTGAAAACGCATGAACAGTTTTCGCTGTCCTCATTAATAAAATGCAACCGAAACTTTGAATTATTTTTATACTTAAATTTGAAATGACATTTCACCATCCAAATTGTGTTTGCATCAAAACTGCAACTTACACATTCCACTGTACTCTCACTTTCATTGCAAGCCACAAAGTTTTTATTTTCCATATACTGAAATCGCAAACCATAGTTCAATATGTCTTTTTGCCTTATGTGCAAACCATAAGGTTAAGACTCCTTTCACTTCAACTGCAAAGCATAGAGTTTCAAGAGTCCTTACACCTGTGAATATTGGCTGTCCTTACACCTAGACTGCAAAGCAAGGTGTTTCATTCGCCTTACACCTGAACACAAACCATCAACTTTCATGCGTCCTTTCATTTCAATTCCTCTTTTCTGCACTCCACACACTCAGCTGCAAAGATGAAATCTGTTTTGCTGACACTGCAAACCAAAGTACTTCGGTTGGTCTTACGCTTATGTTGCTGGTCGTGACATTTTTTGTTACCTTTACTCTTGAATCGTACAGACTCGGCAACCTTTAAATCTAAACTACAAATCACAGTTTCAGCTGTTCTTACCCTTAAGCTGAGAACCACTGATATTCATTTGTCCTTAAACTAGCAGTGCAAACTATACAGTATTGGTTGTCCTTGTACTGACTCTGCTAACCATGGAGTTTCGGTTATCTTTACATTTAAAGTGTAAAGCATTGAGTTTTGGTTGTCTCCAGATTTTTACTGCATGCTATTGAGCTCATCATCAAGGTACAGTTGCCCAAACTCTAAGAGCAATCCGTCAAGGTTTGGCTGAATCAAACTATCGAGGTTTGGTTGAACTCACACTTAGTGCCGTCTATCCAGTTTTGATTGTTTTTACCACCACTGAATTTTAGTTGCCCTTACAAGTAATGCAGACAAGAGAGTTTCAGTTGTTCTAGTCTCCATGTTAACCATCGAATTTCGGTTGTCCTTGCACGTAATCCATAACATGTGATTTTATCTTCCAGGTGTTGTGTCACTTTTAAAACTGCAGTCACTAAACACACTTAGATTTATACATCAAAGCTGGTATTACCCTTGGCAAACTGTAGACAACAGTGCATCAGAAAGCAGATTACCCACTTCCCACAATTCCTTTGCCCTTATTCACTCTCCGCAACGGTAAAGTATTACTTTTGTTTAAAGTTAATCACATCAGAGTTCTGCTTCAGCCTTGTTCAGACAGGTTACAAAGCCTATTGGCTCTGAATCGACAATCACCATTTTGCAGGCGAGGGTGGGGGGGGGGGGGGGGGGGGGGGGGGGGCGGGGGCGGGGGGATACATTTATGTGTCCACTTCCTCTACAAGTACTGAGGTAAGTCTCACCTCCTCTACACAGATGAAATGCTTGCTAGGCGTGCGATTCGTCATAGTTCATAAGTCACATGCAGTTAAACTGTTTTGCTGACGTACCACACATGGTGGTCACTTGTAACACACGCTGCAACACTGGCTGTGCTAACTGGCCCAGAATGACTGTCACGCGAGTCCCGGATTGAAAATGACGTCAGGCATCTCGATTTACGAGTCCCGAACTGGAGTAGCCCGTCATTCACTTAGTGCGGAGTATTCACCATGTACACGCAACTTATGAGGAAATTGACAGAAGCGTATTCCAGTTTGAGACTTATCTTTGGGGAGGGGTTGAGAAGTGGGGGTCTTTGTGATGCTGGCAACATAGTTTTGGTGAGGATGTCGATAAAAAGGCGCTACGTTTCTGAACTGACGTCATATAGGCGTGCTCATCACTATTAAA
>CM065728.1:30540117-30550117 GCA_033310375.1 Conus canariensis
GATGAGGAAGTCCACCACCACGAACAGATACTCCACGTCCAGCTCCGGCTGCGGAGTCTCACCGATCGTCGTCAACGTCAGCGTGGACCAGTAGAAGCTGTAGATGTACTTGCGTGTGAGAGGCTGATGCCTGGGGACGGAGATGTTGGGGTACACCCACCTGTCCGTCCCGAACCCTATAGCCCCACTGATGGCGAAGTAGATGCAAGCGTTCCAGTGGATGATGATGAGGATGTACAGGATCAGAGTCATGATGCGCCACAGCCCCGTGAAGTTGGTGCGCGTTTCGGTTCTGTTGAAGAACTCGAAGAGGCGTCTGATCCGCAGGAGTCTGTTGAAGCGGACGTAAGGTTTGTGCAAGCCTACGGCGAAGTACAGGAGGTCTGTAGGGAGCACACTCACAACATCCAAGTAGAAGACCCGGCTTTTCATGTAGTTACGGCGCATCTTGGCTGGGTCCACCACCAGCATGCCTTGCTCCAGGAACGCTGGAAACACACACTTTTGTTCTCCGTTATCGTCAGAAATCTCATCCACTCAACCATCCATCTCTTTACCCATCCGTCCGTCCGTCTGAATTTACACACACACAATATATATATATATATATATATATATATATACATACATCATCTCTCTCTATATATATATGTACACACACACACACACACACACACACACACACACACACACACACACATATATATATATATATATAAATATATATATACATATATATATATATACATATATGTATAATAAACTGATAAATTCCAAGGATAAGTACCGAGCACCATTCCAGCAACTTACAGAGCAGCTTGGTGTTGCAATGACTGCAAGAAATATTCAATTATAAACATATATATACACATACATACATGCATACATACATACACACACACACACACACACACACACACACACACCACATACATATATATATATATATATATATATATATATATATATATATATATAAACGCACATAAAATCGAAGATGAAAACAATAGACATGTAATTCTTCCGAATATTTCGGCCAGTTAACAGGCCTTCCTCAGGAGACGTTCATGACAAGAATGGAGCCAGGTATCCAGTCATCAACTTATGAAGACAATTCACAGATATTCTCACTCTCTCACCCCCTCCCCGTCTGAAAAATTGCTTGCTTTCCAACCAATCAGTTAACTAACTAACTAGCCAACCCCAGTCAACCAACCAACTAACGAAGTAGTCAACTAGCCAGCCAACCGGCCAGCCATCAACTAGCCAGTAATCAACATTCCGACCGTGCAAACAAGCAAGCAACCAACACATCATCCAACCAGTAAACCAAGCAACTGAGCTGCGAGTCAAACCGAACAGACAATCTCCAATCAAACAGCCAGTCAGCCGAGTTATTAAACAATCAGTCCAAAAGATAAGTAACCAATCAGCTGAATCATAAATAATCCAGTCAACTACCCAGCCAATCAACCAGCCACATCAACCTGCCAGCGGTTCAGCTGAACAGCAGCTAACCCAACCACCAGTCAACCAGTCCACTAACCAGTTAGCTATCCAACCAACTAATCAAACAACTTATTCCTACTTTTTTTCATACCTAACACTTCTACATAACACTGGTTTTTGTTTTACGGGGTAGTGGTAGTGGGAGTGGAGGGTGGGGGGGTACTATTTGGGGGAAGGGGGGGGGGAGACATTAACACGCTGTTTTCTCCCTCTGCAGCACACGACCTTTGAATATGAGGTGACACTCATTTCTTAGGGTGGAGATAGGGAAAGTGATGGCGATACTGGGAGTTTTGGGCTGAAAGCAGTTTCCAGTGCGGGAGAGGCCTGAGCGACTGGCTGAACAACGTCAACTTCATCGCCACTGATAAGCATGACTCATCATCGCCACGAGAGAAAAAGAAAAAGTACAAGCCGCAGAAGTGATTTTGCGCAGTTCACTGAAGTTCAGTGTAGTTCTCTTTGTGTGCTGTCTGGCACTGGAGGCGATGGCAAGGAAATTCCACCTGTCTCTGTCTACTGGTGTACTGTGGAACCGTCTGGAAAATCAGTTCTCCGCCTTTTTAGCTCTCTCTCTCTCTCTCTCTCCTCTCTCTCTCTCTCCTCTCTCTCTCTCTCTCTCTCCACCCTACCCCTCTCTCACTCTCGCTTTCCTCCCTCTTCCTTCCTCTCTCTCCTTCCGCTCACTCTCTCTGAGTCTGTCTGTGTGTCTGTCTGTCTCTCTGTCTGTCTCTCCCCCAACTGTGGTAAGCCAGATTTCTTTGGTTCATCCTCCAGCACTGAGCTGTTCTGGATAGTGAGTAAAAAGGGAATCAGAAGAGACACCGATAATTATTCCTTTAAATCGATTTCGTGTCATGAGTTATTACTGAGTCAGCCAAACAATAGCGACAAACAAATTATAAGACAAAAAACACAAAGCTTTTGTGCTATGATCATTTCTACATTCGCTGAATATAATTATCTTTATTAAGTATTAGCTGTTCGTCTTCTTACACTTTTCAAACAAAGTTTTCAGGGGTGCTGAGAAGGTTCTGGGTGTAGCGTCAGTTTATCTTTGAGTCCCATTGTCTTTTATCCCTGAGAAGACTGATAAAAAAGAAAAAATCAATAAATTTCAGAAGCCTAGAATTTCGTCTGGATGTACTCTACTGTCTGTGGCATTGCGAATCGTTAAAACGTTCCTACGTAGATGCCAGGGACTTGTTAAGTTAAAAAAAAACACTCCGTCTTTTGGAAATTCGGTGCCACTAACTTCCTCTTTTCTGTCACTCGTTTTGACTCCGCCTTTTTTAATTGATTGATTGATTGATTGATTGATTTATGTATTTATTCATCTATTCATTCATTCATGTATCTCTTTATTTATATACCTACTTATTTGTTTGCATCTATTTACTCGTTTGCATCTATTTACTCGTTTATTCTATTCATTCATCTGTTTATTTATTTATCTATATTTTTTGTTTGTAGATTCTAAACTTTAAAGCGTGACCTTCTTTCCGTTCATGGTTGACAGCCCTGAAAAAGGCCCCGTATGTTTGGCTGGGCTGTGATGACGAAAAGAAACCATCTTTAAAAATGAAACGAAAACAAAACAAAAACGAAAACAAAACAAAACAAAACAAACAAAAAACAACCGGGCATTTTCTGAAGTTTTCGTTCACAAAATAATCCCAAAATGACCGATCAATCTTGATGTGCCCACTTGTTGGTCATCGACCACATCTACCTTCGGTGCCCTTTGTGAGTCGCATTCGCACCAAGTCTTCACTTCCTTCCGGAAGCGTGAACCGAACAGGAATAAGAATGTGAGCCATTTGATGATCCATGAGAGTATTCTCAAATGGACAGAAATGCAAGAAGCGCAGGTTTGCTCTCTCTCTCTCTCTCTCTCTCTCTCTCTCCTCTCTCTCTCTCTCTCTCTCTCTCTCTCTCTTTGCATAGAAAGATCAATACCAATTCTCTCTCTAACCCTACTCCGTCCCTCTCACCCCGTCTGTCACCCTGACTTCTTTTCACCCTCTGTCACTTTCTCCCCTCTCGTCCTTCTCTCCTTCAGCCTTTCCCATTTCTTTTTCTCTTGGTCTCGTTTTCTCTTTCCTCCCCTCCTTTCCGTTTCTCTTTCTCGTGTCAGTCTTCTATTTCCTATTCCATTAAGCTGCCACCACGCCAATGTCAACGAAGCAGGCAAAAGGTGGAGAAGTTTTCCGAAACTGACCTCCGAACCCCCACCCCTCCCCTCCGGCCTGTTACACTTCATTCATTCATTCATTCGTTCGTTCGTTCGTTCGTTCGTCCTTTCATTCATTCATTCATTCATTCATTCAGTTCTCCTCTCTCTCTCTCTCTCCTCTCTCTCTCTCTCTCTCTCTCTCTCCTCTCTTTCCTACATCCTGAACACTCGGTGAGAATTATGTCACACGCCTGCCCGTGTGTTTGTCAGTTTCCTGGTCTGTCTGTCTGTGAGTGCGCCTGAGGTCATCATATCTCACAAATCGTGGGACTGGAATCAAAGCAGCTGACAGCAGAGGATGCATACTTTCACTATTTTTCTTTTTTTTTTTTAAAATAAAAATGTTGCCTCTGAGCTTGGACAGAGATTAGTTTCACAGGGGTCATGGGAATCGTTTCACTTTCAGCCTTGGCGCTTCGCCTTCCAAAGGCTAAGTTGACGGATACTGATGAAGTTTTGGAACTAACTCTGCATCATCAGCAAACCTACCCGGAGCTGTAGGAATGAGTGTGATTACAGGGCCTTTCCCGCCCCATCCCCTTTTCTGAACACACGTGCATTACTGTATTTATGAACACACGTGCATTATTGTATTTATGAACACACGTGCATTACTGTATTTATGAACACACGTGCATTACTGTATTTATGAACACACGAGCATTACTGTATTTATGAACACACGAGCATTATCATAATATTATTGGCTTACATGGGTCGTCCCAGCCTCAAATCTCTGTGTTCTTCCTCTGTATATAAATCCACAGTTTTTATCTGACCTTCTCCCAGTTTTGCGGTGTGACTAATTACCTACTGGGCAGATCAAACGCGAATTGCTGTAGTGGTAGACAGTCGGATTAATCGCATTTTAATGCGACACTAATTGCGAAGTGATCTTTGGGTTCAAAACGGATCTAAGGGAAATAAGTGTTAAGGGAAATAACTGTGATCACACCCATGACAATCAACCTCTGGGTGAGGGGAGGCGGAGAGGGGGGTGGGGGTGGGCGGGGGTGTGTGTGTGTCTGTTAGAGAAAGGCGGTGTGTGTGTGTGTGTGTGTGTGTGTGTGTGTGTGTGTGTGTGTGTGTGTGTGTGTGGTGGAGAGAGAGAGAGAGAGAGAGAGAGAGAGAGAGAGAGAGAGAAAAAAACAGATACAATTGTGGAGGAGGTGCGGGGGACGGATAAGATAGACAGCTAGTGTAGTATACCTATCTATCTATTAATTCTATCTGATAAGATCACGTACACATGCGAACAAATAGTTTACAAGAAGCTAGTCTCCGACTGGAAATACTGGCTTTACAATCGACTTAAACCGAACCTTTGATTAGAACAACACAGATGTTGTCTCTAGCGGGTAGGGAACAAAACGGTAATCTTTTCATACACTGTACATCTCTCTCCCTGGCTCTCTCTCTCTCTCTCTCTCTCTCTCTCTCTCTCTCTCTCTCTCTCTCTCTCTCTCTCTCTCTTTCTCTCTCTTCATTGCTAAATTTATTCATTTCTGTAAATCTAAGTATACTGTTGAGTCTAATACCACTCCTTACAATAGATATATTTTTTCCTACATGCATGCGCAATTCGTTTTCATTTTTCTTAAGTTTAGATTTTCATTATCTTGACGACTACGTATTCTTAACTGTCTAAATATTCCGAACATCTTTTTTGTCCCGCACCCCCACTCCCTTCCACCCTCTTCTTTCTCTTTATCCTTGTCTCCAATCTCTTTAAGCTTTTAACCCTTTAAACCCCCCCCTCTCTCTCCTCCTCTCTCTCTCTCTCTCTCTCTCTCTCGTGTTCTGTCTGTCTGTCTCTGTCTGTCTGTCGGTCTGTCTGACTGTCTCCGGCTGGGAAAGATTTTTTGAAGACCGTTTTCTCCCCGTCCCAGGAACCCAGTGTGGGCACCACGGATTGCGTCCTGCTATGTCGCACGCACCTGTCCTGAGTTACACGCCCATGTCTCTTGTCTGTCTGTCTGTCTATCTATCTATCTACCTGATAAGATCATATAAACATGCGCACAAACATAAGTTACAAGCTGGTCTCCGATTGAAAGTACTCGCAGTACAATGGTCTTAACCCTAACCATCGATCAGAACAATAGAAATGTTGTCTGTACCGGTTAGGGGGCAAAAATGAAATCTTTCTAACTCTGTACATCTCTCTCCTCTCTCTCTCTCTCTCTCTCTCTCTCTCTCTCTCTCTCTCTCTCTCGTGTGCTGAAAGTATTTCTATCTGTAAATTTACGTGTACTGCCAAGTTTACTACCACTCCTCACAACATATATCATATTTTTCCTACATGTATTTGCGATTTACGTTTGCTTTTCTTAATTTTAGATTTCATGATCTTGACGAGTACGTGTTCTTAATTGTTTAAAATCCTGGCATCGTTTTTGTCCCCTATCCTCCCCCTCCACTTCCTTTTTTCTCATTATCCCTGTCTCCAACGTCTTTAAGCTTTCAACCTCTTAAACCCACCTATCTCTCTGTCTGTCTGTCTGTCTGTCTGTCTGTCTGTTGTCTCTCCCATTTCCACCCCCACCACTCCACACACCCTAAATAATCGGACATGTCCTCCAGCTGGGGAGACTTCCAGGGAGACCATTTTCTTACTCTCCTAGAAACCCCCTAGCGTGGCCCCCATGGAATGCGTCCTGCCCTGCCCTGACGCACCGCACCTGTCCGGAGCTGCACGCCCATGTCTACGATGTAGACGACGTCACAGAGGTAGTCGAGGACGATCCAGAGAATGAAGTAGGAGGCCTGCAGCTCCGTGAACACGGCGCGCACGATGATGAAGACGACGTTGTAGAGGACGGCGATGGACACCATGAAGATCCAACGGTAGTGGAAGTTTTCGGCGGGGTCCACGTAGAAATGCCTCCAGTATCTAAACAACACACAGACACAGAACTAACTGTTATCAAGATATCGTAGAAATGCCTCCAGTATCTAAACAACACACAGACACAGAACTAACTGTTATCAAGATATCGTAAAAATGCCTCTAGTATCTAAAGAACACACAGACGAAGGACTGATTGTTATTAAGAAATCGTAATAAATGCCTTCAGTATCTAAAGAACACAGACACAGAACTAACAGTTACTGAGAAATCTGAGAAATAAATGCCTCAAGTATCTAAAGAACACACAGACATAGAACAAATTATCATTAAGAAGTCGAAGAAATGCCCGCAATATCTAAAGAACACACACACACACACACACACACACACACACACACACACACACAACACACACACACACACACACACACATACACACATATGCACACACACAACTAACTGTTATTAAGAAACCATAGAAATACGTGCCTCCAGTACCTAAAGATAACACAGACACAAAACTGATTGTTATTAAGAAAACGCAGATATACCTCCAGTATCTAAAGATCACACAGGCACAAAACTAATGTGTTAGGTTATTAAGAAAACGCAGATATACCTCAAGTATCTAAAGATCACACAGGCACAAAACTAATTGTTAGGCTATTAAGAAAACGAAGATATGCCTCCAGTGTCTAAAGAACACACAGGCACAAAACTGATAGCTATTAAGAAACCGTAGTTATGCTTTCAGTATCTAAGGAACAGACAGACTACAGAACTAATTGTTATTAAGAAATCGTAGATATGCCTCGAGTACCTAAAGAACACGCAGACAGACCATACTGCAGAGAGTAGGAAAACAAGAAATTGTTAGGAAATTGCTTGTGTTTAACACAAAATGAATACCAGTTGTAGAGATCGATGACACTTGAATTTGTGCATCCTGCCTCCCCCCACCTCCCTCCCCGCTACTACCCCTATCCTTCCATTAGCCGTCTCCCCAATTCCTTACCCGCCCCATCCATTTTCATACGCTAGCTCACACACTCGTGGGAATGAGCGTTGTGGCTGGAATGTCTCTGAGCGGTCCATGGAAGATGAGACAGCCCTAACCCCCCCCCCCCCTTTCCATCAACCTCTCGACAGACCAGGAACAATTAGGAGAGAAAGGTACCTTATCCCTTAAATGTTGCTCCAGAGAAAATGATGAAAGTAAAAAATAAAAGTACATCAAGCAAAAAGGTTTTGGTGCTGCACAGGTTTTGATGCTGCAATGTTTTTACGTATATCTGTAACACACACACCACACACACACACACACACACACACACACACACACACACACACACACACATGCGCGCGCGTGTGCGCGCATGCACGCACGCACGCACGCACGCACACACTCATGCACACACAACGCACACACACACACACACACTCACATCACACACATACACTCATCTCTCTCTCTCTCTCTCTGTCCCTCTCCTATCTGTCTTCACACACACACACACACACACACACACACCACACACACACACACACACACACACACACACAAAACACACACACACACACGCACACGCACACACACACACACTCATCGCGGTCCCGCACAAGTCCGAATCTGATGCAAAACCCAAACCAGACCCCCCCCAAAAAAAAAAAAAAAAGAAAAAAGAAAACGAACCAACCAGCCAGCCAACCAACCAGCAAGCCAACCACCAACCAACCAACCAGCCAACCAACCAACCAACCAACAAATACGTCACGTTTACTGCTAGTAAGGAGGATATACGTAACATTTTCAGCCTTACACTAGCACTTAGCAGTCTCTCTGCTCACTAGTTTCCTATGTTCGGCCGACACGAACGATAGACGATCAATGTCCATATTTCCTGTCGTGTTTTGCATTTACACGTGACTCATACAGCGTAAATGGTCTCTCTAGTTCGTATTCTGCATGTCTATGTCCTGAAAACCACTTGCATCTAACGAAACGGTGATACTGTGAATGTCTCTTCAGCGTTGATTCAATCCTCACTTATCATGCTCAATTTGTTTTGTTCCAGTTTACTTTGACAAAATCATAATAATGACATTGGTAATAGTAATAATAATAATGATAACAACACAACAACAACACCACCACAAACACCATCACCAATAATGATAATAATGATACATGATAATAATGATAATAATAGTAATAATAATGATAATGATAATGATAACAATGCTGGGCAAACTCCTAGTCGATTTAGCCATCATCATCCCGCAGCGTATAAATCAGATAAACTTGTGATGCCTTGCTGGGCACAGTTCGTGTTACTACCATGCATTAGATGAATTGCACACCGGGGGGTAATACACGACCGTATGGCCCCTTGAGATCGGCTGAGCTATAAACAACAGGAATGGAGTGATTGCTAGAGATCTGACGTCTGGCACAGGGGCTGGGTCGATGACACTAAAGTCTGAGGAATCAAAAGCGTCAGCCAATCTCTATGGCCTGGGGAGGGAGGGGGAGGGGGGGGGGGGGGGGCGCGGGCAGACAGCTCGCAATTCTACAGACTGTCAGACCAACAACCAACACGGTGATGCCGATGGTGACGCCAGTGACGATGATGACGACTAAGACGACGACGACGACGAAGAGGACGATAATGATGATGATGATGATGATGATGGTGATGATGGTGATGGTGATGATGAGGGGAAGAGGATGAGGAAGAAGAGGAGGAGCAGGGGGAAGAGGAGGAGCAGGAGGAGGGAGATGGGGAGGAGGAGGAGAAGGATAGGGAGGAGGAGGAGGAAGAGGAGGAAGAGGAGGAGGAGGAAGATGGGGAGGAGGAGGAGGAAGAGGAGGAGGAGGAAGATGGGGAGGAGGAGGAGGAAGAGGAGGAGGAGGAGGAAGAGGAGGAGGAGGAGGAGGAAGATGGGGAGGAGGAGGAGGAAGATGGGGAGGAGGAGGAGGAAGATGGGGAGGAGGAGAAAGATGGGGAGGAGGAGGAGGAAGATAGAGAGGAGGAGGAGGAAGATGGGGAGGAGGAGGAGGAAGATAGAGAGGAGGAGGAGGAAGATGGGGAGGAGGAGGAGGAAGACAGAAAGGAGGAGGAGAAAGATGGGGAGGAGGGAGGAAGATAGAGAGGAGGAGGAGGAAGATAGAGAGGAGGAGGAGGAAGATGGGGAGGAGGAAGAGGAAGATAGAGAGGAGGAGGAGGAAGATAGAGAGAGGAGGAGAAAGATGGGGGAGGAGGAGGAGGAAGATAGAGAGGAGGAGGAGGAAGATAGAGAGGAGGAGGAGAAGATGGGGAGGATGAGGAAGAGGATGAGAGGAGGAGGAGGGTGAGGGAGGGGAGGATAGAGAGGAGGAGGAGGAGATAGAGAGGAGGAGGAGG
>CM065728.1:30556203-30561203 GCA_033310375.1 Conus canariensis
ATCTCACAAATCGGGACGGGAAATCAAGCAGCTACAGCAGAGATGCATACTTTCACTATTTTTTTTTTTTTTTTTAAAATAAAAATGTTGCCTCGAGTTTTGGACAGATTTTTATTTTTTCACGGGGTCTGGGAACGTTTCATTTTCAGCCTTGCGCTTCGCCTTCAAAGGCTAATTTGACGGATACTGATAATTTTGGGGAACTAACTCTGCATCATCAGCAAACCTACCCGGGGGGGGGTAGGAATGAGTGTGATTGGGCTTCCCCCCCCACCCCTTTTCTGAAAACGTGCATTACTGTATTTATGAACACACGTAAAATTTTTGTATTATGACCAACGTGCATTCTGTTTTTATGAAACATGCATTCTGTATTTAGAACACACGAGCATTACTGTATTTAAAAACACACGGCATTACAAAATTTTTATTGGCTACATGGGGGGGTCCCAGCCTCAAATCTCTGTGTTCTTCCTCTGATATAATCCACTTTTTTTTATCTGACCTCTCCCTTTTGGCGGTGGACAAATTTAAACCTACGGGGCAGATCAAACCGAATTGCTGTAGGGGTAGACATGGTTTAATGCATTTAATGCGACACTAATTGAATTTGTTTTTTGGGTTCAAAACGGATCTAAGGAAATAAGTTTAAGGGAAATAATTTTTGACACACCCTTTTGACAATAACCTCGGGTGAGGGAGGCGGAAGGGGGGGGGGGGGGGCGGGGGGGGTGTTGTCTGTTAGAGAAAGGCGGTGTGTGTGGGGTTTGTGTGTGTGTGTGTTGTGTGTGGTGTGTGGGTGTGGGGGGGGGGAGAGAGAGAGAGGAGAGGAGAGAGAGAAAAGGAAAAAAAACAGATACAATTGTGGAGAGGTGCGGGGGAGGGATAAGATGACAGCTATGTAGTATCCATCTATCTATTAATTCTACTATAAGATCACGTACACATGCGAACAAATAGTTTACAAGACTATCTCCGACGGGGAAAACGGGGTTTACAATCGACTTAAACCAAACCCTTTTGATTAGAACAACACAGATGTTGTTCAAAGGGGGTGGGGGGAAAAAACGGTAACTTTTCATACACTGTACTCCTCTCCCGGCTCTCTCTCTCTCTCTCCCCTCTCTCATCTCTCTCTCTCTCTTTTTTCTCTCTCTTTCTTTTTTTCCCCTTTTTTTGCAAATTTATTCTTTCTGTAAATCTAAGTAACTGTTAGTCTAAAAAACCACTCCTTAAAAATAGATATATTTTTCCTACATCATGCGCAATTCTTTTTTCATTTTTCTTAAGTTTAGTTTTTCATTATCTTGACGACTACGTATTTTTAAAACTGTCAAATTCCGAACATCTTTTTTGTCCCGCACCCCCACCCCTTCCACCCTCTCTTTCTCTTATCCTTGTCCCCAAATTTTTAAAAGTTTTTAACCCCTTTAAAAAAAAACCCCCCCCCTCTCTCTCCCCCCTTTCTTCTCCCTCCCTCTTTTGGTGTCTGCCCTGCTGTCTCGTCGTCTGCGGTCTGTCTACTGTCTCCGGCGGGGAAAGATTTTTTAAGACCGTTTCCTCCCCGTCCCGGGAAACCCCAGTGTGGGCACCACGGATTGCGTCCCTAGTCGCACGCACCTTCCTGAGTTACACCCTTTTCCTTGTCTGTCTTCGCTACTATCTATCTACCTGATAAATCATATAAACATCGCACAAACATAAGTTAAAAGCGGTCTCCATTAAAGACTCGCATAAAATCTTAACCCTAACCATCGATCAAACAAAAGAAAATTTTTGTCTGAAACCGGGTTGGGGGGCAAAAATAAAATCTTTCTAACTCGTACATTCTCTCTCTCTCTCTCTCCTCTCTCTCTCTCTCTCTCTTCTCTCTCTGTGTGTGCTGAAAGTATTTCTATCTGTAAATTTACGTGTACTGCCAAGTTTACTACCACTCCTCACAACATATATCATATTTTTCCTACATGTATTTGCGATTTACGTTTGCTTTTCTTAATTTAGATTTCATGATCTTGACGAGTACGTGTTCTTAATTGTTTAAAATCCTGGCATCGTTTTTGTCCCTATCCTCCCCCTCCACTTCCTTTTTTTCTCATTATCCCTGTCTCCAACGTCTTTAAGCTTTCAACCTCTTAAACCCACCTATCTCTCTGTCTGTCTGTCTGTCTGTCTGTCTGTCTGTTGTCTCTCCCATTTCCACCCCCACCACTCCACACACCCTAAATAATCGGACATGTCCTCCAGCTGGGGAGACTTCCAGGGAGACCATTTTCTTACTCTCCTAGAAACCCCCTAGCGTGGCCCCATGGAATGCGTCCTGCCCTGCCCTGACGCACCGCACCTGTCCGGAGCTGCACGCCCATGTCTACGATGTAGACGACGTCACAGAGGTAGTCGAGGACGATCCAAGAATGAAGTAGGAGGCCTGCAGCTCCGTGAACACGGCGCGCACGATGATGAAGACGACGTTGTAGAGGACGGCGATGGACACCATGAAGATCCAACGGTAGTGGAAGTTTTCGGCGGGGTCCACGTAGAAATGCCTCCAGTATCTAAACAACACACAGACACAGAACTAACTGTTATCAAGATATCGTAGAAATGCCTCCAGTATCTAAACAACACACAGACACAGAAACTAACTGTTATCAAGATATCGTAAAAATGGCCTCTAGTATCTAAAGAACACACAGACGAAGGACTGATTGTTATTAAGAAATCGTAATAAATGCCTTCAGTATCTAAAGAACACAGACACAGAACTAACAGTTACTGAGAAATCTGAGAAATAAATGCCTCAAGTATCTAAAGAACACACAGACATAGAACAAATTATCATTAAGAAGTCGAAGAAATGCCCGCAATATCTAAAGAACACACACACACAACACACACACACACACACACACACACACACACACACACACACACACACACACACACATACACACATATGCACACACACAACTAACTGTTATTAAGAAACCATAGAAATACGTGCCTCCAGTACCTAAAGATAACACAGACACAAAACTGATTGTTATTAAGAAAACGCAGATATACCTCCAGTATCTAAAGATCACACAGGCACAAAACTAATTGTTAGGTTATTAAGAAAACGCAGATATACCTCAAGTATCTAAAGATCACACAGGCACAAAACTAATTGTTAGGCTATTAAGAAAACGAAGATATGCCTCCATGTCTTAAAAAACACACAGGCACAAAACTGATAGCTATTAAGAAACCGTAGTTATGCTTTCAGTATCTAAGGACAGACAGACTACAGAACTAATTGTTATTAAGAAATCGTAGATATGCCTCGAGTAAACCCAAAGAACACGCAGACAGACCATACTGCAGAGAGTAGGAAAACAAAATTGTTTTTGGAAATTGCTTGTGTTTAACACAAAATGAATACCAGTTGTAGAGATCGATGACACTTGAAAATTTTTGCATCCTGCCTCCCCCACCTCCCTCCCCGCTACTACCCCTATCCTTCCATTAGCCGTCCCCCCCAATTCCTTACCCGCCCCATCCATTTTCATACGCTAGCTCACACACTCGTGGGAATGAGCGTTGTGGCTGGAATGTCTCTGAGCGTCCATGGAAGATAGACACCCCTAACCCCCCCCCCCCCCCTTTCCATCAACCTCTCGACAACCAGGAAAAATTTAGGAGAAAAAGGGTACCTTACCCCTTAAATGTTGCTCCAGAGAAAATGATGAAAGTAAAAAATAAAAGTACATAAAGCAAAAAGGTTTTGGTGCTGCACAGGTTTTGAGCTGCAATTTTTTTTACGTAATCGAAACCCACACACACACACACACACACACAAAACACACACACACACACACACACACACATGCGCGCGCGTGTGCGCGCATGCACCACGCACGCACGCACGCACACACTCATGCACACACAACGCACACACACACACACACCCACTCACTCACACACATACACTCTCTCCTCTCCTCTTTTCTGTCCCTCTCCTATCTGTCTTCCACACACACACACACACACACACACACACACCACACACACAACACACACACACAAAACACACACACAACACAAACGCACACGCACACACACACACACCATCCGGTCCCGCACAAGTCCGAATCTGATGAAAAACCCAAACCAGACCCCCCCCAAAAAAAAAAAAAAAAAAAAAAAGAAAACGAACCAACCACCAGCCAACCAACCAGCAACCCACCCCCAAACCAACCAACCACCAAACCAAACCCAAAACCAACCAACAAATACTCACGTTTACTGCTATAAGAGGATAACTAACTTTTTCACCTTACACAGCACTTAGCAGTCTCCTGCTCATAGTTTCCAATTTCGGCCGACACGAACGATAGACGACAATGTCCATATTTCCTGTCTTTTTTGCTTTTACACGTGACTCATACAGCGAAAATGTCTCTCTAGTTCTATTCTGCATGTCTAGTCCTGAAAACCACTTGCATCTAACAAAAGGGGTGAACTGTGAATGTCCTTCAGCGTTGATTCAATCCTCACTTATCATGCTCAATTTGTTTTGTTCCAGTTTTCTTTGACAAAAACAAATAAACATTTGGTAATATAAAATAATAAAAATACAACACAAAAAACAACACCACCAAAAACACCATCCCAATAATGAAAAAATGAACATGATAAAATGAAAAAATAGAAAAAAAAAATGATAATGAAAATGATAACAAGCGGCAAACTCCTGTCGTTTAGCCATCACATCCCGCAGCGTAAAATCAGATAAACTTGGATCCTTTTCGGGGACATTGGGCTACCAGCATTAGATGAAATTTCCCCCGGGGGGGAATACACCCGAAAAGGCCCCCCTTTAGATCGCTGAGCTATAAACAAAAAGGGAAGGGGGTGATTGCTAGAGTTTCTGACGTCGGCACGGGGGGGTCGATACACAAAGCCCCCGGGAAACAAAACGTCAGCCAATCTCTATGGCCTGGGAGGGGGGGAGGGGGGGG
>CM065728.1:30566203-30571203 GCA_033310375.1 Conus canariensis
AGAAAGGAAGGCGTGTTGATGTTGTTTGCCTGCCTGCCAAAAAGCGACTGCATTTAAGCAGCTCTAGAGTCAAAGGTTAGGTTTTTAAAGCAGTAGGGCTATGCCTGGAAAAGGGCTGAGATGGGGTCGGGGTGGGGTGGGGGTGGATGAGGGATGGAGGGGGAGTAGGAGGGGAGGCCGACACTGCGATGAAAAGGGCATGTCACCTTGATCCAGAGTTACGTTCGGCGCGAACAGCTGGAGTAGTATAGGCCACCCTTGCCCCCATATCCATAACACTTCGCTGGTGTACTCACACCATTATTTTCATAAAGATCTATCGTTGTTAAAACAAGCAAAGCCGCTAAATCTTTTGCTTTCATGCAGCTTTGCTTGGCTGACTTAATAATCACTGATAAAGTTATACTATTGTTTTCTTTTCTTTTTTTTTTCTAGGCGTGCTTGAAAAATAGATTTTACGCCACCTGATTCTGTTTTAGACATATATTCAACTGTATTTGCTATCTTGCTTGACTGACTTGAATCAATTATGACTTTGTCTTGGGAATATGTACTTCAGTGTTTGCTACAATAAAGCAAACTTTTATTTGAAAACAATATTAGAATAATAATCTGTATCAGGGCATGGTCACGGTTTCTGTGAGTGTCTTCAGTTTGTAAGAAATGAAATAATAACGAAATGAACGACGTGAATTGAAGCTCTACGGTATCTGTCATCATATGACATATTCATATCTTTTTAGCAGGCTTAGGTCTGTCAGTACTTTGTAATATCCGAAAAAAAGCAAAATTCAAAAGTTCACACACACACACACACACACACACACACACACACACACACACACACAGAGAGAGAGAGAGAGAGAGAGAGAGAGAAAGAGACATTCACACAGAGAGAGAGAGAGAGAGAGAGAGAGAGAGAGAGAGAGAGAGAGAGAGAGCACGCGCACAACGGAAACAGCGTGATTACATCGACTTACTTTGTTACAAACCTGAATCAAAATCAGACAGAAGTCAGGGGAAAGTAAATTAGACTGAAATAAGACTTTGACCTTTGGTGGACTGAGCCATTATCCTTTCCTCTGAGTTGAAGACAGACCACTGGCTGTCACGAACATGTGGCTTCCTAGTTCAGAGAGAGAGAGAGAGAGAGAGAGAGAGAGAGAGAGAGAGAGAGAGAGAGAGAGTCAAATAATTTATTATGCTTTAGGTTTATTACCATTCACAATTGGGAAAGGGGGAAGGGATAGAAATGAAAATCGATTCAATGAATTATTACGATAATGTAAATAATGATTCGTAGCAACGTGGAATCCATATTGCGGTAATTACGAGTACAGCATAAAAATTCACATTTATCAGAATTGTGTTTCTGCCAAGAGAATTGTCTTGTTCTCGTTCAAACAGTTTTTAATGACGTGTCCAAAGAAGGATTTCCTTTATCGCCAGCATTGGAACACAGGCTGTCTTCTTTCTACGCACTGAGTCTACCGAGAATGTTAACCAAAGTACATAGGACGTTGTTCTAATGATGGGCTTGCAGACGGAGTTTGCTTACATTTATCGGGACAAAAAATTACGGTGTCTTCTCTGAACGTGTCGAGCGCTGTAGCGTTTTCGTGACTGTGAAGTTAACTTGGAGAGGTAGGAAAAAAAAGAGACCAGAGTGGGATGAGGGTGGACTTGCCTTTTGCCCTTGAGTCACTGATTGTCAGTGTGCCTCGGCTCTTCTCCTGTTCCTAGATACCTGTGAAGGACATTTCCACAGTATACCGTTGTATCATTGTGAGTTGGCTGTGGAGACGGGCTCGCTGATGTCAGTCGAAGCACGACTACGGTGTGGTTGTTCCTCCTACCTTCAATTTTGAAAGAAGGCAATGCCGTTTCCTGTATTAAAGGTATTCAGCACACTACCTCAATGAGATGGTACACCGTTCACAGGCATTGTGGAGAACTATTCAGGAAAATTACACAAACTTTTCGCACTGTTGTTTGAAAGCCGTCTTGCTCGCAGCCAAGCAAGGGAAGCTACCCTTTCTCCATCTCTCTCTCTCTCTCTCTCTCTCTCTCTCTCTCTCTCTCTCTAACTAGGAAGCCAGAGACAGAGGTAAAGAGAGTCGGGGAGGGGGGGGGGGCAGCGATACAGAAACAGACAGGCAGACGGGCAGGCTGACACACACACACACACACACAC
Source organism: Conus canariensis (assembly GCA_033310375.1). Taxonomy (NCBI): domain Eukaryota; kingdom Metazoa; phylum Mollusca; class Gastropoda; order Neogastropoda; family Conidae; genus Conus; species Conus canariensis. The sequence continues at coordinate 30,568,398 of CM065728.1, forward strand.
ACACACACACACACACACACACACACACACACACACACATACACACACACACACAGCGGGGGAGAGAGAGAGAGAGAGAGGAGAGAGAGAGAGAGAGAGAGAGAGAGAGAGAGAGAGAGAGAGAGGAGGAGGAGAAAGGAACAAGGAGGTAATAAGCAGTATCACGAGTTCATAAATTAAAAACACTCCAGTCAAACACGAATGCTAGAGGGTAGGAGGGTGTGTGTTATATACCACCAAATCAGGTCTTGGCTTCAAAGGAAATCAGTACGCTGTGTCTCGTCACGGCCTTGGCAGATAAGAAATATTCTTTAAAAGCCTGTGCGGGGTATAAAGAAACTATAATACATGCAGGGTAGTGTCAGAAAAAGGAAAACTAGAAATAAAGAACAAAACTATGATGTAGCCTCAAACGTGCCCAAAGTAATCAAACAATTCTTGTTTGTTTTGTTTTCCGCCACGCATCTATCCACACCAAATGAAAACACTCGTCTCATTCATAATTAAAGTTGGAAATGTATTACGCATGACTGAAGGGAAGTTTGTAAATCGAATTTGAGCAGCTTATTTATAACGTTTATAGAACAAACTGGTGATTGATGTTACTATTTTAATGAATTACTGATAAATTGATCATGTCATGGAGGTAGTGAACAACAAGAGCCAAATCAAGATACAATGAAATCTCTGCTTTCCATACGAGCATTCGGTACATTTTCCTGCCAAAGACCAACAATAACCACGTGAACCGAAGCTACATCAATATGGAAACCACGTCATTATAAGAAAATTGTTCAATGAAGTAATGCATTTAACTTTTTCTGATTTTTTTTTTTTGGTCAAGGGTGCTGTTTGCTCGACAAACTGTTTAGTCGCGAACCTAGATTAGCATTGTTCTTAACTGCGCAGTTTGTTAGCTAGCGGTGGGAGGTCATTGACAAACGTGTAATTCGGCGATTTCATGGAGGAGAGGGGGAGGGGGAAATGGCTGAACATGATTTATTAAACATTGGGACTAGCTAAAAGGGAACAAAAACACATAAAAGGCTCTCCTACGAAATCAGTTCTGGCTGATTGACCTAAACTTGCAGGCTCAATTCCAAATCAAACTTTCCATTTGCCCTGACCGTAATATTGAAGTTCACATTATTTTGGAAATATAAAGTGGAACTTCGGACTGCACTACGAACAGTATGTTGCATGGTATGTAGATGTGATTTCTTCCTCAAAACGAACTTTGTACACATCACAACCATTAATTTGTGTGAATGACGTCATTGATCCTAAGGTTCAATTAAGAAAGAAACTAAGGTCCTTGTGCCATTCAGCGATGACTTCCTTCAATTCAGAACAGTCTTGACACACATTTTATGTTTGCATTTGCTGTGAAAGTTTAAGCTGTTTCACTGTACATACGGTCAAAATATGTCCTCAAGAATATATGACATGTGATACCTATGTCTTTTCCTGTTTTGATCTCAACATTTTTCCATTTTCTATTTTGTTCCTCTTCAAGCACGCGCGCACGCATGTGTGCACTTACATATACATACAGATGTGTAGTCTGCTTTTTTGGGTGCATATTGCGATAGAGAATTATCTTCGTCTTTATGTAATATTGTCAACCCCGTCTATCTTAAACTTCATTATAATTGAAATAAAAGGATACTCTGAAAAAAAATAAGAGAAAAGAAATGGCGCTGATGGGCCTCACGGTCTGTATTTACTTTGCCATAATCACTAGTGTTCCTAAAGACCCCATCTTCCCTAATGAATTCCGGTTTTTCATGAAGTTTTCATTTTCGTTTCCAAACACATTAATATAAGATGTGACGGGATATATTTCTTCTTTGCTTGCTTCTTTTTCATTATCATAATTCACCACAATGTTCTCAGCGAGTAATGCCAGTCTCCCACGAGACTCCAGACAATAGTAACTTACATACTCCTTGTTATGCTTCCATCAGTTTTCAGCAGCTTATTCACGTAAACAAATTAAAATAAGGCTTGCTGTGGCGTAGTTAACTAGCTGACGAAGTGGCGTATATGGATTAATGCGCTGACGCGCTTTGACTAAACTGAAACTGAGGTCAATTACAAAACTACGAAACTCACAGCATGCTTCCTTCTCATTAAATTTTGATACCTGAGCGTTTGTTTGGGTACAATATTACCACAGAAGCTTATCTGCGTTGTGTACCTCTAATAACCACTTTAAAACTGTTTTCTCGCCGTAAACAAAACATCCGCAATTAAAGAAATAATTAATCTTATCCTCTGATTCTTTCAAAGAATGTTTAATAACATACTTATTCGTTACGTGCATGCCAGCCTGTTTCAGCACTCATTTTATCATTAGGTGTTGGAAATACATCTTGCGAAGATTGTAATACGTACCAGATTTTGGCGTTTGTAATATAATCGTTTTAGCCAGTTTAGACTGTGAACAAATATTCATACAGAAAGATTACTCAAAGTCATCGACTGCATCACGTGTGGAACATTGTTTTACTCCATAAATGTTCATTTTGATTGGCAAGGTTAATTCACAACATATACTGTCCAAACCCCAAGAAACGGAAAGTGAAAATAATAGACAGCAGGCAACTATGAAGGCATAGACCCCCCCCCCCCCCCCACTTCTTTTCTCCCTTTCGCCCCTCTCCCGTCTACTGCCCCCAACCTTAATTTTCTTCACGTGCATGATTCGAGCTATAAAGTGGATCTCATCGACCGCTTCAAACAGACAGCGTTTCAACTATGTAGTGCAATGTTCTTGTCTAAAAATACCAAGCACAAAAGTTTT
>CM065728.1:30576203-30581203 GCA_033310375.1 Conus canariensis
GCGAGTGTGCGTGTATGTGTGTGAGAGAGAGAGAGTGAGTGAGTGGTGAGTGTGTATGTATGTATGTGTGTGTGTGTGTGTGTGTGTGTGTGTGTGCTTGTGCGTGCGCGTGTGTGAATGATGTGCAGCCATCCACTCAAACGCCACTGTCTATTTTTATGTCCATTGCTCAGCTTATCCCATGTTTGATATGGGTTCCAGAGTATGATATTTACATTCATATGCGGTCCATATATTCTACGGAGAAAAGACACCTGGGTTGGTATGAAATAAGGCATAGGAAAATTGTTCTGTTATTACCGACCTTTTTTACTCCCATCCCCCACCCATGATCACCTTATACATACTTTTCTCTCGTCGCTCTTGTTCTACAACACTGTTCTACGATCATTCAGTATTTTCAACTGAAGAGGATATCTTTTTGTAATGACATGAAATTGTGAAGCTGTGTAACTGTGTTGTTTCAACAGAATCAGATTTACCTCACCCTGCAACTCTGGGATTCGTCTGGCCAATGTACCTTGGTTCTACCCTCCATTGAAGGCTCTGACTATATCTATGTGTTTGTCCGGCGTATAGTTCTCCCAGTCTCTGCTGAAAGGAGGACGTGGGGTCGGGAACAGCAGTATTGACCACTGTGCACCGTCCTTCCCACGTTGTTTGTGGACATGCGTGCTTCTGCATCGGTCATGCTTCTGACCTCTACTCATTATTTCGAGGAATCGATGAGTTTGTATGTATGTGTCATTCTATATAGATGCATGGTGCTCTCTCCCTCCCTCTCTCTCTCTCTCTCTCTCTCTCTCTGCTCGAGCGCGCGCACGTGTGTGTGTGTGTGTGTGTGTGTGTGTGTGTGTGTGTGTGTGTGTGTGTGTGTGGTTGTGCGCGCGCGCGCGCGCGCGTGCCTGGCTCTTTGTGTGTAAGTGTTTGTGTGTCTGTGTGTGTGCGTGTGTGTTGCTACTGCTGTGTGTCTCTACTGTCTGCGTGTGTCTGCGTGCAATTGTGCAGGTGTGTGTGTGTATGTGTGTGTGTGTGTGTGTGTGCGTGCGTGCGTGCGTGCGTGCGTGCGTGCGTGCGTGCGTGTGTGTGTGTGTGTGTGCGCGCTCGCACACACACAGGCGTGCGTGTATGCGTGTGTGTGTGTGTGTGTGTGTGTGTGTGTGTGTGTGTGTGTGTGTGTGTGTGTTCGCGCGCGCGCGCGCGTGTGTATGTGTTGCTACTGCTGTTTTCTCGTCAGAATCGTTAGATTAAGCTTTTCCACCTTTTAAAGTATTTTTGGTTTTATCATTCAGATAGCAATACTTAAGAATGATATGGCTATTCCTCTCTCTCTCTCTCTGCCCTCTCTCTCCTCTGTCTATTAAGTTGTCAATCTCTCTCTCCCTCTATCTGTCTGTCCATCTATATGTGTATCTATCTTTCTTTCTATTCATACACACGCGCACACACACACATACACACACACGCGCGCGCGCGCACACACACATATGTGCGTGAGCGCACTCACACAAACACGCATATACTCAGACTCAAACTCTCTCTCCTCTCTCTCTCTCTCTCTCTCTTGGTTTTGACATTCAGATAGCAATACTTCAGAATAATTTGGTTATTTCTCTCTCTCTCTCTCTGTCTATTATCTATCTATTCACTCACACACACACACACACACACACACACACACACACACACACACACCACACACACACACACACGCACACACACACACACATGTGGGCGAGCGCACTCACACAAACACGTATATACTCAAACTCAGACTCTCTCTCTCTCTCTCTCCTCTCTCACACACACACACACACACACACACACACACACACACATATGCGCGCGAGCACACTCACACAAACACGCATATACTCAAACTCAAACACTCCCACACACACACACACACACACACACACACACACACACACACACACACACACACACACACACACACACATGCACACTCACACCCATTCCGCAGGTACACAATCAATAAGAAATTTAGATTCCCAACCAAATCCCAGAAAATGTCTTCTGACATGGTCTGTCGCTGTTCCTAATGCCCTCCTGTTTCTCATGCTGCACGATGAACGAATCTTCCTTTCTCCTTCACTTACTTTTGGCCTTTCTCTGGTTCTTATTTTTCTAGCTGTTCAAGCTGCGATGGACGTTCATCCACCCACTGCTTTGTTTTCCGTTTTATTTGTTTTGCGCTTTTGTGTGTGTGTGTGTGTGTGTTGTGTGTGTGTGTGTGTGTGTGTGTGTGTGTGTGTGTGTGTGTGTGTGTGTGTGGCACATTTGTTTCATTGTTGCTATTTCGCTGCTGCAATGTTTTATTGCTGTTGTTTTCCTGCAAGGATGGAGAAGTTGCACGTTTCATTGCAATCAAAGCAGTCCTTTATTACTGGGACTGCAAACCTAAAATGGTATAAATAGTGTTTTAAGACATACGGCTTTTCTAACCACAATCGGCTTGATTCTTATCATACAGACGGCTAAAACTTTAGACCAACGTAGGCGTGTATATAAAATGTCGGCTCTCTCATAATTTCGAGCATGAGCGTGGCAGCTAACATTCAGCCGTCGTTTCTTTGGATAAGCAATCTATTTGTACTGTTGATGTCGATTCCTATGGTTCTGTATTGAAAATTTTTAGGAATCTAGGGTTCTCTCTCCCTCCTTCTCTCCCCCCCCTTCTCTCTCTCTCTCTCTCTCTCTCTCTCTCTCTCTCTCTCTCTCTGATTATGAATTCTGAAAAAAAGGACAACACTCCAAAACAGTGAGAAGGTGAATGTGTGACACTGACAGTGTAGACACAACATTGTGCTTGGTTTGTACTATGTATATATTAGATGGGATTTGTTGTTCATTTTGTAATATCAATGCTGCTTTGCAAATTGTTCATGTAAGATAAGATCTACTGTCGTTTTGTTGTTTGTAGTACTGTTCTCTGTTCACGTTTGCCGTTTGTACATGTCTTTACAAGTGAATAAAAGTGTTTGTCCTGGAAAAAAAAGGGCTGGATTGGTACATCCAAAGTATCCAAAAAAATGTCAGCTCTGGTTTTGGTTGATCTGTCTCTATTTACATTTACACACACACACACACACACACACACACACACACACACACGCGCGCGCGCGCGCACGCACGCACATACACGCATACGTTCACATTCTCTCTCATTCTCACATATATATGCCCGTGCAAGTCCAAAATTATATCAACACCTCTCACTCTATACTCCCCCTCCCCCCCCCCCCCCACCACACACACACACACACATCGTGCATTCTGATCTGTCCTCTCTTTCGCTCTGTCCTCATGATTCAAAGCCCAATCTTTTCAGACAATTTGCTCATTTTCTCCGTCACTTGGTTGTCTTCTTCTCGTTGTAGCTGTGTAGGCTGGGTCGCTGTATTTATTTGTGTGTTTGTTTTGCGCCTTCGTCTGTGTCTGCTATTGGCATTTAATTGCTGCTTTTGCGACTGCTGCTGTTTGTTCTTAAGAGTGGCAATGTTTGTGATTTAACAGCAGAGGAAGAAGTGCTGTAGAATTCAGATGGTAATATTCCAGAATTTTGGGGCCATTTAAAAAAAATTAAAGTGCGCTATACATTCCGATCGTCTTTGTATGGATCAACGTTAAGATTTTCTAGATAATGTGGCCTTTGGTCTGCAATGTAAGCCCCTACGCACAGACACAGACACAGACACACACACACACACACACACACACATACACACACACACGCACACAACACACACACACACACACACACACACACACACACACACACACACACACACACACATTACCTTTTCATCTCCTTTCTCTCTCCACGTACCATATAGATTATACGTATGTTAAATGACACAATTGATTGGAAATTCAAACTGTTGCTCTAGACAAAATTCCTGTTAACCCATTTTAGTTCATCTCCTGCCGGCTCTTGATGCTTCTCTGCTCCTCTCTCAATCTTCCTCCTTCACAGCTTGATCTTGTTTTACAGCAAATCGCTCGATCGCTCTGTTCCTTGGTTTTCTTCTGATGTTTTCCTTCTTGTAGTTGTGGGCGTGAAGGCTTAAGTTGTCGTGTTTGTGTTGTTGTTTTTTGCTGTTGCTGTGTAGGTTGTGGTTTTTTCTTTTCCGTTGCTGTGTTTGTTGTTGTGGTTGCGCAGGTTTATGTTTAGCTGATGTTATTGTCTTTGTGGCTGTATTGGTCGTGGTTGCTATTTGTGCAATTGTTATTGTTGTTGTTGTTGTTGTTGTTGTAACTGTGAAAATTGTAATTGGTTTTGTTGTTGTGTGCGGATTGTGATGGCTGTTTGTATGGTTGTTCTTGTTGTTTTGACTTAACATTTTGTGATTGTTGTTGTTATGTATGTTGTTGCTGTTGCTGTGACTATGCTGGCTGCGATTCTTGTGCTCTTGTTTTGTTACTGTAGTTGTCGTCGTCGTCATCGTTGTTGTTGTTATTTGGAATTGTTACTGTCGATGTTGTGACTGGTAGAGATAATTGTTTGTGCTGTTGGTAATTGTGCTGTTGTGACTCTGCAATATGTGCGTGCGTGCGTGCGTGCGTGCGTGTGTCCGTGCGTGCGTGCGCGTGTGCGTGTGCGTGTGAGTGAGTGAGTGAGTGAGTGAGTGAGTGAGTGAGTGAGTGTGAGTGAGTGAGTGAGTGAGGTGTGTGTGTGTGTTGTGTGTGTGTGTGTGTGTGTGTGTGTGTGTGTGTGTGTGTGTGTGTGTGTGTGTTATTTGTGATCTTATAGTTGCCGTTTTTCTTGTAGCATTGCAGGTAGTGGCCATTGTCTGTCCAGCTGCTGTTGTTGTTGTTCTTGTTGTTGTGATTGTACTGACTATGGTTGTTAATTGTGCTCCTGTAGTTGTTGTTTTCCTTGTGGGGGTACAGTTGGTGGCCATTGTCTGTCCTGTTGTGATTGTTCAGACTATAGTTGTTGTTTACATTAGTGTGGTTACGAAAGTTGTGCCTGTGGG
>CM065728.1:30586203-30593703 GCA_033310375.1 Conus canariensis
TGGATATGGATACATTACGTTGACTGGATATGGACACATTACACTCACTGGAAATGGACACATTACACTGACTGGATATGGACACATTACAATGACTGGATATGGACACATTACAGTGACTGGATATAGACACATTACAGTGACTGGATATGGATCACATTACAATCGACTGGATATGGACACATTACAGTGACTGGATAAGGACACATTACAGTGACTGGATATAGACACATTACAGTGACTGGATATGACACATTACATGACTGGATATAGACACATTACATGACTGGATATGACACATTACAGTGACTGGATATGGACACATTACAATCACTGGATATGGACACATTACAGTGACTGGATATAGACACATTACACTGACTGGATATGGATACATTACGTTGACTGGATATGGACATATTACACTGACTGGGTATGGTCACATTACAGTGACTGGATATGGACACATTACAGTGACTGGATATGGACACATTACACTGACTGGATATGGACACATTACAATCACTGGATATGGACACATTACAGTGACTGGATATGGACACATTACACTAACTGGGTTTCGACACATTACACTGACTGGACATGGACATGTCAAAGTGACAGGACATAGACTCAGGAAAGTGACTGGAAATAGACACATTATAGTGACTGGTTATGGATTACAGTGACAGAATATGGACACGTTTCAGTGTATGGATGTGCACACATTACAGTAACTGGACTGTGATGATATATGGACACATTAATAGTGACTGGATGTGGACACGGCACAATGATAGTGTAAGGACACATTACAGTGTTGCGACATTGAGACGTTACAGAGGCTGAATATGATACATTCGTGTCAAGACACAGACATATCACAGTGAACGGATGTGACTATGCTGTACGAAATGGACTCAAGTTCATTCTGAAGACGGAATACAGATGCATCACAGTGACAGAAGATAGATACATCATAGTGATTGGTTAATGACACATCACAGTGGCTTGGCAAGAACACATTACCATGCCACAATTCCATCAAAAAGAACATTAAATATGATGCTGTGTACTTCGTCTTATATCCCATATTTCACTTGCTACTGACCAAGACACGCCCCTCCTATCCGTTTCCACCCAAATCTCTCTAGCGAAGCGTTTGTTTTTTTTGCAATGTTCCTCCTCAAATTAAACAAACAAATAAAATAAACAAACAAACAGGCAGACAGACAAACGAAGAAACAAACAAACACATATTGCCTCTTCTTCATTTTAAACTCTCTCCTCGGCTTTTATAGCTAGTCGTCTCCTTCACTTTAAACTCTCTTCTCGGCTTTTATCGCCGGTCGGTCTGCCATAGATCTCCCCCCCCCCCCCTAACCTCCCTCTAACCTCCCTCTCTTTCGTTCCCTATCTCTGTGTCGCTCTCATTCCCCCGAAGGAATCGACAGCAATGACGCTGACAACATGCTGTGAGCAACAGAACGCCATTATTCAGTCTGGCACAGATGGTCCTGTCGGGAGAATGGACAGTGGGGGTGGTGGTAGTGGAGGTGGTGGTGACGGTGACGGTGGTGGCCCCTGACGATAATGGTGATGAGATAAAAAAAAAAAAAAACTGGAACTAGTGGAATCGCTTTAGTATGTCGTCTGGGCAAACAGACGGACTGACAAGACACCACCTCCGTTTTGGCTTCCCTTCCTCACCTTCCATCCCCACCCCCCACCCCATCCCTTCGCTTCATCATGCGACAACCCCACCACCTTTCCCTTCTCCCCTCTGTCCAAGAGAAAATTTTAATGCAAGACGATTTCTTTGAAAACGATTCCACACCGTCTGATCCATAAAAGCTTTGTTTTTCTTCCCTGGCTGATCTTCCTTACAGCAAACCAGACAGCAGACAGGACAATACAGTTTCAAGTGTGTTCATCGTAATAGTGTGATAAGTATCAGTTCGTGGGCTGTAACAGGGATAAAGACAAGCAGCCGTGGCTAAACAAATGTGAAAAAAAATGTCAAGCGTGTAAAGGAGGATGACTACAATGCTCAGAGTCTTCAGCCATTTTCTCCCCCTCTTCCCACAGACAATTCTACTCCTCACCATAGCTCCAGTTCCCTCTTTCCTTTCCTGTCGCCCTCTTCAGGATCCATACATTTCGCTCGCCTTCAAACGTCCCAAGAGACCCTCTTGTTTGCTTCGGAGGTGGGCGTGTGGAGAGACAAAGAAATGAGGGGAAAAAGCGAGGGCTGTCGTCATCCAAGGGCCATCCACGTCGATAGCAACAGACTTGGTGGATGCTGCTGGTAGTACAATGTGTTGATCGTTGAATATCTAACTTGAATCTTGAATAAAGCAGTGTCCTGTCTGTGTGTCTCTCCGCCTCTCTGTCCGTCCATCTTACTCTGTCTGTGCGCTTGTCTGTATATCTGTCTCTCTGTCTTTCTATCGCTGTCTCTGTCTCTCTCAGTCTCTGACTCTGCCTGTCTGTCTGTCTGTCTGTCTGTCTGTCTTCTGTCTGTCTCTCTCTCCTCTCTCTCTCTCCTCTCTCTCTCTTTATTTTATCAGTCTGTCTCTAGGGTGTGTGTCTACCTGTCTCTCCCTGCCTTCTGTTTGTCTCCATCTATCCCTCGGTTAGACACTAGAAGATAATGAAATGAGGTACAACACGTAAAATACGATGTTTAGCATTTCTTGAACTATTCCACCGGCTACTTTCTTATACCATTCAAACTCAAATCATGCCACTGTCCAAAATAGTTCCTCTTTCCTCTTAACTGCCTTTCAAAATTTCTCTCTGTCCATTTCATTTCAATTATCTTTTTTTCACATCATTCACTGGACATGGTCATCACCGCCAGCCCTCGCCCCCCTCTCCCGTCTCCCCAAACAATTACAACCACCACCACCACCACCACCACCACCACAACGATGATATATATACAACAGGAAAATAGAAGAAGAAGAAGAAGAAGAAGAAGAAGAAGAAGAAGAAGAAGAAGAAGAAGAAGAAGAAGAGAAGGAGGAGGAGGAGGAGGAGGAGAGAGAAGAGAGAGAGAAGAAGAAGAAGAAGAAGAAGAAGAAGAAGAAGAAGAAGAAAGAAGAAGAAGAAAGACAGAGTATTGCAAATTCATCATCATACATCTGCAAACAGTCCCAAAATTAACTGTCTATTCCACAGCAGGACATTCTTCTTTCGTGGTCTTTCTTACAACTAGGAAACTTATGTTAGAACAACATGATTTGTTGCCTGTTCATCGTAATGATGAGACCATAAAAGTTTCTCAGCCGTGAAGGATATGACAATGACCTGCTGTACCTGAGTTTGATATGTTGTAAACAAAAAAAGTACAGAAAAAAAAATCATCGCCGGTAAAGAAGGATAATCACAAAAACCTCGAGTTTTCTCCTTCATCTTCCAGACAATTCTCAGCCTCATCTTTTCTCAAGTTCCCACACACATTCCTCAGGATCCATACATTTCGCTTACCCTTTCCCCTCCATGCCCCTTAGAGACCCGAGTGTTTGCTTCCGAGGTGGATATGCTGAGAGACAGAGAAACGGGGGAAAACAGCCAAGGCTGTCACGCACAAGACGCACACATCGATAGGAAAAGGTCGACGGGTGCTGCAGAGAGACAGAGACAGAGAGAACACAACAAGATGACCCTTGAGCATCTGCACTTTAAACGTAGAGTCCTCTCACTCTCTGCTGTCTGTCTGTCTGTCTGTCTCACTATTTCTATGAATGTCTGTCTGCTTGCCGGTCTGTCTGTGTTTATGTCTATCTGAGTTAGTCTGCCTGTCTCTCTCCATCCTGTGTCTGCCCTCCATCTATCCCTTCTTTAGACGTCAGAAGAGCAATGCAATGAATCACAACAGGTTAAAATATAATGTTCAGCATTTCTGCAACTTCTTCTTTCACAGGCCATTGATTTATCCCTTTCCAGCCCGTACCATGTCTCTGCCCAGAATAACTTCTCTTTCTCCTTTACCGCCTTTCAATTCTTTTTATTCTCTTTCCGTTTATTTGTAATCACTTTTACAGGGAACTTTCCCTTAAGATTGTCTTAGGAAACAAGCGGCCATTACCATCGCCACTAGCCCTTCCCCATCCCCCTAAACAACGACAAAACAACAACAACCACCTGAAAATACAAGAGAGAGAGAGAGAGAGAGAGAGAGAGAGAGAGAGAGAGAGAGAGAGAGAGAGAGAGAGAGAGAGAGAGAGAACGAACGAACGAAATTTTATTTTACCAGAGCAGTGAGAGAGAGAGAGAGAGAGAGAGAGAGAGAGAGAGAGAGAGAGAGAGAGAGAGAAGAGAGAGAGAGAGAGAAAGCGAGGGAGGGAGAGAGAGAGAGAGAGAGATCTTCATGAATCATTATTTATTAGCAAACAACCCCTAGTTGTCTATTTCATAAAACACGATTTTTTTGTTGACCTTCCATGCCACCAGGAAACAGATGTTGGACGAAATTTGATTGTGGGTTGATCGTGGTGAGACTGATAATCAGTTTGTGGGCCGTAAAAAAGGTGACCATAACTGCCTGTATCTGAATTTGACCTGTTGTAGAAAAAAATATCAAGCAAAAGTAAAAACTCATCACTGGAGAAGGATGACCATCCTAAGCTCAAGTCTTCAGCTATTTTCTGCCTCATCTTTCATACTTCTCTTCCGCCTCGTTTCTCGAGTTCCCCCTTCTTTCCCACACACCCTCCTCAGGATCCATACATTTCGCTTACCCTTTCCCTTCCCTGCCCCTTAGAGACCCGAGTGTTTGCTTCAGAGGTGGGTTTGCTGAGAGACAGAGAAAAGGGGGGGGGGGGGGGGGGGACAGCCAGGACAGTCACGCACACGACGCACACATCGACAGGAAGAGGTCGGCGGGTGCTGCAGCAAAAAGAGAGAAGAGAGAGAGAGAGAGAGAGAGAGAGAGAGAGAGAGAGAGAGAGAGAGGAGAGAGAGAGCACAACGAGATAACCATTGAGCATCTGCACTTTGAGCGTAAATTCCTCTGTCTGTTTGTCTGCCTGTATCTGTCTTTCTGTCTGTGTCTGTCTGTCTGTCTGTCTGTCTGTCTCTGTCTCTCTCTATCTATGCCTACCTGTGTTTGCCTTTCTCGCTATCTGTCCTTGCCTGTCTGTCTGTTTGCTTGTCTGTCTGTATTCTGTCTAACTCCTTCCATCCCTCTCTGTGTGTGTCTTTTCCTGTCTGTCTGTCGTCTGTCTTTTTGTCTGTCTCTGTCCTTGTCGGCTGTCTGTCTGTCTGTCTGTCTGTCTGTCTGTCTCTCACTCCACGCACCTATGGCTCTTTTCTTCCCCTTCTGTCAGCAAATATGCCATAGCTGAGTGTTTACGCCCAAGCCTTCTCTGCATGCCTGTCACATATCCGAACTAAAGGAGTTGAAGGCGCTACTTCACGAATCATTTCTGCCATACAGTCAGACAGATCTATTTAACGGTTTTGTGCCATTATCTACACGTATCTAAAATGTCTGCGAGCATTAGGTCTGCGACACTGTGCAATTGAAAGCAAACGAACCCAAGTTTCCAAAAAATTTGAAAACCTTCTGAGTCCATTGATCAACATCCTGAAGATAAACTAGAGACCAGCGTGCTGTACCAGACGAGCAAGGAAAAAACAGTACGAAAACAAAAAAAGGAACAACCCTCGTGCAAAACAAACCACAAAGTCGAGCAGACTTGACATCGCATCGACATCTAGTGGAACAGTTCAAGGACAAGAAATAATACGTCTAAGTCTTCAAATGTTAATAGATCTTCGACTACATAGAATATATTCAAACATTATATATTGCAATTGAACATATTTGACACTGCAAGCTATTACAAGACTGTAATGGCTAAGGCAGTACTGTTTGTAGACATTTTAATAAAAGGCAGACACTAATGCTATCTGGACAATCTATTTGTAATTTCACTTCCTGGTTGATTCAATGCCTTACCATACATTATATTTGACAGGGATATTCTGTGATATTGTGAAGCATCCTCGATCATAATTTCTTCCTTGCAGATTGTACTGCCTCCCTGTCTCTCACCCCTATCTAAAGCATCTCTCTCTCTCTCTCTCTCTCTCTCTCTCTCTCTCTCTCTCTCTCTCTCTCTCTCTCTCGCTTTCAAAGGCAGCAAAGCAGAAACTAAATGGTATACCTTTTATTATACATACATAATAGTATGTCATGGTGGTGACGTTTAAATCACAATGCAATTGTATTCAATGGCTAATTATTCACGCGCGCTATGTGTACGTTCTTTATCAATTGATACAGTTGCAAAGTGAGACGACTGCATGCGGAAATCTAAACAAATCTTAAATACATGTTAGCGAACCGCCAAGAGAAACGTGTACAAACGAGTCACAAGACAAAACACGACGCGTTTCGACCTCTAGGTTTTCTTCAGGCAAGACAAACAAATAGGACAACGAAAATGAACGAATTTGTTACTTAGTTTAGATCTCTTCGCACTTCAGCGCAAGGTAGGCAGGCGTTGAATGGTTAATTGATACAGTATTCTTCTTGCGTAGTCCTCAGTGCCTCACCAAAATGAGTCTTTTTTAAATGATAAGCATATTCTAATTCAAATAATGATAACAGACACAGCATTAAAGATACCGTAAAAGGTAATGGGAAACATAATTAACCATACTATGACAGGTCTGTCTGTAAATGAATCCTGTTGAACGACAACTTAGTTCGTCAACGTGTTACAAATGCAGAGCCCCTGTAATGAAACTGGAAGCATGACTGACTACATTTTGATTTTTTTTCTTTAACTTTTTAAAACAACACTTCCTTAATGCAACTTTCCGGAAGTCCAGAACCCTCTAAACGAAGTCCCGTCAGTGACGCTAGTAAATATTATGCCAGGAAAACACATTTTCTGGCAGACAGACTCCCGTTGTGGCATTGATCAGATGCCGTCGGCTGCCCTGATGGGGAGTATGTTTGCCGAGATGGCTTGCCTGTCCAAGACCTACCAGATCCGTGACTACCCCGGCGTCTGCCATGATACCTTGGAATGGTCAGGGCTGTGACTGAATGAAGAACAGCTCCATCCCGTGGCATGATTTGTACATCATTTCCTGCCACGGTCATCTCTCCTATTAATTTTCCACCTCCAGTCTCTCCTACCCCCCCCCCCCCCCCATCCTCTCCTCTCTCCCACACACATCCCACGGCCTGATTCCTCTCCTGACAGGCTGAAACTCAGCCTGTGGTCTGGCCACAATTTCCGGCGTCTGGCTCCCCATCCCGCCCACCTCCCCCCCCCCCATCCTCCCCCTAACCCTCTGCCTCCTCACTCCCAGCTGATGGAATGTCCATCTCTCGTGAAACACCATGTTGTTCCTTCATTTCAAAGTCTCCCAAGCTGGGATGTTTCTTTATTACGGCTGCTGATACAATAGACAAAGCTGACAGGAACGTGAGTACATATTAGGAAGTGTCTGAAACAAAAAGTGAAATACCCATGT
>CM065728.1:30603703-30620954 GCA_033310375.1 Conus canariensis
GGAAGACAGAACGGGACAACTTCCTGCAAGTCTGAATGGAACGAAGGGAAATCTCTCCGCAACCGGTAGGGGAGAAGGGAGGGAAGTGGGATTATTGAGAAAGGGGCTTTAAAAGATAGATAGATAGATAGATAGATAGATAGATAGACAGATAGATAGATAGATAGATTGATTGATTGATTGATGAATTTATCTATCGACCCATTTGTCCATCGGTATCTATCAGTAGAGCTGCAGACTCTATCAGTATCCCCTGATTACAATAGTCAGTAAAAAAAATATACATGTTACAGTACCATGAAAGAACCTACAATGGACATTGCACAACAGACAAAACAGAACGGAACAGCAGGTACTCACTCTGAACGACGTGTACAGTCTTAATACTTGCAACAAACCCATAAAAGAAAGTGTAAAATCTCCCCAGAACAAAGATAGACGCACAGGTCACAAAGGCAGACTAAATAAAAGGCCGTGGGTGAAAGCAAAAACAAAACAAAACAAAGTGGAGAGAGAGAGAGAGAGAGAGAGAGAGAGAGAGAGAGAGAGAGAGAGAGAGAGAGAGAGAGAGAGAAATGAACAGAACATGTTTTACCAGGGTAGCAAGACGACCATATTCCACAACCTTTTTTTATCCAGCCTTGGGGGAAAACTGATGATAGAACATAAACGAGAGAGACAGAGACAGACAGACAGTCAGTCAGACAGTCAGTCAGACAGGCAGGCAGGCAGGCACGCAGGCAGAGAAAGAGAAAGAGAGAGAAGGGGGGGGGGGGGGTCTGCAGCGGTGTTTGAATAATTTGTTCTTGGTACTATCGAAAATGACGGGGGGGGAAGGGGGGGGGGGGCACGGAAATGAATAATGGGACTACGAGTATTACAAATGTATTTACACTGATGGCCATGAACACGTTTATTTGAAACCATTGTATTACAAACAGAGAGGCAGGAAGGAGGGGCTGAGGCATTAGACGGTCAGAGGGGACGCAGAAGAAATTAAATTGGACGGTCCAGACGCACTGATCGTGTGTGCTTGTGCTCGCGCGCGTGGGCGTATGTGTGCAACTACGTGTGTGCAAATATGCCTGTGGCACGTGTGTGTGTGTGTGTGTGTGTGTGTGTGTGTGTGTGTGTGTGTGTGTGTGTGTGTGTGTGTGAGAGAGAGAGAGAGAGAGAGAGAGAGAGAGAGAAGAGAGAGAGAGACAGAGAGAGACAGAGAGGGGAGGGGGAGAGGGCGGTATTTCTCTTTCAAGAAAAAATCCATTGCAACACAACAGCATAATGTAGCGAAAGCCAAAGAAACAAGGGGAGATCAGCAACGTTTTCGTTTTAACTGGTGGACCTCCTCGAGGGGAAGTCAAAAGATCTTTTATTTTAAATGTGCCTCCACCTTGTATAAATTCCATGCTGGTAATTCTCTCTCTCTCTCTCTCTCAACCCCTCTCTCTCTCCCTCAGTCCCTCTCTCTCCACCCCTCTCTCTCCCCACGTTCCATTGCCCTCAAGGATGGCGTAGACAAAAAAGCATGTGTACAATTATGCTTATCGCATTTCCTTGCTTCTCTCTCTCTCTCTCTCTCTCTCCTCTCTCTCTCTCTCTCTCTCTCTCTCTCTCTGTCTATTTGTCTGGCTGGCTGTGCTCCATATTGATTCCATAACCTTCGGGCGTTTTGCATCGAGGACGAGAGGCCTTTAGAATGATCAGATCATCCAGAGTGTGAAACATGGAGTGCTGGTTATGGTGTGGGAGCTTTGCAGCATCAAACAAAGCTCTTTTTTTTTTAGGATTTTATTATCAAAATACACACTTATTTTATCATTAAAAGTATTTAAACATCATTATGGTTTTTATGACAATAATTCTCCTAATTGCTGACACGTGGCGTCCTGCTTTTACCGGATGAGATCAGAAGATGGTGTTCGACCAAAGTGTCTTGGCAGCAGCGAGGATCTCCTCCGGAATCGTTCCTCGTGGTGAGGTGACAGTCATTGGTTCTCTCTTTACTGCAAGTTGCTGAGGCGGCCACAGAAAGGGCCTGCGTATGACTGTGGATTGGGGGGTAACAACAACAAAAACTGCAAAAACTCCTAGAGAATTTAGAATTTACCTTGAAGCTTGGATTCTGCATGCGAATTCCATGAAGCTCGGCCATTGAATAGAATCTTATGAAGCTTCGTCAGTATATTGGAGTATTATGAAGCTTGGCCATTGAACAGAAATCTTATGAAGCTTCGTCAGTAATTTGGAGTATTATGAAGCTTGGCCATTGAATAGAAATCTTATGAAGCTTCGTCAGTAAACTGGAGTATTATGAAGCTTGGCCATTGAGTGGGAGTCCATTGGATTTGGCCAATTGGATCTGGGCAATGAACAGGAATCCTACGAACTTTGGCCATTCAGTAAGAGTCCTGCAAAGTTTAGCCATCGAATGGGAATCCTATAAAGCTTCATATGAAGACAACTATGGCAGATCTGCATTGAAGTAATCTTAATAAAAAAAAGTTGATGTTCTTGATAAAAACAGCAGTTACAGACACTGAGCTTATTTAGCATATCATAGTAATTATTTTTCGCACTGATATACCGCTATAAAGGTATAGTGGCATCCAAATAGTAAATAAAAGCATCACTGATAGAAAGGCGACGATCGATGGTAGGAACTGTTATTGCCTTAAGTATTCTCTTCCTTGCACACGTTTTTTCTAATAATAGCAGGTTGTCAAACATTGTCTCGTTCCTCTTGATGTATCATCCATCAGCAACAAAAGCAGTCAACATCATTTTCTATTTCGAAAGTTGAAAAAAAACAAATCCTTTTCCCCATAGAACGAAATGTTATATTTCCTGAAGTTACACGTAATGTACATGTTTGACAGCTGAAATGTCCTATACTCTTCCCTTAAGACATTCCGTCCCCGTGATAGCAAGCACCTTATTTGCAATACCCTTGAGTGACATGGGAGAAACTCATCTGTGTTGAAGAGAAGAGTATGCATCAAAAACGGGTTCGGAAGGTGAAGAAGAAGGGGGGAAAAAAGCGCCATCTCTTGGGAAATGTGGAAGAGGATCATGACGCTACGCATCGTCATAAATTAGACATCATCAACAACGTCGTCCTCCTCCTTTTCCTCCTCTTCCTCCTCCTCCTCAGCCCTCTCCAACTCACTACATCCACCACCTTTCCCTTTCATCTCTCCTCTCCTGTTCCTCTTTCTCTTCAATTTGTTAAACCATGATCTGAGATGCTGGGGGTCGGGTGAGGTAGGAATGGGACGGGGGTTGGGGTTGGGGGTGGGGGTGGGGTCTCAGTAAGCTGGTCACCAATTGCTGATGCATGATTTGCAGATTTTCTTCCATCGCGGCATTGCAGGAGGGTATGGAGAGGGGGTGAGGAGCGGAGCAGACGGTAAGATTGGAGAGAGAGAGGTGATGGTGAAGATGGAAATGTGTGTCCTCGAGGGAGAGAGGGAGGGAGTTATAGAGACCGAGTAGGGGATGGATAGAGGATAAAGGAGTTGGGGAAGGGGCGGGGGTGCAGGGGAGGGAGGGTGGGAGGTGTTGGGAACGCGGCCGGAGAAAGATGATTAAGCTTTCTGATATGCACTGTGCGTTTGCCGTTACATTCGCCGCTTCACTTGAATCAGGGAGAGAGAGAGGAGAGAGAGAGAGAGAGAGAGAGAGAGAGAGAGAGAGAGAGAGAGAGAGAGAGAGAGAGAGAGAGAGAACGGATACTGAGGAGGCAGAAAGAGGGGTAATACCTTGTTTATATTCAGATGTGCTCGTATCGAAAAAAGCATCATATGTGGGAAACACACATATGCACGATTACAACTGCAAACATGCACATTTGCATGCATATGAAGCAACATGCATTTATAAAGAAACAAACACAAAAACGCGCGTAGAGATAAAAAAAAAATCACTCAAGCACGTGTATACACAGACAGACAGACAGACAGACAGACAGACAGACACACACACACACCACGCACGCACGCACGCACGCACACACACACACACACACACACACACACACACACACACACACACACACACACATGGACAGGGACGTATATCCAATTCTGTCTGTCTGTCTGTCTGCCTGCTTGCCTGTGTGTGTCTGCCTGCCTGCCTGCTTGCCTGTCATGCTGGCTGGCTGTCCGTCTCTCTGCCTGCCTGCCTGTCTGTCTGTCTGTCTCTCTCAAACACACACACACACACACACACACACACACACACACACACACACACACACACGAAACACACACACGCACACACACACACACACACACACACACACACACACACACACGCGCACGCACGCACGCACGCACACACACACACACACACACACACACACACACACACACACCACTCACTCACTCACTCACATATACACACTCAAACTCACAGGGAGCGCTCGCTTTGGAATTCGTGGACAGAGAAATTCACTAGCACTTCATCTTTGCAAGCTCCTTAAACACCCAAGTGTTTTATTGAAATTGTCCTAATCGATTCTTCGCAAATTCTCTCCAATGTTCATTTCCTTGGACGCACGTGCATGGGCTTGTGTGTGTGTGTGTGTGTGTGTGTGTGTGTGTGTGTGTGTGTGTGTGTGTGTGTGTGTGTGTGTGTGTGTGTATGTGTGTGTGTGTGTGTGTGTGTGTGTGTGTGTGTGTGTGTGTGTGTGTGTGTGTGTGTGTGTGTGTGTACAAGAGTGTTTGAGTGCGTTCGTGCGCACGTAGGTGTGTGTGCGTTCGTGCGTGCCTGCGTCCGCGCGCGCGCGCGCGCGGTGTGTGTGTGTGTGTGTGTGAATCAGCCATTTTGTGTATTGCTTGATGTCTGCAGTCATTTTGCGTACAGGTGAAGGGACAAACATTATTCCTCATCTGACAGTTTTTTAAGATAGTTTATCCGCTACACAATATGCCAACTGTAATGAATTTGGAAGTTTGCTTGCCTCTCTATGTGTAACTTATGTCATGATAGTTATGTCAATTTTTACCATGCAGTGGGAGAGAGTTGATAAAGCTGTCGTCTGGTCGTTGTCATTTCACTTACATCGGGGATCGCATCAGTACACAGGCAACTGGAAAAGGAGATTAAAGAAAATGTACTTAATTTCTTTCGTAGATAAGAGGACTTCGGATGTGTGAGGTATTGATGTCTATGGAGAGAGCGAGGAGGAGAGGGACGAAATTCGGTCGACTATAGCGAACGTGTAGGCCCCTGCTGGTGAGAGAGAGAGAGAGAGAGAGAGAGAGAGAGAGAGAGAGAGAGAGAGAGAGAGAGAGAGAGAGAGAGAGAGAGAGAGAGAAAACAAAAGCAGATAACAATCCCCTGAGTGATTACCAAAAAAGTATTAACGGTAAAACTTTGCAATCACACTTTTAAGAATTGTGAAACAGAGAGGTCAGCGACAGTTTCTGTAATACGTCGAACTTTCGAGCTTCTCTTGGAGCGAGTGACAAGACTATTAAGAGAAACCTTCGAGGACGTAGGCTTTTGACACATCCCCCACTGAACAAGGTAAGTGATCATGGAAGTGAACAGAAAGAAACGACTACGGAAGCGAGGGGCGTACTTCTCTGGCATGTGAACAACTAGAAGCAATCTTCGGTGCTGATACAATTGTTATCAAGACGACTGGAAGAGTGACTCCGTGCAGAAAAGCCAAAGTAGGCAATTTGTGGGCACCAACCATCCAGTTCGGTCCCAAGACAACATTGACACTTGGGGCTTGGGGATGTATTCGTTTTGATCGAGCTATTCCACTTAAGCACTTCATAGTGATGAAAGCAACTGTCTGCTGCCAACTAGTGCTCAACCGGAATCGGGAACCTCCATGAAGACAACATCTCCACTCACAGGTCAGCTCAGACACTGGAAATGACAAAACAAAATCCCTACGTTCGTCTGACCACCTACAGAGTCCATATGTAAACCCCACTGAGAACGTGTGGCTCCTCCTTAAGAGTTATGTGAGAAAGTACATCCGCCAAACCGGTAAGGCTGCTGACCACGGCAGCGTACTCACTATTTACTGTAATCGTCGGTCGGTCAGATATATTTGGTCCCTGTATCACTCTCTCTAAAGGTGTTGTCAAATCGCTCTGGCAGAAAACGGACACATTTCTAAGCAACCCGAAGGTAAGGAAAATATACTGAGCCACAAAAGAAACGCAAATGGAGGGGTAGGTAGGGGTGAATATAATTAATAGCACTGTAGGTGCGCTGTGACCATATATTCCGTGCGGTCATGAGTCAGCATTAGACCTAGTGTGCAGCACGTGCAAATCAGGTCAGTGTCACTAGAAATGAGCTCACACCGGCGCCATGAACGTGGAAGCGCGTTTTTGCATGTGCAAGGCGAATGCAAACAGTCATGTCAATCTTTTTTCGCTGAACAGTATTCACACATCACTAGGAATAAAAACCCAGGCTGTTACGCCCTGGCAAAGCAATCACTTCCACATGACCAGAATGCCAAGACTGAGCGCCGTCAACAGAGAAAGAGCCATAGGGCGACTCCAAGCCGGAAACCGTGCTGCACAAGTCGCAGCTGCGTTTGGCGTGGCTGTTTCTCCAATTTGTCGTTTGTGGGCCAGGTTCCAGGCAAATGGCGACGCTCGGGACAACCCACGAAGCGGCAGACCCCGTGTAACGACTGCGCGACAAGATCGGGCGATTCACCGCCGTCACCTGCGTGAGCCATTCACTTATGCAACGGAAACGGCCAGAAACACCATTGGCAGGCATGGTGCACCAATTTCTGGTGAAACTGCGGCATCGATTAACAGAACATCACCTGCACTGCCGCCGTCCCGTAAGGCGACCTGTTCTTACTCCAAGACATAGGCAACAACGACTGCAATGGGCCCAGCAGCACCGGAACTGGAACTGGCGGCAATGGAGGGGCATCCTCTTCACGGATGAGAGCCGATACTGTGTTCATCATGCTGATGGCCGAATCCGGGTGTGGAGGAGGCGCAACCAGAGGTATGCCAACAACAACGTCCACGAGATCAACGCTTGGGGAGGTGCGAGCATCATGGTATAGGGAGGAATCAGCCTCAACCAGCTTCTTGGGCTCCACGAGATCAACGCTTGGGGAGGTGCGAGCATCATGGTATGGGGAGGAATCAGCCTCAACCAGCTTGTTGGGCCTATTGTTTTCCTAGACATTGGCCCTGGTCGCGGAAATGGCGTTACTGCGCAGCGATACATTGACCAGGTGTTGAGGCCCGTTGTTGTGCCCCACTTCCAGCAGCACGGCCACCTCACTCTCCAGCAGGACAATGCTCGTCCACACACTGCCAGAGTCACCACAGACTTCCTGCAGCAACAGGGCATCAGAGCTCTGCAGTGGCCCTCGCTGAGCCCTGATTTGAACCCTATCGAACACTTCTGGGACTATCTCAAACAGGAGCTGAATGCTGTTCAGCCGAGGCCAACCACAGCCCGTCAGCTAGAGCAGGCACTGAGGCAGATCTGGAACAACGTCAACATGGCCACTGTCAACCGTCTGATCCACTCCATGCCCGCCAGATGTCAGGCTGTTATCAATGCTCGTGGGGGACACACTCGTTGCTGACCCTCTCCGTGACACTCATGACACGTGACCACTTTTTGCTTCAGCCAACAATAAGAACACTAAAGCCAGAAACTCAATGGTTGCATTCAATTCATTTCAATGGTTGCAATTAAATGTCAACAACATGAGAGTACATTGAATGGACCCATCGTTTTGCGTTTCTTTTGTGGCTCAGTATATATTTAACAGTAGTTTGTGAATTTTTGTTTCTTTTTTGCTTTTTTGTATTGTTTGAGCAATAACTATGCAACAATACTGAAATTTCTCAAATAATTTTTGTATGTAAAAAGACGTTTTGTTTATCTTTGTTTTTAATAAACGGTTCCATTAATAACAACACTTATGTGTTTGGATGTGATTTTTCAACAAAAAGACCTTCGATCACTGGTGATCAAAAATCAAGGGAAAGAACTGCGGATGCGTGTAGATATATAGGACCGGAAGTGACAATTGGGAAAGACTTAATCATCCATAATGTGATGATAATGACCGTCCGTTAATACACGGAATGCTTTAAATTTACAGTCATTTAAGAGAATACCTATATTTTGACTGACACCCGTTACTTCGATTGCTGGACGAAGATTGGCCTTTGACGCATACGGTGAGCAAAATTCAGAACGACGACCAGTGGAATTTCTTGTCGGTGAAAGTGATGCGACCAAGTAGTAGATAGCACCAAGTAGTAGATAGCACAGAGATCATTTTTCAGAATTGTGATAGTTTGTACGGACATGATATGTTCTGAGTAAGCACCAACGGGTTTATCAATGGCAACAACAAATTGTGGGATACTTACACAAATCAGAGGAAATTTGTGAAGAAATGCAGTTAAAATATGAAAAAAAAATTAACTAAGTAAATGGAATAGGAAACGTATAATTTTCAAGTTTAAAAGTAGAACGACTGCAGGCAGTAACTGAAAAAAAGTAAATAACATTGATTTACCAGGCCGCCGATCGAATTGTACGGGGAAAAAAAAAACACGCACGTTTCGGCGTCTGCAGGTTTGGTTTTGTGTGGGTGTGATCGAGGTGGGAAAGTGAGGCCAAAACGCGTTGTCTGTATATTGCAACCATTTCCATCCCTCTCTTGTTAGCAGGCAGTCCGCTAATGGAATGTCAGCGAAGTCACTCTGTTGTGAGACTTCTCAACGGGGTAGAAGTCGCAAAACAGAGTTTGACTTTCGACATCTGCCATCGTGGTAAACAGTCATAGATCAGTTCATGCTCTGATTGTTACTATCGCCATCTGACTTGCGACTGTCGTTCTTTGGGTTTGAGTCTGGACTCAAGTTGGTGTGTAGTATTGCTTTGATTATCATTGTCTGACACTGTGACAGCCAGTGTGTGTGTGTGTGTGTGTGGGGTGTGTGTGTGTGTGTGTGTGTGTGTGTGTGTGTGTGTGTGTGTGTGTGTGTGTGTGTGTGTGTGTGTGTGTGTGTGTGTGTGTGTGTGTGTGTGTGTGTGTGTGTAGCTTTGGTTTAAAGAGGTTGAGCAAAATTGTTCGTCCTCATTTTTCCCTGTGGCTTTAAGAATTTTGGTCTGGATTCGATCTTAATGTGTTCGAAGAGTAAAATACCTTAGGCTATATCTTTATATAACTCTGACAGCCTTTTAGAGATCTGTTCAGGGTCTTAATGTGTCGAGTATCATTCCTCCAACTAATACTATCTGTAACACTTATTAATCTGGTCATGGTCTATCGTTGTTAAGTAACATTACTTTTACAGACGCCAGCGTTTCATCTTTTGATTTTTTCACCCTTCGTTCTCTGTTAATGCCGAGACTTTGTTAATAGTGTTACATGTCTCAGATCCACTCTCCTGCTCTTGATTTCTCTTCGATTTTAACTCTCAGGTGTCTTTGATTGTGCTGTATCTAAGACCACAGGCAGAAATCGGCCTTTGTGCGCTGTAACTTGAAATCCTCATTATTTAATAGAAAGAAAAGGACTTGGCTGTAAAGAGCACCATACCAATCAACACCAGCGCAGTACATCTCGATTCTGAGTGGTCCTGTACAAAACCCGCCTTAGGCAGTGTTGGTGAATGTCAAATACAACCTACTCAACTTTTTTGTGTAGCATGCACTGGTCACTTTTTCCAAACGAAGCGCGGAAAACTGGGTTTTCTGATAAACTGTATCGTGTTCTCTCTCTGGAGTTCTGGAAGCAGACAGAGGAACAAGATCAGCTTCCACACAGTGTTATGACATTGTGCTGACAAAGGTATGCCATCTTGGATGCTTCAGTGAGTCTTGAGTGCAGGCAGCACAACTGCTGTACATGCGCAGTGCATCTCGATTCTTAGTGTTCCTGTACCAAACTTACCTCAGGCAATGTTGGCGAATGTCAAATACAACCTACTCAGCTTTTTTTTTGTATAGGATGTGCATTGATCAGGTTTTCAAAACGAAGCGCGGAAAACTGGGTTTTCTTATGAATTGAATCGTGTACTCTGTCTGGAGTTCTGGAAGTATACAGAGGAACAAGATCAGCTTCCACGCAGTGTTATCACATTGTGCTGAGAAAGATACGTCATCTTGGATGTTTCAGTGAGTCTTGAGTGCACGCAGCACAACTGCTGTGCATGCCAAGTGTTCTTATTTAAATGCTACCGTTGTCGGATCACACCACCTCATGATGGATCAGTAGGAAAGCAATAGTCGTCGCTCAAACTATTGTAGGCAAGGTAATCTAGGCATGGCAAGCGCGTAAAGTTTATACGGAGATGTCCATGAGATCTATGGGATCCCCCACCCGTACACACCAGAAAGAAGAAACAGGAGGAGGAGGAGGTGGAGGAGGAGGAGGAGGAGGAAGAGGAGAACAAGAACAAGAACAAGAAGAAAAAGAAGCTGACCTCAACCGATTAACTCTGTAAGAGGGCACATGCCCACACTACTACCATACCTGCATGCAAATGCACGCCGATATGTTCACACACACACACACACACACACACACACACACACACACACACACACACACACACACACACACAAACGTGCGCCACGCACGCACGCACGCATGCATACACACATACATATTTACGCACACATACACATACACCACACAGCACACAGACACAGACACACACATACACACATGCATGCACGCACGCACATGCACACACACACGCACACACATACACACACACACACACACACACACACACACACACACACACACACACACACAATCACACACATTTATATGCATACAAATATCCAAGAGCGGATTCTTGAATGCCGGCACACTTTCAGCCACCGACACCAGCACTTTGTGACACCATGACTGACATGCTATTCGTTCCTGCCTTGCAGACTTAATCCAGGACGGAAACTGGACCACCTTCTGTTCCGTTGCATGGTGCACCATGTTTGCATTCTCCAGTAGAACCTCCCCTCTCCTTCTCTTCGCTCTCCTACCGCAGCCACCACGTCCCCATCCTTCGACCTACCCTCTCCTCTTCCCAGCCTCGTCCCGTTCCTCGTCCGAATCCACCCATACCCTCCACTCATCCTCTGTCCGATTCTCCCCCCCCTCCCGCCTTCCTTCTCCACACCCAGCTCCTCTCACAACCTCAGCCTCGTTTCTCTTTTCTCCGGGGTCCATGAGATGCGTTCTGTCCATTAAAAAAAATTCCCTGCCTTTTCCTGCTTTTTAATGTGTGTTGTCGCCCATTTTGCACTTATTTTTTTCTGCCTTTTTTCTCCCTGATATCCATGGTGTCTGTCGTTCCGTGCACTCTTCGTTTGTCTGCCTTTTCCTGCTCTGTAATGTGTTTGTCGTTCAGCTTGCCCTACATTTATACCTTTTGCTAATGTCCGTGGTGTTTGGTGTTCAATGCTCTTAACATTTTTCTGCCTTAATTTCCCCTGCTCTTCAATGTGTTTGTTGCTAAGTTTGCTCCATATTTTTCTACCTTTTCCTAGTGTCCATGCAGAACGTTAATCAGTTCCACTCTATATTTGCCTGCCTTTTTCCCCTGCTCTTAAATGCGTCTACTGTTCAGTTTGCTCTGTTTTTTCCTACCATTTTTCTTACTTTCCATGGTGTCTGTTGTTCTGTCCACTTCGCATTTTTTTCCCAACTGTGTCATCTTCCGTTCCATTTCAGTGGATTATCCCCACATCACTCATACCAGCACCCCGTCCACATCCACACCTTGGTTTATCCTGCTACAGCCCTGATATCGGTAGTCCGCAGAGAGCAGTCAACGTCAAGTCGTCATGAAACAATCCACAGAAGAGACACTGCGTTACTGCCGAATCTTTGGTTATAGTGGTGCCTGTTCTGATTCAGCATATGCAAGTTTCTAACTTCTTAAGCTGAAAATGGTTGGTTGCGGAGCGCAAGTCGTCATGAAGCAATCCAGAGAAGAGACACCGCGTTACTGCCGAATCTTCGGTGATAGTGGTGCCTGTTCTGATCCAACAGAATGCAAGATTCTACCTGCTTAAGCCCCCTGCTGAAAATGGTTGGTTGCGGAGCTAGCGTGCACAAGTGTCCCTCTGTGGAAGACGTTCAACCATCGTCCCTATGAACTCGCCAGTACTGGTGGTCTCGACATGAGCTCTCCAGGGCATAGACACGGAAAGAAGAGAGCAGGGTATGAAGAGCAACGTTATTTGAGACTTCTTTACCCTGATCGATGAAAATGAGGATGATGAAGATGTCACGGATTTCTGTTCCGGTCTTACACTGCATGGCAGGGCTGTTCTCTACGCTTCCTTTCATAACATACCCTAGCGTCAACCAGGCCCGGCAGATGCAGCTACCTGCAGTGTTAGTCAGGAAATTTGAGCAAAACTCTCAGAGACGCATTAAATGCATACATGAAACTCAACGTAGTGGTCCCAAATTTCCTAGTTGAGTCCATTGCAAACTGAACCATGGGTAGGAAGAGGGGCGAGGCCGAAAAAAATCCACAAATAAGTGGCTCTGATGGAACTTGGACAAACAACTTCCCAGCCGGGAGTCCGCGATGCTAACCACTACGCTAGAGCGGCTGGTCACTCTGCATTTTTCTGTGTTCTCCAAATTTCTATGATGTGTGTCAATTTTTTGTGTGTCGATCGTTCTTTCCATTCTACATGTTTCTTGTCGCTTTTCTCTACTTTTAACTATGCTCACACCGCACTGCACTGATACTACTTTTTCCTACATGTTAGAGTTTTCATCCTTTATCTACACAGCATTTCCTCTGTCTTTTTTTAATTTTCTTTCTGTTGTGTCTACCGTTTTGTCAGCTTCACATGTTTCTTTTCTTTGCTTTTTCTCATTTCTTACTGTGTCAGTCGTTCAGACAACGTTATGTTTTCTTTTTTCTCCTCTTTCTTTGCTGCGTCTATCGTTCCATCCACATAACCCACACCCCCTCCCCCACCTGCTTTTACCGTGTTTGTTGTTCAGTCCTCGCTACAGTTTTATTTCCATTAACCACAGTTTTTCCCAAGTGGACGTGAAAAGGAACCAGCAGAACACGAAGAAAGTCCGAACCATTGCATCAGCCCTCATGCTCTGATGAACTGGAAAATTAATCTGAAAGTGTCCGAAGCCAGAGAGAAAAATGAGCTGTCAAACAATAAGATTTTTTGTTTGCTTGTTTTCTGATTGCTTCTTTGTTTGTTTCTGATACACGTGGGTGAAGGGAGGCAGCGGCAAGGTAGCTTTTGATATACTGTAGATGCTAACGACATCAAGGCAACCAAGAGTTGCCGCTTTAGGAGATGAGTACTGTCCCCTTATGGAAAAACAAACAAAAGTTATAAGACAGTCTGGAGGCTGCAAATAACAGTTCGGGACAAGCAAAGACCAAGCCTTCGTATACCGGACCAGTTTATTCACATCAGCAGGGAATCTACGTGTGCTCCGATTGCCCACGAAGAAGTGGAGCTTGCTTTTCGCAAACTCAGGGCCGACATATTCGAGGGATTTGATGATCTTCCCAACAGAACTGCTGAAGCACAGAGATCTAGAAGTCATGAAAGCTCTGACAGTTATCCCTAAAGAGAATATAAGGGGGAAGAGGTCCACAGAAGATTCATCTTCTCAA
Source organism: Conus canariensis (assembly GCA_033310375.1). Classification (NCBI taxonomy): domain Eukaryota; kingdom Metazoa; phylum Mollusca; class Gastropoda; order Neogastropoda; family Conidae; genus Conus; species Conus canariensis. The sequence continues at coordinate 30,617,359 of CM065728.1, forward strand.
GAAAGGAAACCTACTGTCCTGTCTACACTACCAGACAGTCAAAGGAAACCACAATGAGGCAGGGAGAAGTAAACAGTAAGTGACAAACTAGTAGAGTAAGTCTTTTTGTATGCTGTGTAGAGTAACTTTCTCCAATGATAAAATAGCTACACGCACATAACCCCAAATGAATGTTAAACAGTAAATAATGAACAAGTAGGGTAACTCTACCTCCCATGATGAAAAAAAGTACACGCCCGTAACACCAAACGAATGCAGCAGTCGTCTGGAGTCGTAGGCGTGTATCTATTTCATCATTGAATAAAGCGTTACTCTGCATGTTCAATATCTACAGGACTGTTTCTATGGTCAGTCACTCCAGTTAAGTAATGCTGAAGTATTATTCGAAAGACTTTGGGAAATAGAGTGAAATTCAATATTTACCCCAAGGAAAAAATCCCCTAATACACACACACCTAACACCCGGTTAACGGTAGAAGAAGAACTGTCCAACTTCATGACAACCCGGTCCCCACAAGGTCAAGAACATCATGACTTACTGGAGGATTGGGGAACGTATCCACCAGGCTTTTCCTCACACACCTCACAGTCCTGACTTGGCCCTGGGTGATTTGGGGCTACTTCGATCCTTAATACAAAAGCTGATAGACTGGACATTTTCACAAGTTGACGATCAGCCAAAAACAGTGCTTTCAGAGCGTACAAACTGTCGGAACACCAAAAAGGCAAGCATTTAAATCGAATCTGAGTTGACGCTCTCCGGCTGCATACGAGAGTGATTTGTAGGAACATGTTATAGTTAAGTCCGAACGTCGGCCGTTGTTTATCAATACCAGAAGTCCCGCCTACCCCATGCTTCTTCTTTTTTGCTTATTTTTTTACATTGTGGATTCTAACGTTAACTTTGATCTCGGGAGTAATGTTTTGGGCATTCTTGATGTCTGTTATGTGTAAGGTCTGAAGTAGATATTTGATGAAAATTCACCTATCTGTTTTGAAATGTGCATGACATTAGTGTTATTTTGAAAAAGAAAAGTAATGTTGAGTTAGATACATTCAGGTGTACCGTCTGTACCCACCCACTGCGATATAGCAGACGGGAATAGCCATCCCAGGAAAAAGGAAGGGGAAAATGTGTTGTGTGTGGGGGTGGGTGGGGGGGGGGGGGGGGGGAGGGATCTTGTCTTTACTACACTCACACCATCACACGTCAGCATACTGGAGTATATAGCGAAAATGGTAATGTTCCTGTGTGGAGCCACGATGATTAAATTCGCAGCATCTGACCACCAACTCGGTACTCTACCAACAGAGCCAACCATGCATCCTGTGAAAGAAACATGTTGAAGGTCTTGGAAAGCAGATTTAAGGACGGACAGACAAAAATAATTGCAAAGGAATATTGGAGAGTTTGTCTTGAAAGGAACATACATGAACAGTTCCTCAACATCAAACTGCTCGTAAAAAGTACCTTCAATACCAGCATGATTTCTAACACAGCTTTACAGACCTAAAGGAAGCTTTAGACAGAGTCTGACTTGAAGGTTTGTTGCAGGTCACGAGGAACTCTAACTGTGACAATGAACATGTCTAAGTCGTGACAGCTCCATACAAATATAACAAAAGCGCTATACTTCTCAACAATCCAAGAGACTTCTGAAAAAAAAAAAAAAAACGTGACGGTGCGTGCACGTGCGCGCGCACACGTGTGCGTGCGTGCGCGTGTGTGTGTGGTGTGTGTGTGTGTGTGTGTGTGTGTGTGTGTGTGTGTGTGTGTGTGTGTGTGTGTGTGTGTGTGTGTGTGTGCGTGCGTGCATGCGCACGTGTGTGTATGTTTGTGAGAAACTCGAATGTTGACATTTTGTCAGCAGTTGCAAGTGTTCAGAGAACCAAAGGGGACTAAACTGTACACATTTACAAGGTTTTCCAGTATTCCCCTGTCTGACAATGTCATCGAATAGAGCATTCCTTAAATCTACGAAAGACTTTTTCAGCAATATTCTTAATATCACAAAATTGACATTATTTAACAAACTGTCATCTGCTATATATTATATTACAACTCAAATTACTGACATATGTTGAATAACATACTACGCCCATTTTGTAAGAAATACGAAGTAAGTGTATTGAAGATCTGACCATGTGTCTCAGTTTGGACTGGGCAGATATTTTTCATTTTAAGAAAAAAGGAGCAAATAGGTACATCTATCGATAATGAATATCACTTGCTAAGGAAGACATAATGGGTTTCAAGCATATGAAATTGTCTGAAAGCAGAAAACGAAACAGGTTTCCTTTTTTCCGAAAAAAAAAGAAACGATCTCCTCTAAAACATACGAATGCATCACACATTTTGTCGCTGTTGTTATGATAAAACAAATCAGAGATTAAGCATGGGAAAATCCTGTTGAACAAAGGTCCACACAGAATCAAATAAAAGTTCTATGAATAACGACAAAGTCGTAGGTACGTGACGAACATTTGAAACCAGTCTGGCAAGAAGACTTTAAAACCTCTGCTTCTTTTTCAATCAATATCTATGCGTGCAGCGACTGTGTAAACATCACCATTCCTACTCTGTCACTCACTCTCTGTTTTACACGTGAGTGAAAAAAGATAGTTAGGAGGCTACAGAAAAGCTAAGGACAAAGTACACACAAAAAAGGAAGAAGTAAACGCATTATTTCTTCTTCTTCTTCTTCGTTTTCTTCTTCTTCTTCTTCTTCTTCTTCTTCTTTCTATCCTGCTCCTCGTCCTCTTCCTCCCCTCCTCCTCCTCTTTCTCCTCCTCCTCCCTCCTCCTCCTCCCTCCTCCTCCTTCTTCTTCTTCTTCTTCTTCTTCTTCTTCTTCTTCTTGGTGAGAAGGCACTGGGGTGCTGCACTGAAGAACAATTCACCAGGTTTCCCCAGCTCTGTAGACTGTGGTGAGTCCCCAGTCTCTGCCAAAGGTGAGGCTTTCCATCCTGCAATGTTGTCGATCCATCGATTTCTCCGTCTCCCAACTCCGCCTTCTTCTCTCAACAGTTCTCTGGAGGATTGTTTGAGTAAGCTTAATGGATGTTGTTACGTGGCCATACCAACATTGTTTTCTTTTCTATCAGTGTCGGCAGATCTTATTACGGTTCGATGTGCCGATTGATGGTTGCTACACTGGTACATCATGGATATGGTCAGCGTATCTGATGTTTAGTGTCTTTCAACGACACATCATTTCCATCGCTAGAATTCTTCCTTTCTGATCCGTCGTGAGTGTCCGTGTCTCATGTACATGTAAGGAGATTGAAAATACCAGAGCAGGCAGAAGCCTGGTTATTTTGTTGTATCATGAAAATGCCATTGCCCTTACACAGAGGTTTCAGTCTGGACCGTGTCTTTGCTGCTCTTGAGAGATTTTCTGGTTTGGATCGGTCACTGTTATGGCAAATGATGGGACCAAGGTAAGAGAACGGTTAAACAATAACTTAGGAAATAGCAATGACCACAGCAACTATAACCTAAGAAGGTTCCCAGCACCGTTATTATCCTGATCCTGATCCAACAGTTCTTCAATTCTGTCATTTGACATTTATATCGGTGATGATGGTAGTCTTGTGG